>CM029541.1:18237971-18837971 GCA_017141395.1 Laodelphax striatellus
TTCTTCTACTTCTACTTCATCTTCTTGTTCTTCTCCTCCTCGTCCTCTTGCTCCTCCTTCTCCTCCTCCTCCTTCTTCTTCTTCTTCTTCCTTATCCTCTCCTCCTTTATCTTGTTCTTCTTCTTCCCTCCTCTTCCTCCTCCTCCACCTCCTTCTTCTTCTTCCGCTTATCCTCTCCTCCTTTATCTTTTCCTTCTTCTACTTCTACTTCTTCTCCTCCTACTCCTCCCCTCCTTCTTCTTCTTCTTCTACTTCTTTTGCTTCTCCTCCTACTTTATCTTTTATTCTTCTTCTTCTTCTTCTTCTAATACTCCTCCTCCACCTCGTCCTCCTCCTCCACCTCGTCATCCTCCTCCTACTTCTTCTTCTTCTTCTGCTTATCCACTCCTTCATATTTTTCTTCTCCTTCTTCTTCTTATATTACTTCTTCTTTTTCTACTCCTACTTCTTTTTCTCGTTCTCCTTCTTCTCCTCCCCCTTACCCTCCTCCTCCTTCCTCTTCTTCTTCTTCTTCTTCTGCTTATCCACTCCTTTATCTTTTTCTTCTTTTTCTTCCTCTTCTTCTTCTTCTCTCTTTTATTTCTCTTCTTCTTTCTCTCCTCAACCTCTTCTTCTTCAGATCTTCTATTCTCTCTTCTTCCTGCACCGTCTTCCAGTATCCTTCTCCCCTCTCCATCTCCTTTTATCTTATTCCTTCCTTGCTCTCATTTTCCGTCTTTCTTTCTCTCTCTACTAATACTTCTTCTTTTTTTATTACACTTCTGCCACTACACTCTGTTCAGGGTAGGGAGAGAGACCTGTGCGTGCGTGAGTCTAGCAAGAAGCAGAAGGGTGGAATGACCTTTCGCTGCTGTGCTGTGATTGGTTCAATTCCATCACCCGATATTTCGCGCGCATATTGGAGTCTCAAGGCACAGCTCAAGGTTGTCTCGAATTCAGCACTGCGATTGGTCACCAGACATTTAGCGCGAACATTTAGCGCGTCACACTGATCTTTCCTCATCCACCTCCCATATTAGATAACACATTATGTTGTACAAATAGGTTGAGAAATGTTCTTTTCAAGAAATATTGAATAGTGTTATTGAATATTTTCTTCTCCTTCTTTTCATCATTCTCCTCCTCCTCCTCCTCATTCTCCTCAAAGAGAAGAAAAGAAGGATGAGGAGGGGAGGAAGAAATAAGAAGAAGGAGACGATGAAGATAAAGGAGGAGAGGATAAGCAGAAGAAGATGAAGAAGAAGGAGAAGGAGGTGGAGGAGGTGGAGAAGGAGAGAGGAAAAGAAGGAGAAGAATATGAAGAAGTAGATGGTGTAGAAGAAGAAGAAAGAGGAGGGTGGAGGAGGAGGAGGAGGCGGAGGAAGAGCAGTAGGAAGAGGAGGAGGAGGAGGAGGAGAATAATAGAAAGATTTTTCACTGTGCTCTAAATTTTAATGAAAAATCGATTTCTCACCCCTAACTTTTTAAAAAATTATTTCAAACGGTGTTTGCCACCCCCCTCTCGACGGGCTTGTTACTTCCATCAGTAATCGAGTAATATTGCCCAAAAAAGAAGTGTTGACATATCAATATTTAAGTATGGTACATATTCATGATTAGAAAATACAATACTCAGACTTTTAGCCTTGACAAAGAGAGAAAACCTCTCTGATCTCCTGAATTTTTCTTTCAATTCTTTTACCAATCTTTTTCTGTACATTGCGTTATGCCATACGATAAATAAATAAATAAATAAATGATTAGAAAATGTCATAACACATGTCTGTAGGAAATAGAGATGGAGACACAGATGTAGGCCTATGCTATGATAATAATTAATGAATAATAATAATAATAATGAAGTGTTTTTTTTTCAAATTTAGATCTACTTACACGAGAAATAACATATTATGTGTTAATAAAAATATCATATTCAATCGTCTATACAAGAGACGATATTATTAGTAATTCGATATAAATCTTATTCATTGTTCTATTCAGTGAGCTTTCTAGTCTTTTGATGTAGGCTAGTCTAGATGTTTCCAAGAAACTATCCTTTGAAGTTTGTCAGACGCTGTCAATCACTTTGACTAGATCATTATAAACAATCGCGATAAATCGCCTTTGATGTCGGGGTCAAGAGCCTGGAAGACGTTACAAATTTCAAATTCGTACGATAGTTTTGTGCTGAAATGTTGGCAACACTTCTTTCCCGCCTTCTGAACGCCTGAACACAAGTGCAGCGCGCTCAGTCACTCGCTCAGACCTGTGACAACTCGTTGTAGTGTGAGATTGTGGTTTTCCAAGTGATTTTGGTTGTAGTTGTGAAGTGGTTTTTCCAGAAAATTTGATCATTTTCACTCGGTAAGTACTTTAAAATATCAATTGAACATTGTTCGTAGCCTTTTTCCAAACATTTCCAGAATTCTTTCCGTATTTTCATTGAAATTATTATTCAATATTCGGTACCGGTCTCAAATATTGGGAGTTCAAACTTGAAAGTAATAACGATTTAAGGGTTGGAAATCACAATAAAGTGTTGTCCTCGTATCGTTCAATAATTTACCTCATTTATTTATTCTATTTATTTAGCGTATGGCTTTTAATAGTGGGGAGACCCGTGTAGGGTTGTTCCACTTCACCAACATAACCAATTATGCATTGATAGGGAACATGGTGAAAGTACCTTTTAGTTTATGATTAATTTACCTTCTTATAGTTAATGATATTCATTGTTCTTTACATACAACGAAGTAATTCCATCAACCAGTTCAAAAATCATCCCCTGTTGTATACTTGCGGTCTTTCACGAAACTCGTCGGCAGCCATTTGACGAGTTGAATATATTATCTGCAATTAGAGTTTGTTTGCAGTTATATTGCTCTTATTTGTATTTCATGAGCGATTATATTATTTGCTCATGCAGTTATACTCTGTACTGAGAAATTAGAAACAATATTATTTATATCATTGTAGTACACGAGATTCTCAATTAACTTTTAAAGAGAATCACATTCTCTAACTTTGTGTGTGAACATTTTCATTTTAGAAATTCTATGGAAAGTTTAGCAGAACATCGATATTTTCCTTAGCCCATTATACTTTAATAACTCCTGAATATAATAACCAGTGTTATGGCTTGAAATTCATGAATTATATACTAACTAGCTTAAGATTTGAATGAAAACTTTCGAAAATTGGAGGAAGCTATTTTATTTGGTACAAGCTGTCCCGGCGAACTTCGTATCGCACTCTTCCCCCCCCAAATGCCCCCCCTTCATGCCACCCCTTAAAAAATGTCTTTATTCTTTATTCTTAAAAAATAATTTTATTTTATTTATTTTATTTTTATTTTATTTTATTTTATTTTATTTTATTTTATTTTTTTTTAAACTGTTCCTCTTTTAATCTACCCAAATATTCAAAGTTCAGTTCAGGACCCGATAGGGTCGTACTGCGATCGTACTGGTGTCCGTCCGTCCGCACGATAACTAACGAACGGAAGATCGTACACTTTTGAGATTTGGAATACAATATCTTTATAGATGAAGTAAGAAGCCTATTGATTTTGAATATTGAGGGTTGAATTTAAAAAAAGTTACAAGCAAAAAATAGGTAGCCTACTGTAATCGCAGGTTTTTTTACTTAGGTCACAGCTTGTTGAGCTTTTGGTACTGTCTTTGCGCCTTCCTTATATTTTAATAAGAGTCCCGTAGCCTGGTGGGAAAACTCGCCACTGATTTAAGGTGGGGTTTCGTTACTGCGACCGAGTGCCGCAGCGGAGCCCGACCCAGCGTTGCCTATTGCAATTGATGAAAAATCCTAACTATTTATAGTTAAGTTATAGATGAAAACCCACCTTTTGTTTTTTTTCAAACGACTTCTATCAATTATTCATACAATGAATTATGTAATATCGAAATAAAAACAATTCATTATTGATAATTTGAAATTATTTATTATGATCATTATCTTTTGAAATATTTAGATCAATAAAACAATGCAAAAATTGCGATTTTGAATTTCATTAGCATCGGGTCCTTGGATACTCCGTTGTATCGGTTTATTGCTTAACATTTCACTAAATCACCGATGTCTTCAAAAACAAAACGAGAACAATTTTAGAATTTTCAAATTTTGTAGAAAGTGATCGTACGATTATGTAAGTAGTATTAGTTTCATATTTTCTGCTTACATACTTGTTTATTCTTGGTATTACCATAGATAACAGACTAGGATCTCCTATCTCTTCTCTATGGTATTACCAATGTTGTTTATTAGTTTTCTTTTTCTAAAAAGTTTAGTTAGAAATGTCTCTTAAACCTTTCTCCCCAACCCGTCTCCTCGACTCTCCACCATATACTCTTACATAAAACTCATTCATTCGATTTCTCTCTATTTCTGTTTTTCTTTTCTGTCTGTTACTGTGTGTTTTCTGACTGGTGGAATTGTCTGTTTTTCTGTGCAGAGTGTTCCGACACAAGGAGCTTCTCAAAAAAGACATTCTCTAAGGAATTGCAGATCACCATACAATACAGGTAAGAATCATTTTTACAATGGCGAATTATTCCATTTGCGAAAATTTATTATTCACATTATTAGTCTCTAACGCCAGTCGCCTCATTATTTTATAATGCTCTGTAATTCTTATAAATTGTGTAAAAACTTGAAAACTGTTTATCAAAATTCGTGATAGAAGCAGTTTTGGACGAATGGTTGTTGATTCTCCCTTCATTCTAATGTATAAGTGATATAGAAATATTGATAGTAACCATAAATAAATAAATATCATGGAATTATTAATACTGTAAGTCGTCTAACAAGTTTTCGGTTGTTTCTAAGAATTTATATGAACTGGGTTATTCCGGGTCGCATGACTGTGCGACTTTATTGAAATTTGTAAAATACTTATCAAAAATGGATATTTTCTACAAACTGCTGTACGACGATTGAATCATGGAATACAGTAGCCTACTTCAAATTATGAAATCAATTCTCTCCAGCTACACTACTCCCCCGACGCAAATGCCCTGATGTAATGCTCAGTGAACTATGAAAAAGTATCACATCTGACAAAAAAAGTATAGCAGGATCCATTTAACTTGTCATAAAACATATGATCGACGAGCATATGATCACAATACTTAACCTACAAATGCTGAATCTCGCAGATTATTGAAAAGGTCTTTTAAAAAGTTATTCTTTGAAAGGTCTTCTTTAAAAAGGTCTTTTAAAGACTTTCAAGCCTTTTGATTATTGTGTCACAGTCACAGTTTAATTATTACCAAATCAGCTGATTTCTGACAAGTTAAATGGATCGCGCTATATGAAACTGTATAATTATTATTTTGCAGTATTGATCAACAGCTGATCAATATAATGTTTTTCTAACACATATGTGCTGGCAAAAAATTATTTTTCAAATCTTTATCAGCTGATCAGTAAAAATTATCTTAACACGCCTCATGCTGATAATTTTTTCTTCTTTTCCTTCTTATCCTGTTTCTCTTCTTCTTCTTCTTCTTCTAATTTTTCGCCTTCTCCTTTTTCTTCATCCTCTTCTTTTTCTGCTTCTTTTTTTGTCTTATTTTTCTTTTTCTTCTTCTTTTTCATATTCTTTTACTCCTTCTTCTCCTTCTTCTTCTTCATCTTCTTCTTCTCCCCTTCTTCTTCTTATTACCTTCCTTTTTCTTTTCTTCTTTTCTCCCTTTTCTTCTTCTTCTTTCTTCTTCTTCTTCTTCTTCTTCTTCTTCTTCTTCTTCCTCTTCCTTTTCTTCTTCCAATGTCTCGTTTTCTCATTTTTCTTCATCATCTTTTCTGCTTCTTTTTTTGTCTTTTCTTCTACTTTTCTGTCTTCTTTTTCCCTTCTCTTTCTTCTTCTTCTCCTTCTTCTTCTTCCTCTTCTTTTCCTTCTTCTTATCCTTCATCTCTATCTTCTCCTTCTTCTTAGTCTTCTTCTTTTCTCTTTCTTCTTCTTGTTCTTCTTCTTCTTCTTCTTCTTCTTCCTTCTTCTTGTTCTTCTTCTTCTTCTTCTTCTTCTTCTTCTTCTTCTTCTTCTTCTTCTTCTTCTTCTTCTTCTTCTGGTCAGTCTTCATTCTTTTTTCTTCTCCTTCTTCTTCTCCCTTTCCTACAGCGGATAGTCAAAATAGGAACTGTTGAAAACCACAAATTCTACCTACTCTTATTAAATACTGAATGTTTAGGGCGGTTGCAGACCACAAGCGCATGTGGGATGTGGGACCGACATAATATGATCATATGACGATCATATGATCATATGTCGGTGCCACATCCCACATGCAATTGTGGTACGTCCGCAACCGCCCTCATGATTACAGTTAATTAAAAATTTTAATACTGTATAGTTCCTATTTTTCATGATTACTTGAATTTATTTATTTCTAGTTTTAATCAGTTTCTATTCTGACTATCCGCAGCGGACGATGGCAGCTCTGTTGCATCAAAGACAATATTAACTATATAAGTAGTTGAATTAGTATACAGTATAAGTGGTTAAAAAGACAATACTAACTATATAAGTAGTTAAATTGTCTTTGGTCGCATCAACTACTTTAAGATAAGGCTTTGGACCCTTCTAGCATTTATGCTGGTTCAACATTATTTTTGTACTTTCTTGTATTCTCCACCCTTGTATTGTATTCCTCCACTTTGATGTATTTTCATGCGATATTTGGCACTTATTTCAGCAATGGAGAATGAACTACTTTCCATAGAAGAGCTGATAAAAGAGAGGTCGAGAAGACTGAAAAGCGTGAGTAGATAGTGTTTATTCATTTACTTATTTCTTTATTCACTCAGATATTCATTCATTTAGATATTCATTGATACCGACACAATAATAATTAAATTATGGTTTGGGAGAGAGCTCAGAACAGCAGGCTCTAAACTGTTTCTCTTTCAAGTTTTGACAAATTAATAATGTAGTACAAAATAAGCTTGTGTTTCCATTTCACAGAAATTTCTGTCAGAAAAATTTGTGAGGTGAAAAACACAAAAAATTCCGTTGCAGGAATAATGATTTACTTATGTTTGGGTTGCAAGATCAATATCAAATCAAATATCTTTATTGCCATAAAACAAAGAAGTACAGTTCAAGAGTTACAGTGAAATTCTATAATCATACAATAAATATTCTTTAAATTTAGAATAAAAATTTCAAAAATACAAAATAATATAAATATAGGCTACAAAATACTTTATGGCACCACCAGCAAAAGTGAAACTTGCTCGCTGTTGGGAGTCTTTATGCTAATACTAGGTTAAAGAGTTAAAGATTTACTGCAAATAAACGAAAAAAAACTTAAGCGACTTGCCAAGAAGAAACAATTTTCAAACAATGATAATCATAAAGTACAACCTACAAACATTACTTGCCCAGAAGGATAGAATATAATCCAGGATCAGTACAAAATACAAAGAAATTTTATCACAATTAAAAAACGCTAGCATAAAATATAACATACAATCATATCAAAACTCATGTTTGATATACGGACATTTTTTTATCAGGATATTTTTTATTATTACCTAAATTTGATTAAGCTCTAGTTATTTCAAATGTGCAGGAAGTGCATTGTAGACTTTTTACCAAACTGCATGAAGCAATTCAATGTACGGTACCTTATGTGCGGAATTACACTGGCTCACTCCAAGAGAATATCTAGTGAAATGGTTGTGCATGTTGCTATTCATGGGAATAACGGCCAAATAAGACACTCAAAAATTTAGGTAGCTGGTGCAGCTAGAATACTTTTCAAGTTTGTTTTCCATGATGAACTGCATTCTAATGGATCACTTTGAACTGATTTTTCACACGACTAGCAATCTAACTTTGAATTAAGTAACACTTATTTATCAAGTGATAAATATTTGTTACAGTACTTATAAAAGATAGACTACTAAGGGACGCTTTCCCCAACGCTGCTTAAGTACAGTAATAGCAGCTGACGCTCAATTTTTTTCTATACTTTTCCTATTCTCCGAATGAGGCTTCAAGCCAGATGTATTGCTTAAGCAGCGTTGGGGAAAACGGCCCTCAGTCGTATGAAAAAAAAAACAGTTCAAAGAGACAGTTAGGGCCGGTTCATGAGCTCGGGATTTAACCAAGTCCTAGACTAAAACGGGTAGCTACTGTAGCATCAACAAACGTTTGTCTCGACAGGTTAGTGGGTTAGCAGCATAGAGAGCCCCTAGTAAATAGTGTCGAGGCTAACGTTTGTCGATGCTACGGTGGCCACCCGTTTTAGTCTAGGACTTGGCTTATCCGGAGCTCATGAACCGGCCCTTAGGGCCGCTTTCCCCAACGCTGCTTAAGTAATAACAGCTGACGCTCAATTTTTTTCTATACTTTCTCCATTCTCCGAATGAGGTTTACGCCAGATGTATTGCTTGAGCAGCGTTGGGGAAAGCGGCCCTTAGAATCCTTAGTTTTTTTAAATAACACTACAATGAAATCGGCTATTTACATTAGCAACGACACTAACTGCTCGATTCTGCACAACAAATCATTTTCACACATTAGGCAGCTCGTACACCGGAGCAATAAGCAATAGGCAATAAGCAACATTTGGATCATATGATCGTCTACTCTACAGGGTGTCCCAAAAAATAGTGACGCCAGTACTACCACGGTATTCTACAAGTCAAAACAAACAGAAAATGTCGTTGGCAAAATGCTGATTTCTCCTTAGTTTATCTGTAATCCGCCATTTTGTGTTTTTAATATTTTTCATCATATCTTGATGAAAAAACAAGATTTTCTCATGAACTTTGGTAGGGATATAATTAAAGGTGTGGTTCACAAAATACATGTATCAATAAATTTCAATATCTGTTTTTTCCAAAAATGGCGACCGACTAAACTTTTCAATTCGATTTTACTGGAGAAATATCGTTTTTTACGATAAAACGTGGAAATACAAAAATGTAGAGAATTTTATTCCGAATAAAATGGTATATGATTTTAAAGAATCTGATGATAAATAACCGAGATATGGCTATTTGAAGATTATCACCTCTGTGTTTCTTCATTTCTTCAGCAGTGAGATATGAGAATAAATTTATGAATGCAAAACATATGTTTGCCTATCTTTGTCACTGGAACGTTCTCAATTTATTTCATGAATTTCATGAATGTGAAAATATGATACAGTAGTAAATTTGAGAACGTTCAAGATAGGCAAACACATGTTTTGCATTCATAAATTTATTCTCATATCTCACTGCTGAAGAAATGAAGAAACACAGAGGTGATAATCTTAAAATAGCCATATCTTGGTTATTTATTATCAGATTCTTTAAAATTATATACCATTTTATTCAGAATGAAATTCTCTACATTTTTGTATTTATACGTTTTATCGTAGAAAACGATATTTCTCCAGTAAAATGGAATTGAAAAGTTTCGTCGGTCGCCATTTTGGAAAAAAACAGATATTGAAATTTATTGATACATGTATTTTGTAAACCACTCCTTTAATTATATCCCTACCAAATTTCATGAGAAAATCTTGTTTTTTCATCGAGATATGATGAAAAATATTAAAAACACAAAATGGCGGATTACAGGTAAACTAAGGAGAAATCAGCATTTTGCCAACGACATTTTCTGTTTGTTTCGACTTGTAGAATACCGTGGTAGTACTGGCGTCACTATTTTTTGGGACACCCTGTATAGAAACGAATAGTCCAATGCACACCAAAATCAGCTGTTTCGGTGTGCATTGAACTATTGGTTTTTATAGAGTAGACAATCATATGATCCACATGTTGCTAGTTGCCTATGGCTTATTGCTTCGGTGTACGCATAGGCGTCATTTGGGGGTGGCAAGGGGTGGCAGTTGCCACCCCAAAATTCCCAAACCCCTTTTTCTGCTACCCCAAAAATCGTATTATCAATTAGTAATCAGGCAGTAATAATTTCAGTTATTTGCAAACAAGTGAAAAATTACATTTTATAAATGTGGCACAATCTTGATTCTTTATTTAACATTTTCACTGGCACACAATAATAGCTTTCATGTTCAAAAAGAAAAAGGAAGGTTGAGACATGACGGTCCCGTCGCGGTTTTCACGCTCGTGTAGAATGTGCCTTAGAGAGTATTATTTACAACACAATCTATGCTTGAAAATACACTGTAATAATGCATTCACAAATATGATTGGTTATGTAACGTGCAAATCGGGTAAATGCCCAGGAATTTATTATTTTGGGCTTTTGTTCAGGAATTCATACTGGACATTAGCCCCAAATCATAGATTCCCGTGAATTTCACATCACTGTGATACCCTCCAAGTAGTGGCGAAGCGTGGTATACTTATTTGGTCATCGCCGGGTATATTTCCTATAGGAAATATTATATTTCATATAGGAAACGTATCCGGCGATGACCAAATAAGTATACCACGCTTCGCCACGGCCTCCAAGCCCCCAGATCCCTGGCAAACCTTGCCACCCCATTTTAAAAGCTGAAATGACGCTCATGGGTGTACGACCGGGGTAAGTATCACTAGCCCAAGCAACCACACCATATAATTCAAGTGAGAATGAGGACGAGCAAAAGATACCGAAATTAACACATTTCTATCTACAATGAACTTCAATCTATATCTAACATGAAAATTCCTTTGGACAATCTTTCACATAGTATTTTTATGTGCTAGTCCCATTTGATATTACTCTGAACTGTGATACCAAGAAATTTTGCATTGTCAGGTCGTAATTTGAATTTTTTCTAATGTTTGCAGATTGATCGGCCTCTCCCTCCTTTGGAGAAAGAAGGGTAAGAACGCTCACTTGTTGGCAACTAAATGCAATCACTGTGTATTAATAATTATGCAATTTATAATTATAGTGTGCATATCAATTACTTGCAAACTAAAAGTGAAAATAAAATTAATTAAGGCGCTTACTGACAGGGAAAGTAGAGAGAGAAGGTAACTTCCAGCAAGTACTTGCCTCTTCAACTTACAACTTACCCCTCACTTTCCCTGTCTATAGGGGTATTTACCACTTCAGAGAAAGTAATCACTTTCTGGAAGTAAAATCAAATTTGTTTGTTTTTACTTGCCACTCCAAGGAAAGTAGAGGGTCACGTCAGTGGTCATGTGATCACTTTCTCCCACTTTCAGCCAGTAGAGCAGTAGAAACGCATCGTTTTATTAATCAGATGATTTGTGGAAATAATAACATGTGTTGAGAAAAACATTAAAAAGTAAAGAAGAGAAGGCAAGTTACTTCCAGCAAGTACTTCCCTTGTATATAAGCAAATAAGTAGAAAGTGACGTTATGGCAAGTACTTGCTGGAAGTTACTTTCTCTCTCTACTTTCCTTGTCAATAAGCGCCTTTATACTTTCAGTTGTGAGTTTTGCCAAAATTTGGAAAAATTATTATTAAATAATGTTTTTATTAATTATCAATTAACATTATTTAATAATGTTCTGGATAATAAATGGAGGATATCTATCTAACACAATATTTTAGAGTTTTCCAATGTAAGCAATCTATGTTTGATTGAATTCCTCTTGATTTAATAATGTTCATACTTATTCACTTTTTAACTTCATTTTTATTAATCCGAATAGATATTTGTTAGTAGTTGTTTTCTTTAAATATATCCGTTGGTTTCACATTTTTTGCTAACAATGGATAAAGGAGCTTCAAGAAAATCATCACTAGGTACTTCTCTGCCACCATCATGGGCAAGGTATTCTCAACTCAAATTATTGAATCAAATATCACAAGTTGGAAAATATGTACCTAGTAATAATACCTCTTACTTTATTATTGCATTAAGGATACGATCAAACTGCATACGCTGTATTTGATGAAATTTTAAGAAATACAGAGTGGCCCAGAAAAACGGGACAATTTGAAACAAATTATAATGAACCAATGATTTGTACAAAAACATTTTTAATGCTCAAAATGTGTTAGGCAAGAGTGGAATTTACATTTTTATAAATCACATCAGTTAAATGCTGCTAATTGCTCCCAGCACATTCCTGTAAACGATTTTGAAAACTGAGGCACCACTCACAGTAATTGGAAACCGATATCGTAGGCCTACGACCAGAGTTGCGGAGTCTCGGAAGGCCGGAACCGGGAGACTTTAGTCGCTTGGCATGCTCACACTTCCGTGACTCTATAGTTGCAGTTGCCACTACTATCACATTATTCTCAATAAGTAGCCTGAATATTTTTAAAGTTATATAACTTATCTTAAATTGAAGTGACAAAAAAACGATGAAATACTACTTTTTAAAGCAAATAATCCTCCTTTCCAGTTTGATGTGGTTAGGGTTAGAATATTAACTAACCTCACTTTTCTGTACGTAAAATCTGTCAACTTCACCTACGATTAATTGGCAATCACGCAACTCGATCACTAGGCAATCAGCATGTCGAGTCGCAGAGCAACATAGTTGCGCAGTCGTCAAGTTTCCGATTCTGGAATCGCCTAGTCTGAGCGTCATCATCTGCTGCGTCGCTGAGTTGCTTTGCGATCTGAAATCGCCAAGTCCAAGTGTGACTAGTGCCCTAGCATTGTGCGACGCTGTGTGTCCTCTGGGATGTTGCGATGTGTTCTTCTATCTGAGTCTTGAGCTCAATAAGATTTCTGGCCTAGTCTGGTACACAACGCATCTTTACCTAGTCTGGTACATATTTAGATGTCCCTATATAGAAAGAAGTCGCATACTGAGAGGTCTGGAGGCCAAGCGACGTTAGCGTTCCTTGAATTTATGCACTCCCCAAACAAACGTCTCAATGCAGCTTTAGACAAAAATGATTTTCAACTTTATTGTTATTTCATGTAATCTCCACTCTTGCTTAACACATTTTGAGCATGAAAAATTCTTTTGTAAAATTCTTTGGTTTATTACAATTATTTTAAATTGTTCCGTTTTCGTGCGCCACTGTATAATTTATATGCTTATCTATTGAATGTAGACAGATTAATAATTGTTCTCTATAATACAGTGGTTGCTGCTTAGTAGACAGTCACATTCAAACAATATCTTTTCTATGAGTAATGCAAATTTGAAATACATATTATCTCTATCAATTTTTTCACAAAGAATCCAGTCTAATATTTTATCATACCTAATATAGGAACAAAATCACGGTACCAATTTTTCTCACAAGATAAGAATGTACCGTTTTTCATTCTATAAAAGAGAACATTACATAGTGTACTTGTATCCTAGATGTTTTCAATTGAATTTTCAATTTTTGCTGTAGTGGATGGACATTCTTGATGAGTTATTATCTTCATAGTTACTGGTCCTATTTATACTTTGCTTGCTGCTCCCAAAGCATGATTTACAGTCGCGTGCCGAAACAGCTAGGATGGCGGCTGCTACAATGCTGTCAACATTGTTTATGAAAATAGGCCTACTGTCTTGCTATACAATTTTGACTTTGAACATTATAATTGATTTTGTTTATGGTTGAATTTTTTTAATATTTTACTTTCTGTCACGTTTTCCAGTGATTCCAGTCCCTCCTGGTCCGACGAGGTAATTAAAATTTTACATATTCAATTGCTTCTCTTTCAAATCTTAGAGTACTTTTCTAGCTGGAAATTTCTGCTGTAACTCAAATTGATAAAGCTTTTTAGAAAAGTGTTTTATGAGTTTACATACTGTATATTTCTGGAGCACTATAAACGTTCAATTTGAATTCGACTTGCTATTTTATACATCATAGAATTCGTAATGTAATTTCGATAGCATGATTATTCGATTCCTTCATGGTCAGAGCAACTATAGTTACAGTGTACTTATGTTAACTATAATTTTAATTTTGTTTATGGTTAAATTTATAATCTTTTTACTAAAAAATGAATCTTGAATCTTGATTATATTTTGACACAGTGCAAACTAATAATTAAGAATAATTCTTCAAATACCTTAAGGTGAGGCTGCACGGCTGGGTTGGGGTTTTTCAAGTATTTATGAACCATATCAATTTTTTCCATATAAAACAATATTTATTCAATTTTTTTGTCTTTTAATTTTCATTTTGCTGGTAATTTACAACTTGAAGCAATATTTTGTATTATTTATTCTAAACTTTTCTAATCAATATTGAATGAATTTAGTTGCATAAATTAGTCAAATAAAATGCTTTTGGAGATAATTTATTATTTGGAATAACAGTTTAGTTTAATTTTCTGTGTAATAGTTCATTGTTTATCAAGTGGAATATATTTATGGATGGAAGAGTCTGGCAATCGAGAGGTACGGGGTTCGATTCCCCGTACAGATACAACGTTTTGTCCAGTGGCATTCATCGATAATCCTGTTGATATTATTAGTTCTGTTGTCAATATTTGCTGCAGCACAAGTCTTCTGTAGCCTACTATTTATTCAGGGTGTTTCTAAAATAGACCGAGAAACTTTGTGAGCGGTTTCCTGACATTGAAAATAAGAAAAAAGTTCCAGTAAACATGGGTCCTAAAATGCTTTGTTTATTCCCTAGTCGCCATTTTGCTTTTTAACATTTTTATTATTTTTTTATCCAAAATGGTTTGACTAATTTTGTTGAATTTTGGCATAGTCAAGGCCAAGATGAAGGTCTGCTGTAAAAAAAGTGAAGCAACCTTAACTGACAAAATATTTCAAAATGGCGGGCATATGACATTTTTTGAATAACTCAAAAACTAGTTGCCAACCATTTTGAAATATTTCGTCAGACAAAGTTGCCCCATTATTTTACAGCAGACCTTCATCTTGGACGTGACCATGCCAAATTTCAACAAAATTGGTCAAATCATTCTGGAGAAAAGAAATAAGTGGAAAAAAATGGTGACTAGGAGGAACAAATGGTATGGTGACAAAGCATTTTAGGACCCATGTTTACTGTAACTTCTACGTTTACTGGAATTTCACGAAGTTGTCGGCCTATATTAGAAACACCCTGTATAGCTCAACTGAATACTCATGTACTTGGTATTCCATGCCAAATGTTATTTTAGTTGATCCTCGATCCTGGTATGTGTGCCAGACTGAGAATCAGTCTGAACTTTCCATGTCCAAGTCCATGTGAGTTATCTCAATTTGACTTTAAATATGAGAAGGCAGAATTTCTGAGATCTGTTCAATTTTCTTATTGACTAATTTTTATTTACAGAACAGTTCTTCGCCAGAATTAATATCAACCAGATTTAAGAGGTGGAGAGCTACTCCGCAAAGTAAGTGAAACCTGAGCAACTACTTATCCTAGAAACAAATTATTTCTTCCCAATCAATATCGGTTCGGTATTTTGTTTGCGAACAGCTAGGCTATTGGTTATTATTATTTTGAAATTGTTGCGCCCAACAGGATAGACTCACCATCAATGTAATATAATTTTGAAAAATAAGTAAATATTCATAGAAGTTTGAGATGTAAAATGTACGTTAAAATATGTAATATACCTTTAAGCATTTACTGACTGTCATTTAGAAGTGCACGAATGGTAATAATTGAAATGATTGATATGAAAAAATTACTATAAATTAAATATGTTTTTAACTTTCAAGTTATAACTCACATTTTTATGACAATTGTTTAAGTCCAGGGGCCTGTTGCATGATAAAATACAAGCTAGTAATACTAGTTGTCACTATGGTAACTTGCCATCTGACAACTAGTATTACTAGCTGGTATTTATTTCTCATGCAATAGGCCCCTGAAGTTGGCAATCATATGACAAATCGATTGTGACGTTCGATGCTTGCAAAGTTCGAAATCAGTTCAATTTAACCCCTGCGCCCACTAAGCAACTGCTATCTTATTTCAGTCAGCAACCCAGCGTTGCCAGATGACTTTGGCTGATAAGTTAGATTACTCGATAAACCGAAAAACAGCCATAAATGTCATCTGGCAACATTGGATTGCTGACTGAATTCAGATAGCAGTTGCTTAGTGGGCGCAGGGGCTTTAACCGAACAAAATAGATTCACAGCACAAGATACGTGTTATTCCCGGCATAAGTTTATTAAATTTGAGTTTTTGACAAGTATTCAATTGTAAATAGTTTTTTTTGTGGAGTTGTCAAACTAGATCACTTTGTCTGTCATTTTTCCATTTACAATAGTTGAATTATATAAAAATATTGCTTTTTTATAGATATTTGATATAAATTGGAATACCTTTCATTATGATTTAATTATTTACAATATTAGAATTATTATTACAATATTATTCTATTAGTCTAATGTATTTGTAGTTCTCAATGTTTCTTTTTGTCGGGATATCTATAAGATAATTTTTCTTCTGTATTATACTATGATAATATAGGCTATTTATTATGAATGTGATAGGCCCATCTGAATTTTGGTCAAGTCATGAATGTATAGTAATCACAAAAACTAAAGCACTATAGTTTATTAGAGCTAATGCAGTTTAAATGGACTAATTTTATCGTCTTATACTTTTATTTGACTTCATATACATCCATTAATATTTAGACGTCCCTGATTTTGGCAACCAAGGGGATAATAAGATACTTGCTTACTTTTTCATTGTAATACTGGTCCAAGTTATGGCAGCGAGGTATGCCAACATCAATTGAATGAAATTAGTCTCCGTAGAAGCCTTAGTCATGAGTTTGATATCCGGTCTGTTGTTGTATGCTGCCGAGTTTTGATTTTTTTGGGAGGTCCAATTATTTATGTATCATTATATTGTAGAATTTTTTTCTCCTTATTATATTTTATCGTACATCGAAGTTAGATAAACATTAATCAATATATATAAGAAATGTGTTGTTTCATTGTATAGAAAGAGGAAAGTGGCAATATATTTTATTTTTGATTTTGCAGACTCACCAACATCTTCAACATCTTCGCTGAACCTCCAGCTGCAGGAGAGTTCGTGAGTACTTTACAATTACTGTAATTGCATGCAATCTAAAACGATACCAGGTACATCATAACACATTGTGCACTGTGTTCATTCATTCAGTGCATTCATAATGCTGTTTGGTCTGGACATCTTCATATTGTGATTTATTGATGTCCTGCTAGAGCAGTGTATTTTACTCATTCTATGACTGTATTTTAGTCACATAGAAGTTATTTTTCCAGCCTATTTTTGTCTAATAGGGTAAATGCCTTGATTTCTGTTTGATATTTTTATGATCGAATACAGTTGCCGGAACGGATTTTGACAGAAACGGCCACTCCCGTCTTTCGGAGGAGACGAAAAGCCGTCGGTCCCAACTGCCTAAAAACAGTCGTCATCTCTCATCATCACCCCTCTCATTACCCACGCACAAGCCTAGAGCTCATGTGGGCATCACCCTCAAAAAAAATGTACAAGGTACATAATCAAGTAGGATTGTCTTCCTGTAGATGAATAAGACCCTGTGCCCACTTCGCAACTGCTATCTGATTTCAGGCAGCAACCCAATGTTGCCAGATGACATTTGGCTGTTTTTCGGGTAATCTAACCTATCAGCCAAGTCATCTGGCAACGCTGGGTTGCTGACTGAAATCAGATAGCAGTTGCTTAGTGAGCGAAGGGGCTAAGGGTACTTTTTTAATGCAGTTCATTAATAATAAAAGACATCGATGGATGGTGACAGTGGGACTTGTCAATTGTTCGGAAAATCATTTTTACTAAAACAAAATGTAAGGAGCAAGGGACAAATGATTATTTAATTAGTATATTTTTACTAAGTATGGAAATAATATTGGTTTCTGATAGCCCTAATCTTCCTTTCCACTTGCAGTTGCTTTGCACTCGCTTCCAATACCATATTTTTAGAATTTAGATACAGTAACTTTTAATAATATTTAATTAAGTCCATATTTTTAATTAAGATGGAATTCAATTTGACAATAACAGGCGATCCTTCTTTATTTCTGCTTGTTCTCCATAAGTCTCTGATCAATGAACCACAATTTTTTCCATTAATTGCGTACAATCTTAGCAGTATTTTCTTTTGTACATGTTATGACATTTTTGAATCTATATATATATCTATAAAAGGCTAAGTCCAGTAATCGAAAATCACACTACAGCCCAAACTAATTGACCTACAAACCGAAACTTTTGAACAAATATTCTTCATACATGCTAAGCGCGCACTAAGAAAGAATTTCAAGATCTTTTGCCTCCAAGAGTCACCGAGGATCAAAACGAATTCCGTTAATTACTAAGCTAATTATGGACATGGTAAGATGACTGGTTGGCGGGAACAGCCATGTTACTCATTATGAAACTGATTCAAACATGATATACATATATATATGTAATAAAAAGTTGAATAAATGGAAAGCATCAGGTGGAATTTTATCACAGCCCCCTACAAACTACATGGCCGCGGCCTTCAATGTGACAACCTCGCAATCCCGGCTGGTTTCATTATAAAATCATACTTATAAAAACACTACAAACACATGACTTATAAAACACATGACCGATTTGCATTGCTCATGCAAGCCGATGCAGCGACGTTGTCACATTGAAGGCCGCGGCCATGTAGTTTAAAGGGGGCTATGATTTTATACATTCCGATTAGAACAAAACACAGGAAGTTTGGTTAGAATTGTTGATAATTTTTTCTGTTAATAAATATTTATTTGATTCATTCTTGACAAACGAAAATGTAATTTAAAACTAAAGTCTCAAGACTCTCGAACCCACAAGAATAAATCCGCTACATACTTTTTGCATTCTGAAATTACTTGTTACGATAAACGAGCGCAACTGCAGCTACATATTCTGATATAGAGACTCTTTCTCTATTTGGAATCGCGATAAAAAACGATTCTGTTTGACAATTACAGGTTACCATAAAACTCTACGGTCATCAGCAAAGTCAAGAAACATCTTTCTATCTAATGCCATTTGACAAATTAAATGAATGCTACTGTATGTAAGAAACTTTGTGTTTTTTACAGACCACCATGTGTTTTAAATGTAGTGTGAAACTGAAGTGTAGAAGCTGTGTATGAATTAATTGACTCATGTGGGAAACTTTATGTTCTTTTGTCAAGTTGTATTGTCAAGAGTGGAAATTACATTTATTTACCGTATTTTTTTATTTATTTACAGCGATGAGCCTGCTACGCGGACACCTACACCAACAGGTTAGTTAAATTGAACTGGTCATCATATTTAACTTTAGACTGCAATGTTATAGCTAGAGCTATAGGTATTGCTCAAGCTATGACTGTCAACCTGTAATTGTTTATTTTCGGTGACTGATGCAATGTTATAGCTTGAGCTATAGGTATTGCTCAAGCTATGACTGTCAACCTGTAATTGTTTATTTTCGGTGACTGATGCAATGTTATAGCTTGAGCTATAGGTATTGCTCAAGCTATGACTGTCAACCTGTAATTGTTTATTTTCGGTGACTGATGGTTTCAACTACAGAGAAATTTTATTTTATTTTATTCTGTAATCACAGTGTGGTGGACATAGCAGTCCATAGCAGTGAACACTTTGAACTCTGATCACAGGCAAACCTGGACCCATTCACTCATTTGTCACAATTCCTTTAGAAGGAGCCACATTAGAATAGAATGACTTCTTTATTTTACTGACGTGGCGAAGTTTGGACAAAGATGTCCACTCTACCACTCAACCATTGGTGATCGCTTTTCTAACATTAATAGCACAACAACCTCGAAGTTTGATAAAATATTAGCTTTTGCTTATTACAGATGTCAAGTGCAGTTCTATCAAATCAAAAGCAATGTGAATTATTTAGATATAATTATGTTCCTCTTTAAGGCTCTGGCTGAGACATGGCGCGGACATGTGTCTCCTCACTACAAACCAAATCAACAAGATTTTATAAAATTCATAATATCCTTTATGTATCATCTATTGTGTTGCTTTCTATTATTCACTTGTCTAAAGTGTTTTCATTATTGTAATATAGCATGTATTTTCATTATATAGTCTGGCAACAGACGAAAGAACCTTCGCGCATCGTATCACTAAAGTGATACAGTATCACATAGTACCACTACTCTAGTTAGCGAGTGAGATAAACTGCTGCATTGCATAACGTGCGCTCTCCCTGCCCAGTAGAGTTCTTAGTTTGAAGGTTCTTTTGTCTGTTGCCAGACTATAGTATATTCGTTATCTATTGTTAGTTTCTGTTACGATTTTTGACGTTCTAACTCCTCACTTATTACATCAATCAATTTATTGCAAATATAAAAAGTATGATAATTTCAAAGACATCAATATTTTTTCACACAAATAATATTTAATTCAATCACTACATCGTATCTACATCTATATTTCAACTACTTATCTTCACTACATTTTAGCCTATATACTGTAATCTCTCTCATTCTTGAAATGACTACTGGAGTGATATTGAACATTGTAGCCTGTTTTTAAAAGTTATTGTGATATTTTGGATAAATATTTTTCAATTATGATTAGTTTATAAACAGCAAGCATATTTGCATTTGATTCAATGATATCCTAGCTGCAATGCATGCCGATTGGTCACTGCTCTCTCACTTGAGCACGCTAGTGTCTTGAGTGTGGTTCTGGATAGTGGCTCTAACCACTTGTTTGTTTGTCTGTTTTCAGCAAGAGGCCGAAAGAGGCGGGCGGAGGATGCCGACGAGGCGCCGCCGGCAAAGCGCCCAAGGCGGCAGCCACCGCAACCGTGAGTACAATATTACTTTCCACAGAATAGAACTCACTGCCTCCGATTAATCAACTATACGGGGTGTTTCAGAACTCCCTACCAATACTCTAGGGTATTGTTCCTGGGTAAAAACCATATCTAAATATCGTATTTAAATTGTCCAAAAGTCCTTAGTTACCCACACAGCTGCCATTTTGTTTTTTTCACTTATTATTTTTTATCTTAATAATAGCGAAACATATGGAATTGAAACTTTGCACCAACATCCATGACAACTAGACAAATCTAAAATTATGACAATTTTTCAAATCCATAAAACAAAATGGCGGCCATTTAAAATTTTGTTTCTTGAATAACTCGAAAACCGTTGATATTACGAAAATCTTACAAGAATAACTTTTTTTAGTAAATTTAATTACTAATCGATTCAAACCTCATTTGGTGAGATTGGACCAATATTGATTGAGATATGGCAGCTGTAGTGATAGGTGACCGCTGGAGGTTACTTGCACTCCTTTTTACTGTCTTTAAAATTAACTCAGAACAATCTTAAATCGCTTAAACATAGCATGGAAAGGATACGGAGGCTGTTGCATTGTTGCAGCAGACTTTAGCCGCAAGCCCAGAATGCACTGCAACTAGCCTCCAGCGGTCACCTATCACTAAAGCTGCCATATCTCAGTCAATATTGGTCCAATCTTAACAAATAAGGTATCAATCGATTTGTAATCAAATTTACTAAAAAAAAGTTATTTTGTAAAATTTTCGTAATATCAACGGTTTCCGAGTTATTCAAGAAACAAAATTTTAAATGGCCGCCATTTTGTTCTATGGGTTTGAAAAATTGTCATAATTTTTTTGTAGATTTGTCTAGTTGTCATAAATGTTGGTGAAAAGTTTCAATCCCATATGTTACACCGTTATTGAGATAAAAAATAATAAGTGAGAAAAACAAAATGGCAGCTGTGTGAGTAACTAAGGACTTCCGGACAATTTAAATATGATATTTAGATATGGTTTTCACCCAGGAACAATGCCCTAGAGTATTGGTAGGGAGTTCTGAAACACCCTGTATGCTTGTCTTGTCAAGCTGTGTTCACAAAACCAAATAACCATCCATTACGGCTTTCAAGTCCTTCAAATCTGTTTCAAGACTTGTAGAATTTGGAAAGTTTTTTTTTTAATCTCTCCAGCTGATTTGAGAACCGGCGGCATGCACTTAGCGTGTATATGAGGATTCTTTTAACTTGTCAGAAAACACCTGATTTAACGTTAGTAAACGAGCGTACATCAATCAGCTGTTTTCTGACAATTGAAAAGAATCCTACTGTATTTGTTGTCGTCAACTTGAATCATATCACAGTTTTTATAGTATTATTTGTTTTATTATGATTTTTTCATAATACATTTCATAAAAGAAAAATTATAATTTAATAAAGAAAGCTTTATATATTTTTTAACATTAATGAAAAACAAGAGGCTCCAACAAAATGACGTGTTGCTAATCTTTTTTAGGTTAATATTTACTTATGAAAAACTTGTAATCCAACAAATAATAAGTCTTTACTGAGAGTATTTTGATTATTGTTTTGAACGGCGGTTTTCAATGCAACAGATAGAAAACACCAAGAAATAAGTTAGCCATTGAACAAAACTTAAAAGGCTTCATTTATGAACATTTTCTACAATAACTCTCAAGTGGGTGACTCACGTAGCAAAAGAAAGAGGAAGCGATATTGGACTTTTATTTTGTTTCAAAACTTATTTTGTTATAAATTAATGTATAATGTTGGAGAATTTTCAATTTTTTCAGTGATTCTTTCACTTTGAACGTTATAAGGTAGAATAAAAATCAATACTTCTCAAATCCAGATTTGAGTACTAATATTATGCTGATATTATTCTGATATAGACTCTTTCTCTATTTGGAATCGCGATAAAAAACGATTCTGTTTAACAATAATTACATATTACCATTAGACTCTTCGGTCATCAGCAAAGTCAAGAAACATCTTTCTATCTAATGCCATTTGCCAAATTAAATGAATGCTACTGTATGTAAGAAACTTTGTGTTTTTCACAGACCACTATATGTTTTAAATGTAGTGTGAAACTAAAGTGTTGAAGCTGTGTATGAATTGATTGACTCATGTAGGAAACTTTGTGTTCTTTTGTCAAGTTGTATTGTCAAGAGTGGAAATTACATTTATTTACCGTTTTTTTTTATTTATTTACAGCGACGAACCTGAACCTGAACCTGAACCGGCATCGCCCCCGCAACCCGCACCAGGTTGGTTAAATTAAACTGGTCATCATATTTAACTTTAGACTGCAATTTTATAGCTAGAGCTATAGGTATTATGACTGTCCTGTAATTGTTTATTTTCGGTGACTGATGCACAACCTGTAATTGTTTATTTTCGGTGACTGATGCAATGTTATAGCTTGAGCTATAGGTATTGCTCAAGCTATGACTGTCAACCTGTAATTGTTTATTTTCGGTGACTGATGGTTTCAACTACAGAGAAATTTTATTTTATTTTATTTTATTTTATTTTATTTTATTTTATTTTATTTTATTTTATTTTATTTTATTTTATTTTATTTTATTTTATTTTATTTTTATTTTATTTTATTTTATTTTATTTTATTTTATTTTATTTTATTTATTTTATTTTATTTTATTCTGTAATCACAGTGTGGTGGACATAGCAGTCCATAGCAGTGAACACTTTGAACTCTGATCACAGGCAAACCTGGACCCATTCACTCATTTGTCACAATTCCTTTAAAAGGAGCCACATTAGAATAGAATGACTTCTTTATTTTACTGACGTGGCGAAGTTTGGACAAAGATGTCCACTCTACCACTCAACCATTGGTGATCGCTTTTCTAACACTAATAGCACAACAACCTCGAAGTTTGATAAAATATTAGCTTTTGCTTATTACAGATGTCAAGTGCAGTTCTATCAAATCAAAAGCAATGTGAATTATTTAGATATAATTATGTTCCTCTTTAAGGCTCTGGCTGAGACATGGCGCGGACATGTGTCTCCTCACTACAAATCAAATCAACAAGATTTTATAAAATTCATAATATCCTTTATGTATCATCTATTGTGTTGCTTTCTATTATTCACTTGTCTAAAGTGTTTTCATTATTGTAATATAGCAAGTATTTTCATTATATAGTCTGGCAACAGACGAAAGAACCTTCGCGCATCGTATCACTAAAGTGATACAGTATCACATAGTACCACTACTCTAGTTAGCGAGTGAGATAAACTGCTGCATTGCATAACGTGCGCTCTCCCTGCCCAGTAGAGTTCTTAGTTTGAAGGTTCTTTTGTCTGTTGCCAGACTATAGTATATTCGTTATCTATTGTTAGTTTCTGTTACGATTTTTGACGTTCTAACTCCTCACTTATTACATCAATCAATTTATTGCAAATATAAAAAGTATGATAATTTCAAAGACATCAATATTTTTTCACACAAATAATATTTAATTCAATCACTACATCGTATCTACATCTATATTTCAACTACTTATCTTCACTACATTTTAGCCTATATACTGTAATCTCTCTCATTCTTGAAATGACTACTGGAGTGATATTGAACATTGTAGCCTGTTTTTGAAAGTTATTGTGATATTTGGATGAATATGTTTCAAATATGATTGGTTTAAACAGCAAGCATATTTGCATTTGATTCAATAATATCCTATAGCTTCAATGCTTGGTCACTGCTCTCTCACTTGAGCACGCTAGTGTCTTGAGTGTGGTTCTCGATAGTGGCTCTAACCACTTGTTTGTTTGTTTTCAGCAACAAGAAATAAGAGACCAGCAGATGATGCAGCTGGCGACCAAATGCCGCCGCCAAAGCGCCCACGGCGCCAGCCGCAACCACCACCGCAATCGTGAGTACAATATTACTTTCCACAGAATAGAACTCACTGCCTCTGATTAATCAACTATATGCTTGTCTTGTCAAGCTGTGTTCACAAAACCAAATAACCATCCATTACGGCTTTCAAGTCCTTCAAATCTGTTTCAAGATTTGTAGAATTTGGAAAGTTTTTTTTTTAATCTCTCCAGCTGATTTGAGAACCGGCGGCATGCACTTAGCGTGTATATCAGGATTCTTTTAACTTGTCAGAAAACACCTGATTTAACGTTAGTAAACGAGCGTACATCAATCAGCTGTTTTCTGACAATTTAAAGAATCCTACTGTATTTGTTGTCGTCAACTTGAATCATATCACAGTTTTTATAGTATTATTTGTTTAGTATTATTTCATAAAAGGAAAATGATAATTGAATAAAGAAAGCTTTATATTTTTTTAACATTAATGAAAACTAAGAGGCTCCAACAAAATGACGTGTTGCTAATCTTTTTTAGGTTAATATTTAGAGGTTTAGAGATTTTTTAATGAAAAACTTGTAATCCAACAAATAATGAGTCTTTACTGAGAGTATTTTGATTATTGTTTTGAACGGCGGTTTCCAATGCAACAGATAGAAAGCACCAAGAAATAAGTTAGCCATTGAACAAAACTTTAAAGTTTAAAACTTTTAAGTTTTAAACTTTAAAACTTCAAATGCTTCATTTATGAGCATTTTCTACAAAAAATCTCAAGTGGGTGACTCACGTAGCAAAAGAAAGAGGAAGCGATATTGGACTTTTATTTTGTTTCAAAACTTATTTTGTTATTAATTAGTGTACAATGTTGGAGAATTTTCAATTTTTTCAGTGATTCTTTCACTTTAAACGTTTTAAGGTAGAATAAAAATCAATACTTCTCAAATCCAGATTTGAGTACTACTATTATACTTAATTGTTAACATTGCACAGCATGAGCCCAAATTATTTATTATTTGAAGTCTTGGAACAGATTTGATGGTCTTGTAAGATCTTTTATTGAATTGTAATAGTATGTACACACAGCTTGAGCAAATAATGGGAGTACCAAGAAGAACGCAATACTGTCACAGAGAACAGACTTAGGCTAGACGTACACCAGTTAGTCAAGACAAGACAAGATTAGTCACGTTTAGTCACAAAAATTCACATAGTTGCTTATGAAGCAGCACACACCGATGCAATGACTAATCGTTGTGTGTTGCTTCATAAGCAACTATGTGAATTACTGTGACTAAACGTGACTAATCTTGTCTTGCCTTGTCTTGACTAACCGGTGTACGCCTAGCTCAAGTAATACTAGAAAGTATTGCTTATCTATGATGATATCAGTCAACATTCTCCCTATTGGTAACACTATAGGCCTATAATCACCTTCAAACATTTGTGATATATTTATTTGAAAATATATTCATTTTAATATACTGTATTTATATTTTGTAACATATTATTCATATTCATTTATTTGATCAAAAAAAAATCAGGAAAGAAAAGAAAAACTTATATTTATTTATTTATTCATCAATGTAAAATTGGCACTTAATGAATGGATATAATATGAAAGTGAAATTTTTCATCTATTTTCTGGAAAATGGAAATAGTTTGAATAGTTATCACAGCAGTCATAGAGAGCGTGATAATTATTGTTATTAAATTAAAAATAAAACTAATGCTACTGATCAGTCCAATTCTAGCACAAATGGCTGCAAATATCATGTCTTTGGTTGAGTTTTTTATTCATGTCTATTTCCTTCCAGTCTCACTTTCTTCACTTCTTTCTAATTTTCTCTTGAATCTCTGTTATGTTAAAACAATATTGTTTTTTATTTAACTCTTTTCATTATATTATGATCAACTTCCATTTCCATTGTTTACTTTTAACAAATTTTTTTCTGTCAATTTAATTTTCTTGATTTAAATGTTATATTTTATCCATATTGTTTGTGTTATTGTTCAATGTGCAATGGCTCGTCAAGGGCCTAGCAACATGAACAAATCAATCGCGGTTCAGATGATTTTGAACAAATCAATCGCGATTTTGAAAATTTTTAAACTAGAAAAACAATCAGCCTTCATTCACATTGTAGTTACCTCTGTTTCGTCAGCTGTGGTTGGACACTGTTAGCCTGAATGAATCTGTGTTGAAGGCTTCATAAACAATAGTAAATAATACATAATATGAATTATTATATTATTACAATTATAAATCATATTCGGAATTCTATTTAGAATTTCAGATGATATATGAACAGATTAAATAGTTTTACGGTCACAAAACGAATATTCTTGAATATACTATTCCAAGAATGGACATTCAAGACTTCAATCGTCGTCGTTTGTTACAAGGATTGCTTTGAATTTTCGTGCTTTTGCATGAGTGAACAATGTCATCTTCAAAAGAACGCCGTCTTACGTATGTAGTTACATCACAGTCGGCGTTATAATCTCATATAGGGTGTCTATCAAAATTAGGAAGAGAAAACGTTTTGGGCATGTTGTCTGTGTTTTCATCCTGTACGTAGCCTATTATTGTACTATCTTGAATAAATAGATAATTATTGATTCTCATCTTTGAATGAAGCATTTTTGTTTCGTTTAGGCTACTTTTTTATTCTACACTGTGTTGCGCTCTGGCGGATAACCGACTGCATCTTTCATGTCGATTTAACATGTAAAGGATAGGCTCAAGTATGTAAAAATCAGTTTATAATTGAAATAGAATTCCCTGTCGCTGTTTTTACTGCTTATTGATTGTGGAATTATATATTTAGAATGATGAAATGAACTCATCGCATACATTTTTATAGTTTTTATTGAAAGTTTTAAAACCAATTTTGAAGGTTATTGAGCAGACGATGAGAGTTTATTCACTGCCGAGTTCATTCTCATTGGCTATTATTCCGAAATGCATTATTGGCGCGGAACTTCAAATCAATCATATTATGCTTTTCAACTGGATTTTCACTCGATTAATTCAAAACTGAGATCCGATTTCTTTGTTGAATCAATGTATGTTTGGAAATTCGTTAGGAATAGAAGTTGCAATGAAAGGTATTTATACAATTAGGAATGCGACAATACTTTAAAAGCATTTTAAATGCTTATGCCCTATCCTTTCCCATGTTAAATGTACAGTAAAAATCCGCCTAGAGCGCTGGGGTGAAATTCGATATACCCACCATCGCACCTACGTGCACGCAGCAAATACCCATAAAAAAAATAATCAATTGGGGTGTCCACAAAACTAACATTATACCACAAATTTATCTTGGAGAGGCTCTTTATTTTGAAAATGACGATTTTTTCAAGGCCCCTACTTGCATACTGCACATGTAGTGTTTCAAGAGTGGAGAATGCTGCATTGCGCTCTCTCTTGCCGTTTTATCCGTGTTAACATTGTGGCTGTGATAGCCATGTTGCACGTATCTTCATGAGATGCATTTTCAAATTGCTCACTTATTTAGTCACGGGACTATATTTCTTGACAATATTCCATCTTTACAAAACTTCTAATCACACTCTCTTGTGAATTAGTCCGTTTGTCGCCTACATTTTTTTATTAATCAGTTTCCCTATTTCTTACCCTGAACTAACTTATTCCTTATCTCATTTCAACCATTTTCCCTTAATAAATCCTTGTGAAAACTCATCTGTCTCTCGCCTTTCATTTTCTCTTTTTTCATTCCATTGAACTAACTGATGCCTTTCTCATTTCAACAATTTCCTCTTGATTTAGAAAACTCAACTCTCTCGCCTTTATAATATGTTTCATTAATTTCTTTTGCATTCCTTGCCACTGCACCTTACTGTTCGGCAATGGAAATAATAGAGGTGGCAGGAATGCTAGAAATGCTACTCGTGGCTGGAGCACAGGGACTCTCTTTTCCAGCCATGCCAAAAATTATTGTTTCATGATATTATTGTTTAGTATCATTTGTTTACTTTGGCAATAAAACATTTATTCATTCAATGTAGGAATTTCATTTTCAAATTATTTTCACAGAGTGAACCTGCAATTTTTTACAAGTCAATTTAGTTTTCAATTCCTTTTTTTAAGAAGATTTTTACCATCAACTTTGAATTTTATTTGAACCCACAAACACAAGTTAGATATCCGCCTGTTGTGATGTATTGATTTTATTAGATTGTTTCAAAATACATTATTTGCATAGTATTTTCTTATTAAATTTCATTTTAATATATTTTATATTTAATTGCAACCCTTGAAGACATGTAATATATTCAATTCCCCCGATATTTATTATTTTTATCACATTCCTTTCATCATCATATTTTCCATTCATTTTTATTTCATCTCATTTTCATTTTATTTTCAGTTTCTACATATTTTGTTTCATTTTTCATTTATTCATTTTTAGCCAAATTCTGGGCCGATGCCTATAATCCTACTCATACCTATAATCCTGTTCAAGTAATGGACACCTGGTGACCCTGTTCAAGGGTGACAGAGGTGACACATGGTCACCCTTCAAAGTTCAGGTAGGTTTCGAGCAGCTGAGGTGAGTAGGAGCGGTCGTCACCCATCCACTGCGGTTTGTGGTGCTTGCGACTGGTTTCATTTGGTTCGCTAATGTTGACTAATTGCTTGTGAGCATCTACTGTATTAACACTATTAACCTCGGTTGGTGATGAGATTATTAGTATGTTGTCCTTTTCTTTATCACAATTGGAGTGGTGTGTAGCCGAGGGCGATAAGCGCCAGTCTGATAATCTTAGGAACCTGGTTCGAATACAGTTTGTGAGAAAGGATTTTGACAATAAAAACGGCCACTCCCGTCTTTCAGAGGAGACGAAAAGCCGTCGGTCCCGACTGCCTTAAAACAGTTGTCATCTCACACAATCACCCCTTTGTAATGTATATTCACATGCAATAGGTTTACCAAGACCTGGCATATTAATAAAATCAATCAATCAATCTCATTACCGACGCACAAGCCTAGAGCTAATGTGGGCATCACCCCCCAAAAAAAATTGTCAATTTGGTATGAATTGTACTAATCATGACAAATGAAGAAATTGAATTTAATATTTATTAGCCTATGCACGATTTCGTAAATTGCACTTGAGACAACATTCTCAATTTGGTATGAATTGTACTAATCATGACAAATAAAGAAATTGAATTTAATATTTATTAGCCTATGCACGATTTCGTCTTGCACTTGAGACAATATGTAGTTAGAATGCAGTAGACAGAGGTAGTTTAGCGTAGTATTTAAAAGTCTAGCTGCCGGTTTCAGAGATTGCCTTTGATGAGGTTATACTTGAGAGAATGACGACAAGTTTGGACAGCAACAAAATCCTGAACTAATTTGCAATAAGAAATTTAGACGAAATAGTGTTGGGAAACCTTGAAATGTATCAATTCTATTTAATCTGTAAATCTCCATTGCTCATCATTCTTATGAAATATTATTACAAAAGAATTTTCTGGAGAAAATGTATGATTTATTATCAACTAGCAAGTCACCCGTGCTTTGCTATGGTGTCTCAGGAATCCCATTCAGGTTAAGCGGTTAAGGATTTGAAGTGAAATATCTAATCACTACATGCACGTTGTTAGAGAGAATTTTAGTACATAAATAGTAGATAGAATCAATAATAAATAGTAGATAAATAGTATAAAACTCAAAACTCGCTTTATCAATTTGCATATGAAATAGTAGATAGAATCAATAATAAATAGTAGATAAATAGCATAAAACTCAAAACTCGCTTTATCAATTTTGCATATTAACTTTGATTACGCAGTGTCTGAAGTTTGAACTAGAGGTGCTTAGAAAGTACTTCTGCAACAATTAATAACCTTTTTGTTAGGGGTAAGCTCTTGTATGCTAGGATAGTAGCTGTTTTGTAAATAGTTATGTGAAATGTGAGCTTGTTTTTTGTGTATTCTGAGTGCACTTTATTCTATCAAGTTCCGTGTATAGTATCCAAGTTCAGGCTCTTTCTTTATTTCATTACTTCTCATCTACATTATTGATATTTCCATATATCTAGTCTATTTCTGTCTAGTCTGTTTCTATATTTCTAGTCTACTTTCCATTTCTGGTTTAGAAGATGTTCAATGACTGTGATTGTTCATTATCACTGATTCTTGACTTTTTTGTTATCTTAATTGTCTGGCATAAATTTGGAAATGGTTACTATGCACATGCAAAAGTGGCAAGTGTGCAAGTATTCACATTGCACGTTGTTTAATCCCTTCTCTGATAATTCTAAACACGTTGCACTTTGTTTAATCCCCTCTCTAATAATTCTAAACACGTTGCACATTGTTTAATTCCCTCTCTAATAATTCTAAGCCCGTTGCACGTTGTTTAATCCCCTCTCTAATAATTATTCTAAACTTGTTGCACGTTGTTTCATTCCCTCTCTAATAATTCTAAGCCCGTTGCACGTTGTTTCATTCCCTCTCTAATAATTCTAAGCACGTTGCACGTTGTTTAATTCCCTCTTTAATAACTCTAAGCACGTTGCACGTTGTTTAATTCCCTCTCTAATAATTCTAAAAACGTTGCACATTGTGTTAATTCGTTGTCTAATAATTCAAATTCCATTCCAAGGTGATCACCATACATTTCTTCCAATATTGTTATAATACTGTATGTAGTTACAGGATTTTTTATTGAGAATAAATTTGGAATTGAATTGCCTTTTGTCTTTCATTTGATCTGAGTCTGCCTACGCCCCCAGATTTAAGTGAAAAATCAATATTATTATTATTAGGTGCCAGTAATTAAAAATAAATTCAATGTTACATGGACATCATTGAACAAAATACAGGAGTGTGGAATTTTGATGGAGAGCTCTTGACAATTTTTAGCTTGATTGACTATCTTGGTTGCTAATGATTTTGAAAAAATCATATGATTTTGATCTCAACATTACCTTATTTCTTTCTGGCATAAGGATAGCATGGTAACTATGAAAGGAAAGGATCTATTGCAGATTCCGAGGGTCAGATCAGGATGAAAACCACATAGTTGTCCTACTTTATGCCTGAAGGATGAGTGTATAAAATTTCAGCTCTCTAGGTGCATGGCAAGTAGGAGAATTAGTGATGAGTGAGCCAGGGCTTTGCCTTATATTTATTATACAGATACAGATTCATTTGAGTTGTCAGATGTCATTAGACAGATAGATAGATAGAGAGGTACTAGGCCTATTTCTTGACGTTGCAGATGACCTGATGACCGTAGAGTCTGATGGCAAAAAAATAATGTCTCTATCTATCTATCTAATGCCTTAGAGCAGAGGTTCCCAAACTTTTTTGACCCACGGCTCCCTTTGAGTACAGACATGGCTTGGCGGCGCACCTAAAATAATTTACTTGTTTTGCATTGCATTATTATATTATAATCAAATTTTTAGTTTATATTCTTAATAATTATTTGTTAATATACTTCACAAACCGTAACATTTTAAATAAGATTGTTCATATTTTTTTAACAACACACCCCTCAGGATGTGATAATTTCTTACTGATAGGTTAGTTGCTGAAAAATTTTGCCAGGTTTCTTCTTATACAGAGGTCAAAAAACAATATTAAACACACAAGAGTTGTATTGTACTTGATTTATTGAAAATAACATCAACTTTGAACAAGACTATTAGAAAAACATTACTCCCTTTTTAAGAAATAACATGATATATAAAATAAATGAAGTGCTAACTTGAAAAATGTTATACTTAAATTAGCATGGCAGCAGTCATGAGCAAAGTCTGATTCAATGGGGGTACTTGTCAGTAAATTTTGATATAGCAACCCCGATTTTCCTTTTCAATGTTAAGCCTTGCTCTAAAGGCTACTTGAATTTTTTATGACTGCAACAGCGGTTAGCACTGTTTTGTAGTGTGACTCTTTGGTAGACAACGGCGGAGCATCTGTCATTCACTAGCTCGCGGCGCACAGTTTGGGAACCTCTGTCTAAGGCTAGGCGTACACCGGTTAGTCAAAACAAGACAAGACGAGATTAGTCACGTTTAGTCACAGTACTCGACATAGTTGCTTATGAAGCAACACACACCGATTAGTCATTGCATCGGTGTGTGCTGCTTCATAAGCAACTATGTGAATTAAACTTGTTGACGTATATGTTGGTAGAATTGGAAGTTCGCAAGTGAGTTCTCCAGCCCATATGGTGCTCACTATTGAAGTAGATTCGGAATTTAATTCGATTATGAATATTATTCTCCATTGAGTAGGTTTTGCCGGAAGAGGATTCACCAGTTTGGTGACTTATTCACCAAGAAGTATTGCAGGTGCGTGAAAAAATAGTGGATACTATAGCACGATCCTTTTAACTTGTCAGAAATCAGCTGTTTCGGTAATAATTAAACAGTGATTTCGACACAATAATCAAAAGTCTTAAAGACCTTTAAAGTCTTTAAAAGACCTTTTTAAAGAAGACCTTTCAAAGAATAACTTTTTAAAAGACCTTTTCAATAATCTGCGAGATTCAGCATTTGTAGGTTAAGTATTGTACTGGTGGCCGAGTAAAACATATGTTTTCTGACAAGTTGAAAGGATCCTGCTATATGGGTAAATAGACTGTATAATCACAGTGTGGCTATTGGATGTCACACTTTTGTCTGATTAGCTCGGTCAAATCCAACATACTTTCGCCAACTCCCATCACATTTATATTGAGAATATACCTGAATCCTACTTATTTTGTTATGTTTAGTGATACACATCGTCCAACCAAAAATTTGCCTGTTCCGGTGTTATTTTCCATCATTTTAAGCTTTCAAAGCTATATACCAAGGGTAGAAAGACTATTTTCATTTGAAAAAAGTTATTTTTAGATGTTGTTACTCATGAAGGAAGTTCTGAAAATGAGTGGAAGTGTTCAATTAAATTTTCCTGTAATCCCATATCATAATTCAAAAGTATGGTGGTGGCGGGAAAAATTTGTTCCAAAAACTCACTGTCTATGGACCCTTTCAGTCTTTCACACCATGCAATGGCCACACTGTAATTATACAGTGTGTAGTTCAACCTCAAGGTAATTAGAAAGAAGGTTGAACACTCGCTGGTGTAAGGCGCAAAGTGGAGGGGGAAGTCTGATTTCTTGATTCATGTAACGACCCCCCACTCCAGCAGCTTGTGGATTAAAAAAGCAGCATTAGGAATAGTTCAACCTTCTATCTAATAACCTTGGTTTGATGGATCATAAACAATATTGAAGGAAGCGGGTTGGTCCCAGTGGCAGAGGCGAGGCTAATCGGTGAGATTAGATAAGAGACAGCGCCTACCACTTCCGTTGTAACGGTGACCGGCTCCTCTAAATACAAAAATTTATGAGCTTCAAAATCGCTTCTTGGTGGTTCGGAACCCACCTAAAGCTGTAGGTCCATTCATCTCTCATCATCATCCTTCCCATTCCCCACACACAAGCTTAGAGCTTATGTGGGCATCATCCGTAGCAAAAAAAAATATGATAATCTATAATCAGATTAATTTAATTTGACGCTTGGCATTAGAGAGATATTATTTCTTGACGTTGCTGATGACCGTAGAGTACGATGGCAAAGAAATAATTTATTATACTACCTCTCTACCTATCTATCTAATGCCAAGCGTCAAATTAAATGAATCTATCTCTATACAATCAAATACCTCAATGCACACCAGAATAGCTTAGGTGTGCATTGAACTATTTTATTGTAGAGAGTTGTAGACGATATATATATATATAATGATCCATGTCCGCTTCACTTCTGTCTGAATTGAGCCTTGAGGGCCATTTTATACAAAGCGCGGCATCAACTTCACTGCGCATGCGTCAATGACGTCGGACCGATCACAGAGCACTGTAATAGTGTGAATCACTGAAAAATTGACATCGCGTCAATGCCGCCGCCTCTGGCCCTTAGACAAAAAGGAGGTTCGGAGAAATAGATTCTGAACGCAACACCATAAAGTAATGAAAAACTTTCAATTTCTAGATCCATATTGAACAAAGATATAATAGTAGGCTACTCTCATTGTCAATAATTAATTGAACAGAAAACAATTCGAAAGTGTGTAGCTACACAGTATTAAAAACCGTTCAATTACTGTATTTGAAACTTTGAACAGAGATCGTTATGAAAACTAATTGGGAGAAGTCTTTGTCAGAAAACAATTTATAAAGTGAGGAGTAAATAGTAGGAAAAACTTTTAATTTTTCAGAACTGAACAAAGTTTTTGAGTTTTTACAGTGCTATTATCCTTATTAATCCACGTTTGTATTGGAAATTTTCAGTACTCCAAGGCGGTCCAGCAGATTAGCTGAGAAGTAAGTATCAATCTTAGAATCTTTTAAAATAAAATTTATAAATGCAACTTGCACACACCATGCCAGTCAACTAGTATATAGGATTTCAGGTAAAGGAAACGCTTATATTTAATGAAAATGAAACTTATTTTTAAAACTGAAAGTCATGTCTCAGTATTAGATCATTGTGGTATCATGGATGACATTCTTTCTAAATCATTATTCAAACAATAAATTCATTGCCAGTCGACTTGCGAATTTTGGTTGCCAGTCATCTTATTTCTATAAATACCGTAATACCGTACTTATCATGTACCCTAATATATCGATTGAAGTGAATGTTACTTATGATACCATAATACTCTAATGTCACTTATTTAGGAACGTGTAATACAACATTGTAAAAATAAGTGTTTCCTTACCTGAAATTTCATAAATAACCCTAAAAATTAGTTGATTGGCATTATGTGGTTGCGCCTTTATAGTCAATATTTCAATGAATCAATACTTTTATTGGTATAAGTAACACACTGCTTCAACAAAAATCAATTCCAATGTTCATTTATACTCATATAACAATTTGATACATAATAATAATACATGTAATAATAAGTTGGAGTTGAATACTAAAATATTTCTATCAATTCAGCAGACTCAGTCATAATACAGAGTGGTCCAAAAAATATATCCACTGTTTAAAAGTGTATAACTTGCATACTTATTGATGGAGTTGTCTCATCTTTGTTGAAAGTGTAGCCTTAAGTCCAACTCGAACATATCACTTTAGTTGTTCGAAATGGCCACCATTCACATCCACACACAAACGATGCCGCCGAACTACAATGGATAGGCCGTAGAGGTGCTGTGGAGTATCCATCAGACGTAACTCCTCTGGACTTTTAGCTCTAGAACACTAAAAAAGAACGTCGTTTATCGACAAAAGCCACACTTCGAGAATCCATCCTACATTCATGTGCAAATATCCAACTGAACACACTGCAGACAGTGGGTAGTTTGTGCTGCAGTTCGGCGGCATCGTTTGTGTGTGGATTTGAATGGTGGCCATTTCGAACACCTAAAGTGATAATTATGTTTAAGTTGAACTTCAAGCTACACTTTCACCAAAGATTAGATAATCCATAATAATTAAAAGAATAAATTGAGGTAGCGTGGTATAAATAGTCTGCTAAAGCCATTTCCATTAGATGAATTTGAGTAATTTTACTATTAATGAAATTTATCGGAAGTTTGAAAATATTTTTCAAAGATTAAGTTGTATTATCTATTAGCCTATTTAGCTTTTGAGTTGGTTACTTGCCAGTAACTTGTGATTATTTGTTGCAGGCTTGCTCAGCAGCAGAATCCACCTCAGCCGCCTCAGCTTCAGCAGCCGCCTCACCAACTGTGAGTTAAAAAAAATATATATATATACATAAATGAAGTATATAGCCTACTTTATGAAATCATGAGAAATGGGAAAAATCAATAATAGAAATGAAGGTGAAGTGACAAAGGTCTTAGGCCCAGCCTATATGGTGACAAAACTCAAAATAAATAATTATTATCTTCTCATAGTTGGCAAAAACATTCGAAAAACAAAACAAATGGAATTTTTAAAAATAGAATGGATTATTTTATTTTGCCAAAAAAATAATTTCATTACATTTATTCATTTTTTATTAGACTACATGTTTAATCTTAGCTCTCTTAGCCCCTGCGCCCACTTCGCAACTGCTATCTGATTTCAGTCAGCAACCCAATGTTGCCAGATGACATTTTGGTACTATTTTTGTTAGGTACCGTATAAGTTAATTTTACTTCTGACGATATTCAATTGTATTGTATGAAACTTTACTGTATTGAATAAATACGATTTTATTATTATTATTTGGCTGTTTTTCGGGTAATCTAACCTATCAGCCAAAGTCATCTGGCAACGCTGTGTTGCTGACAGAAATCAGATAGCAGTTGCTTAGTGGGCGCAGGGGCTTATGTATTCATAAATTGTTAATCAACACCAAATGATGTCATTAATCTATAAATTTGCTTATAATTAATTATACTGAAAAAATAAATCAATAATAATAATAATTGAGAGAATAAATTGATGTATCATGTTATAAAAATAGTCTGCTAAAGCCATTTGCATTAGATGAATTCATCGGAAGTTCAAAAATGTTTTTTGTCAGAAAACAATTTATAAAGTGAGGAGTAAATAGTAGGAAAAACTTTTAATTTTTCAAAACTGAACAAAGTTTTTGAGTTTTTACAGTGCTATTATCCTTATTAATCCATGTTTGTATTGGAAATTTTCAGGAATCTTCGCAGGTCGGAAAGAGTGGCGAAAAGGTGAGTATCAATCTTAAAATCTTTTAAAATAAAATTTATTTCCTTTTTTGCCACAATACAAAATAAAATGAATATATAGCCTACTTCATGAAATCATAAGAAATGGGAAAAATCAATAATAGGAATGAAGGTGAAGTGACAAAGGTCTTAGCCCCAGCCTATATGGTGACAAAACTTAAAATAAATAATTATTATCTTCTCATAGTAGGCAAAAAACATTTGAAAAACAAAACATTTTTAAAAATAGAATGGATTATTTTATTTTGCCAAAAAAATTACAAATTTATTTTGTATTAGACTACATGTTTAATCTTAATTCACTTATGTATTCATAAATTGTTAATTAACATCAAATCATGTCATAAATCTACCGCTTATAATTAATTAATGTATACCGAAAAAATAAATAATCTATAATAATTAAAAGAATAAATTGGGGTAGCGTGGTATGAATAGTCTGCTAAAGCCATTTCCATTAGATGAATTTGAGTAATTTTACTATTAATGAAATTTATCGGAAGTTTGAAAATATTTTGCAAAGATTGAGTTGTATCATTGCCCCCTATGACTACATGGTCGCGGCCATCTATGTGACAACGTCGCTGCATCGGCTTGCATGAGCAATGCAAATCGGTCATGTGTTTTATAAGTCATGTGTTTGTAGTGTTTTTTATAAGTATGATTTTATAATGAAACCAGCTGGGACTGCGAGGTTGTCACATTGAAGGCCGCGGCCATATAGTTAAAAGGGGGCTATGGTTGTATCTATTAGCCTATTTAGCTTTTGAGTTGGTTACTTGCCAGTAACTTGTGATTATTTGTTGCAGGCTTGCTCAGCAACAACCGCCCCAGCGGCCTCAACAGCGGCCCCCTCGCCAACTGTGAGTTGATTAAAAAAATATATATATACATAAATGAAGTATATAGCCTACTTTATGAAATCATGAGAAATGGGAAAAATCAATAATAGAAATGAAGGTGAAGTGACAAAGGTCTTAGGCCCAGCCTATATGGTGACAAAACTCAAAATAAATTATTATTATCTTCTCATAGTTGGCAAAAACATTCGAAAAACAAAACAAATGGAATTTTTATAAATAGAATGGATTATTTTATTTTGCCAAAAAAATAATTTTATTACATTTATTTATTTTCTATTAGACTACATGTTTAATCTTAGCTCTCTTAGCCCCTACGCCCACTTCGCAACTGCGAGATTAGGGCTATCAGAAACCAATATTATTTCCATACTTAGTGAGAATATACTAATTAAATAATCATTTGTTCCTTGCTCCTTACATTTTGTTTCATTAAAAATGATTTCCGATAACAATTGACAAGTCCCACTGTCACCATCCATCGATGTCTTTTATTATTCATGAACTGCATTAAAAAAGTACCCTTAGCCCCTTCGCTCACTAAGCAACTGCTATCTGATTTCAGTCAGCAACCCAGCGTTGCCAGATGACATTTGGCTGTTTTTCGGGTGATCTAACCTATCAGCCAAAGTCATCTGGCAACGCTGGGTTGCTGACAGAAATCAGATAGCAGTTGCTTAGTGGGCGCAGGGGCTTATGTATTCATAAATCGTTAATCAACAACAAATGATGTCATTTCATTAATCTATAAATTTGCTTATAATTAATTATACTGAAAAAATAAATCAATAATAATAATTGAGAGAATAAATTGATGTAGCATGTTATAAAAATAGTCTGCTAAAGCCATTTGCATTAGATGAATTCATCGGAAGTTGAAAAATGTTTTGCAAAGATTGAGTTGTATCTATTAGCCTATTTAGCTATTGAGTTGGTCACTTGCCTTGCCAGTAACAGGTGATTATTTGTTGCAGGAGAGCTCAACAGCCACCGCCACCGCCCCCTCCAGCTCCCTGTAAGTACCTGTTGCATCCGTTTCATAGCCTATAATATCTCTACAATGTAGCCATAGCCTCCTCTAATACATATGTATTAATGCATAATAATATGGATGTATTAATACATCTGTATTAGAGGAGGCTATGATGTAGCTGATAATAAATATAAGAGATTCTTCTAATGAATATAAAAGAGTTGTGTGTGTGTTTTAGCAAAAAAAGGCTAATTTTATGGATTGAGTTCTGATAAAAGCAGGAATGATCTAGAGCTTGCAAATTTGCAAGACAATTTAAGACCATCCACACATTTCTAGCTTTAGAAATAGCGACTGGAGGAGTTCACTATAGAGTGCTTCGTGCATTTTCCAATGGTATTGAGGGCCCCTTGATTTTTAAATAGTTTGCTGTTATCATCACAAAGTAGAAAAGGAAGTTCCTTTCTTCTCTGTGTTATCATTCAGCACTATATGTGTACACTTATAAGTACTATTGAATATTACGTGTTTCAAGAGTGTTAATAGTAGTTAAATAGTGTAATAAATTAATATAGCCTATTTTTTAAATTACAAGAATACAAAGATTTTACTCTGACGCTAAGTTTTCAACATTTGACCGGATAAAATGCTTATTTGTACATTAACTAGAATATTTTCTGTAACCCAGGAATCAGGGTGGGGGCAAATGCCCCCCCCTCCCCAAATGACTTCCCTGTTTAATTTCTTAATAACTTTGAGTTTTACACCAATATTAACTATGAAATTTTTTTTGTGATATGTAGTGCATAATTTGTTTTGTCTGTATAAATAAAATGATGATGATTATGATGATGTATAACTTGTATTGTCTACTAATTTTCATTGTATTGTCTGTGCTTTGATTATAGTAGTTAATTATTTTATTACGGCTGTGAATTAATCTTTTTAATTAATATTTTAACAGATATTGCTGGTCAAGTAGTCTGGGCGAGGCTGGGCAAAGGCCCCTTCCGGCCCGCCCAGATCGCGGACGAACCAATGCGAGTGACGAGTGAGTTATTAATCTGCTTTCTATCATAATAATTTATGTTTCTCCATTTAAGAATATTGTAATCCATATTTTTTAGCTTTACACGGTGTCACCTATTTCATTCGACAACTTCATCATTATAATCCCTTCATTTACGTGTTCACTCTCAACCTTATTGTTCATATTTAATTTCTCTCTTCCTTCAATCTTTTTCTATTCGCTTCTCGTTTCTTCTTCATCCACTAATTTCTTTTCATTATACATCTCATCAGATAAAAGGTTCCTCACTCTGTTTATTCTAATTTATATCTCATCATCATTTTTACTGGTAATTTTCAATTATATTAAAAATATAATTATCATTATTTGTTGTTTTTGTTTGTTGCTAACTATGATTATTAAGTGTTTGCCATAGGTCTTGTCAGACCGACAACTTACAATAAAGAATGAAGATGATATAAATAATTTTTTTTATGTGTAACTTACATATATCTACACAGTGATTTAATTTTGTTTTTGACATAAATATTCCAGTTGAGTTTATCTTTGATATAGTGCTTTTGACAAAAATGATGCCAAATATTAAAGTGTGAATTATTATCCATCTAACAAGGATTTATTTACTCAATTTTTAAAGATTAGTTGTGATGAACTATTGATCGCCTGTGCAGACTTTTTCTACATATATTACAATTTGTCACAATTATTGACTTCAATATGAAACGATTAAAACATCATGAACTCTAAATAGAATCAGTTTACCTTGATTTCTTGAGCAGAAAGGTAAGACTATTTTTGAAGTGAATAATATTGTGAATCGCTTTGGGCATCATCAACAGTTTATTTAGATTTTCATGAACAGAAAAACTAAGATTATTTTTTACGTGAAAAGTTTAGAAAATTATGAACCATGAATATAAACAATTTATTTCTATTTCTAAGGCACTACTCACACCTGGAAACTTCAAATCGCAAAGCAACTCATCACTTGGCAACTCAGCATCAAACTGGAAAAGGAGGATTATTAAAGCAAATTTTGCTTTAAAAAGTAGTATTTGATCATTTTCTGGTTACTTCATCTTTTAAAATATCGAGAATAATATGATAGTAGTCGATTGGCAACTGGGAACTAGGAGTAGCGACTGAAGCAACTGAAGTCACCCGCTTCATCGCTGAGTTGCCGAACGATGAATTGCTTTGTGATTTGCAGTTTCCAGGTGTGAGTTTTGCCTTATTGTCTCACGTATTTGTGTTGTGATTTGTTATAATCACATCCGTAGCCTTATAATCCTTACCCTCCCTTGAACGCCTTCCCAATTCATGAGAAGCCATATTTGGAAGAGTTTTTATTTTCATTTGTATTTTGTTCAATCTCTAAATTGATAATGATAAATCATCGCTGTTATCTTTGACAGTAGAAATTTGATAGTGAATGTGAACATAACCTTCATTCTTAATACAGTATATTTTATCAAAATTAAAGAGAGTCATCGTTTTGGATATGGTGTCTGTGTTTTCATCCTATACGTATTAGCTTATATTGTACTAGGTATCTCGAATAAGTGAATCAATCTCACCCAGGTACTTGTTGCTTCATTAGCCTAGTTGTTATTATTTACGTTGTATTTTGTTTAATATCAAATTTGTACTAGTTTATGTTTTGTAAAATTTACAAAACATAATTACTATTACATTTAATGGGTGCTTTGAATTGAAACGAGTTTACACCGCCGCAGTGCCGCTTGATTGCTCAGTACTGTATCTTTTGGGAAAAATACTGTATCATTGCAACAGACTTGTGAGTTGCCTCTAGATTTCACATCAAATCTCGCGAAGCACAGTAGAAAGGAATGCGCCAAAAGTTTTATAATAGATTGAAAAATTGTGTGTTAACTTGTGAGGCAGTTCTTCTTCTTCTTCTTCTTCTTCTTCTTCTTCTTCTTCTTCTTCTTCCTCCTTCTTCTTCTTCTTCTTCTCCTTCTTTCTTCTTCTTCTTCTTCTTCTTCTTCTTCTTCTTCTTCTCCTCTCTTCTTCTTTCTTCTCCTTCTTCTTCTTCTTCTTCTTCTTCTTCTTCTTCTTCTTCTTCTTCTTCTTCTTCTTCTTCTTTTCTCCTCCTCCTCCTCCTCCCTCCTTCTTCTTCTTCTTCTTCTTCTTCTTCTTCTTCTTCTTCTTCTTCTCCTCCTTCTTCTTCTTCTTCTTCCTCTTCTTCTTCTTTTTCTCCTCCTCCTCCTCCTCCTCCTTCTTCTTCTTCTTTCTTCTTTCTCTTTCTTCTTCTTCCTTCTTCTTCTTCTTCTTTCTTCTTCTTCTTCTCATCTTCTTCTTCCTTCTTCTTCTTCTTCTTCCTCTTTTCTTCTTCTTTCTTCTTCTTCCTCTTCTTCTTCTCTCTTCTTCTTCTTCTTCTTCTTCTTCTTCTCTTCTTCTTCTCTTCCTCCTCCTCCTCCTCCTCCTCCTTCTTCTTCCTCCTCCTCTTTTTTCTTTTCCTTCTCCTCTTTCTTCTTCTTCTTCTTCTTCTTCTCCTTAATGTGAATAATAAAATAAATAAATTAATTAATTGAGTCAATAAAAAAACTATTGCAATTTCTTGTGTGTTATAATAGTGCCTGTAATAGTCTCTATTGTTTATTGCAGACTGCTCGAACGGCGTGCAGCGCCGATACTTGTTGGTGCAGTGGAGCTGCGGCAGCTGCAGCTGGATAGGGGTGAGTGCGCTCGCCCCATTCCAGCTGCCACAGCCGCAGCTGCAGCTGAGGCGCACTGTGGAAGAGGTGAGTACCTAACACACTACACATTTCCAGTACGCAATCTAATTTAGTGTACAACTTATTAGTAGACTAGAACTAGTAACGAGGATCGTGCGTGCAAATATGAAAACAACCAACGTTTATAGCCTGAAAACGTTATTTTTAATTATTAAACATAGTATATTTCTAGACTTATTCACCTTGTCCAAAGCTGATCTGATTTGTTCATCCCCTCAAAATAATAGAAATTGTCCAAGCCTGCAAAATAGCTATCATATAGTGCGATCATAATGTCGCGCACATCCAAATATAAGAGTCTGTAAATAGGATAGTTTTCATATTAGCTCTAGTGTCTACCGAAAAATAGCATCACTGGTAAATATGAACAACAAATTTGAAGCCCAAGATTGTGAGTAATGTTAGAATTCAATTTCAATTCACTTTATTGCCAAAAAATCGAAACAAACAATAGATGTGCAGTATTGTTGAGATTACTATAAGGTAGGTAAGCATGTTGTTTTCTCAAGAGCAGCTTCTATGGTCTCCCAATTTATCGCCTCCACATTTTCTCCTGTAGGTTTATCTTGAAGGAAGGGTCTATAAAAATAGTCCTTTCACACTGAACGAACATTACAATAGAGATCACCAATGCATGTTAGTGCAGGCGTACTCCACAAAGTGACAAAAAACGTACTCGAACCTGTATTAATGAAAAAGGCAGCCATTTTGAATACATGTTATGAGAAATAAAATGTTGGATATAATTACAGTATAAGTATATGCATATAAATGTTCATCCTATAGGAATAACAAAAAAATTATACAAAATGAAATACATCAATTCAAAACTTTTTGATGTGCGCGACTTAATGAACACACTGTAATTGCTGCAATCACCTCCTTGTTTGAATGAAATATCCATCCCGCTGGCCATTTCTTCGAATTTGAATTTCTCTCCAAGTCTGGTGAAAAGGGGGGGGAGGCTGGTGAGAACCAAGTTGGAATCCTTTTTCCAATCATTTTTCGACTGCAATTGCTGAGATGTGGAGTGGGCGATAGTGCATTGTGCTGATGGAAAAGAACATTTTTCTTTCGTAGGCCAATCGCCGTAATATTTAGATTTTTTTCAAGAATTATATTTGATATAAACTTTGAAAAATAGCACTTATTTTCATTTTTGAACACTATATGGCATATCGGGACCTTGAGTACATTGTTGTATCGGTTTATTTTATTGGGCATTAAATAATTTATTCACTATAGGCTCATGAAGATACAAATAAATGATGCAGTCTAACAAACTAGATTTTTCAAAAAATATATTACAATCTTCAGAAAATCATTCATGAAAATGACACCAATTGTCTATTCTATTCTATTCTACCTATAGACTCTCATATTGCCTACAGCAGATTAACAATATTAATACAGAATAGCTGCTATTTACTTTGTCACTCTTGTATATTCTCATTTCTAGTTTTAATTAGTTGCTGTTTTGACTATCCGCATCGGATGAGGGCAGCTTAGTTGCATCAATGAAATCCTACCTTTGCGCTCAGGCCGCACTGCTGGATTGGTACAGACTGGAAGATAGCTGGTTTGTCTATAGCTTACACACAACCTTCATGATAATAGAACATGAGGAAAATTATCATGGCCTTCTTGATAAACCCATGGTTAGAAGACAGTGCAAATCCACCCAATGCGCATCAACACCTTGATAAAAAAAAATGTTCACCGTTATGTATGAACTTGAAAAATAAGAGTATTGATTTTGTTTTTGTTTTGCAGGAGAGGCGCACCAAAGTAAATCGAAATGCGCTGTATGTGCCCCCGCGCCTGCGGGCGCGCCTGGCGCAAGAGGTGGCGGCCGCAGTGGCAAGGTAAGTACCGCTAATCACAGAATGTCTGATCCCCTGAATAGAATGGAAAGCAAGTGTAGGCCTACAACAGACAATGCATCAAATCAAGGCGGGGCAACTGGGTATCTACTACAGAGAGTGTATAGTAAAGTGTGGCCATTTGTGTGAAGCACTCCATAACAGTATGTGGAGATACTTTTTTCTCCTGCCGCCATACTTCGAATTTGATATGGGATTACAGGCAAACATTGACCCATCCACTCATATTTCAAACTTATTTCAAGAGAGATAACATCTAAAAAAACTAAGTCACATGAAACCGAGTGATTTCCTATTCGTTGCCAATTGGAAGTGAAAATTTAGAGTTGAACTCGTCACTTCTGATTGACATTGATGTAAAGGAAATCACCGGTTACATAAATAGTTTCAAACGTTGTGGGGGGAAGAAGATATGCCTCTTCTCTCCCCCGGTTACAGTTCCATAATCCCCACAAACTGAACCTGAGACTTGTAAAATGACGCTAATAATTCGGCCATTATTCGAGACCCCACCCCATGAGTAGCGCAACAAGTGTTTGAATATCTCCAGATACCCTGGAAACAGAACGTCTTGGTCTGTTGTTTTCCTTACAAACCTGAACACGGAATTATGCACGGTTGGTGAAAATTATGGAAACAACTTAATATTTCTTATACGAAGGTAATTTGACGGTAGGTGACATTGGGGATCGTACTAGAATTGAAAATACTACTTTACTGTGACTTCAAAAATCTGGTCTGGAAAATCTTTCCACCCACTCTAACAATAATGTAAATATGTCTGATTAATAATTTAAATATCTTAAAAACGGTATGACATATCGATGTGCGGTTTTCGTCATTAATTTTCTCTTGAAATTCTGTATCGAAATCATGTATAACATGACCACCTTACCATTTAAGAAAATGAAGTTAGACTCAATATGGCGGATCCAAGATGGCGGACCAGATTTTTGAAGTAACAGTAAAGTAGTATTTTCAATTTTAGTACGATCTCAAATTCCACCTACCGTCAAATTACCTTCGTATAAGAAATATTGAGCCGTTTCCAGAATTTTCACCAACTCTGTATAAGATTGTGTGACATGGGTTGTAGACCAATATTAATACAATCTTTTACTTTCCTATGAATGAAATGAGTAAAAATGATGAATGAATTTATTTTCCAGGTGCTGAACAGAACTACCCACGGACTTTTATTTATTTATTTACCGTATTTATTTATCTATTCATTTATTTATTTACTTATCTACTTTTTGTTGTTGCTGATTGATCAATTTTTTTAATTGAATGTTTTTTTTTATAAAATGAGTGATTTGTTTTGAGAGAGAGGGTGTGTGTGTGCGTGAGAGTGTCCACCTTGATGTGTCCATGTTGGTTGCAATGCTATCTAGGCAGCGATCTCCTCTAGTAGGTGTTTCAGAGATGACATGAAGCTCATGAGCATGCAGCATAATATATTCACAAATGTTCTTGTAGCTGGTTCATTCAAGTTTACTGCTATATTGAAGTCACCTCCCAAGATAATATTTCCAGATGTACACCTAAATTTAGACAGACAAGCATCCAATGTACTGAAGAAATGTTCAATATTTCTATTGGGAGAGCGGTAGGCACCGATAACAATAGCTGCTGCTTCAACCAGTTCAAGACCCACCACTTCCAAATCTAATTCAGCACAAAACATACTTAGGTCGATTTCTTTAGTTGTGATATTGTTATTGACATAGATTGCCACACCACCACCACTTCTACTATAAGAGGCGGACAGCACAAGTTCTTCAATGTTAGAATAATGAAGACACTCCTCTCTGTTCAACCAGTGCTCACTAACACATAACACGTCCAGCTTACTGTCTGTACAAAAAAGTTCAACTAAATTATATTTGGATCTCAAACACTGTACATTCAAGTAGCCAATACTCAATTTATTAGCATCAGTATCAGCATGAATAGAGCCAGCTGGGTGTGATACTATATGTGTAATCGACCCTTGGCTAAAAAATTACTCTCTCTCCTATTTATGAATTCTCTAACCAGAGCACCAGCAGGCCATAAGTCAGAACACAGCAAATCACTTTTCTCTGAACACCTATCTTGAATGATTTGTAGTGATCAAAATTGGTTTTGAGTTCCACACATTCAACATCAAAATTAAGATTTTTCAGGAAATCATGTAGATCATCCTTTGTCACATCAGGGGCTAATCGTGAGACAAAGATCCAGTCAAGTTTACTAATGTTGGGTTGCACCAAGCAAGATCAATTCTGATCTAGGATCAGTGCAATGCTAATGAAATGGGATCAGCTGATTCAAAATAGTTTATCCAGGTTGGTGCAACCCAACATGACTGCTCTAATTTTACATTCGGATTCAGCTGTAAATGGTCTGGTTCCAATAATAATTTTGTTTTTATCACTTTTTTCTTGTTAATTTTGACATAATCAGCAAAATTAATGTTCTTTCAAGTAGAGCAGCGCTTTTAGTAGTTGAGTCAGTATCGGTTGTAGTTGTAGTCATACATGTATTATCGCATGAAATCAAATTTCGTGTTGAATAGATTTAGAAGAGAACGTGAAAGTAAATTGTGGGGTTAAACTAGCTTATAAAAATATGTTACGGGTGAGCTAAATTAGCTACAACGTTTCTAGGTTAGTGGAGAGATTCACAGTAAGGAGCATTCAATTTCTACAAGACCAATATGTCAGATATACTGACAATATGTGTTGTTGATTATCCATCTTTTTTCACTTGTTAATACTATTGGAATTTAGAGTAAGTTTTAAGTGAAAAAACACTCACGTTTTTTGATGAGACGACATATTATGTTTCGTGCTGGTGTTGCACATTTGTTCAAAAAACGTGTTTTTTTCACTTAAAAAGTTACTCTAAATGACAATATGTAAATATACAATTCCAAATTTGCAATTTCTTAAGTAGGCTACATTCTTTTATCAAAATCGAACTTTCAGACACTGACGCAAGAGAGGTATGTGCATATTATTATTAGAGATAAACAGCTGGTTCAAACCCAGGTCAGACCGTGAGATTTCAGTTCGAGCCACTCCTCTTGTTTTGGAGGACACGCTAAGCCGTCGGTCCCGGCTGCCTAAAAGCAGTCGTTAAGTCACGTCAGAGACCCTGAACTGATCAGGAGTGACCTGAAAACTCTGACACCAGACCTGAGCCAGCCAGGTTACACGACATTATTATTAATAATTCGTGCATTGGAATATTATGTAACTTTGTAACGAATTTGAGTTATCCAAAATTATGGTTTCAATAAAGGGGGCGTCCACCAGTTTCCAAGGGGGAACACTGTAAGTTCATGTTGCGTAGCATTTTGATGGTAGAGCAACAAGTAGGTAATAATATATCTTACTGTTCTACAAATAGATTTGGAAGAAAAATAAAGAAAAACATTTAGCAACAACTATCAAGATTTTATTTGTTAATTTTTTTTTAGGAAAAGTTCAAAACAATAGGAAATTTCATTTAATAAGATTTAACAAATTATGAATAATTTCGAAACATGGGGTCGATCTGGAATGGCATTTTCCTTTCAATTGGAAATCTGATAAAAAATAAAAAATACAATAAATTATTGAAAAAAATAAATTTTGGAACGATACCGAAATACAGCTGATGATCTATCCTTAGTCGCCATGATCTGAATGGAAAGTCAGAGGGTTGCCAAGGGTCCGGTCTATAGTCGTGAATCTGTCCCAGGTGAAAGGTGGTGAAAGAGTGCGAATCTTTCTTATTGAAAGAAAAAATGAAGGTTTTTCCGCTAGCTGGCTGGAGGGGAGTCTAGAAGCCTAGCCCCACTCCTCCTACTGCTCAGCATTTTTGGACAATTCATCAGCAAAACTGTGAGCTTCCGTTCTCATGAAAGGTTTAAAAGTTAACATTTTTTTATTTGAATTTAATTTCAATTTTTGGGATTTGTCGAACCTTATGGTTCATGACATTATTATTATTATTAGAGATGCCTGACTGATTTAAATCTGAATCAAATAAGCTCAGCCCAAATTAGAGACAGTCTAAACTAAAGAAGAGTCCTGAAGTGGAATAGCCGGAGACAATGGTGGCTGAATATCCTCAGATAACTCTTCTTCATCCGTCACTGGTTCTCTTACGAGAAAGTCGAAAGTCCTAATGGAAATGCGATAATAAGCTATCAGGTGTTGTAGGAGTTGACAATTTTAGGCCTTGGAACCATCAGATAACTTTTTTTTGTCATACGGTACCGCCTCACATCAATCACAGGCTGAGACAAATGTCTGGTTGAAGCCAAAATTACAGACTTATTGTCCATTCACTTGACAATCTCAACATTGCTATCCTCTCTTACTAGCTCTTGGAATGTCCCACGACCTTTCTTTTGAAGGACTTGTCACTTTCAAGTCGATATAATCATCTGACTCATCAGATGCAATGTCAAAGTCTGAATCTTCAAGGGCTTGAAGGATTACATCAGGAGACAGGATTCTATGTTCAGGCCTGGTTGGAGCTGGAAAAAAGAAAAATATTCTACTGTGGGCTACTTCCAGATCATAACAAAATAATAGGCTGTTTGTAAATTAAATTGTGATGTTCAAATGAAAATATGCAACTAACTAATTCTCTCATAAGTTATGTTTTCTTATCAGAAATACTTGTATCTGTTCATATCCACTCATTCAAATACAAGATACATATTGAGTACATTACAGTACAGAATCAAAATTCCATTTCCACTGCTGTAGGCAAAGCAAAAACGTTTAAGATTGATGTAGTAATGAAAGAAAGTAATAATTATTTAATTAGCCTAGTACAGTTTGTGAATAATTATTCTAAAACCTATCCACCATTGTTCTTACATATCGTTCTACATTATCCTATTAAAGTTCGCAGTAAAAAGTCATATTAACATTAAGGATATACGTAGGTACTCAACACTCCATACTGGGTTGCAAGGAGTGAGATTAATTTGAACTTTATCGGCCCCATGCTAAGTAGGTATGATTAATTGATGAGGATTTTAGAGTTCTTGGTTTGGACAACCCAGCATAAGTGTATTACATAGTCAGATGCGTTAAATTTTAACTATGCGTTATTTCTCACAATAAGCTGTATTCTTGATGAATATGCGTTATTTCTCACAATAAGCTGTATTCTTGGTAACTATGCGTTATTTCTCACAATAAGCTGTATTCTTGATGAATAGCTGCTATACTTTATTCTGAGTGAGAAGAGTATTTATAGAGCCCTTTCTCAACTCCGCTAATCTTGTGGATGACTCTGACTGTATACTTATTTTTGTATACATCGACCTATCTCCGCGCCCTGTTCACAAGTAGGTGCGTTTCGTTTTGCGTCTGCAATATTTCATACTGAATAGAATACGTTTTGTGACTACTTTCATTGTGGTAATTGACGCCTACAATGGAAGTTGAATAATTATGGTACAATATGTACTTTATAGACAATTTGCTAAAACAATATTAGAGTACAAGACTTGTTGAAAATTTTGTAAACTCTTTGTATTCTGCGTAACTTTCTCCTAATAGTTTCTCTCTAGTAATTGGGTGGTGCTTATCTATTGTAGCCCTGCTCAGTCTACCCTACCCTCTCTGCCCTACCCGTCCCCTCCTCAAGAGAGAGGCTAGGGTCCAGGCTATCATTGCGTTACAGCTGTTTGGGGCGGGCAGCTCTGGACATGGCATCCACGTGTTCAAGAGTGCACAGCACACGTCTGAAGAGAAGTGGTGACCTGAGCTGGGGGGTGGAGGGCATGCTGTTGGTTAGGGGGGGTGGAGGGGTTTCGGATTCGTGACGTCACATGTGAACTGTGGACTGGTGGATTCGGGCGTTGTCCGGATGCCTTGGTCGATGCAGTTGGGTGCTTTGCGAGGCATCGGCCACCCTGGTCCCCGGTGGCAGGTGGTTCAATGTCCTTGTATGCGGGCCACCTCTTCTCCCCGTCGAAATTCGCGGACCCCGCACACCGTCACCTCTATTCTTACAACTGTTTTAGCATTGCTACTCTGTACGTTTTGCAGGTTCTTGCAGATATGCCGAGAAATGTAGAACTTTTTGTTTTCCTACATTGTTTGCATGTCTTCTTTCTTCTGTCCTTCTCCACACTTATTCCTATAAACCACATTTATCTTTCAGCACCCCTCACCAACATTATATTTATAGCCAATTGTTTTCTATTTGTCTTGTGTATTCTTCTCATTTGTACTGTAATTACAAATAAGAACAATGTACTCGACAAATAGAAACCAATTCCATTAAACTTATATGAAAATAGAGAATAAATGGTATGAATGCCAATTTCTTTCAAAACACCCGTGAAATTGTTATCAGGCGGTAATTAATAATAATAATAATAATAATAATAATGAACTTTATTCCTTTAAAAAAACAAAATCATACAAAAAATTCCATTTGAAAAGCAGGAACTACAGTTGACCACATTATCCAGTATTCGTGGTCAACTAGGAAAAATAAACAAATTTTTTTTTTTCAAATAATTTTCTGTATTATATTTTAATCAATTTTCTCCTGAATTAGAGTCCGAGTAGGCTACAACCAATTTATATAACAGTAAAAAATTAACAGTATAGATTTCAATTTCTTCACAACCCCCACTGAAATTATCATGATATTTTCTAATTTTATTTCATTTCAGTTAATTTCTTTCACTGACTAGTATTTAAATTTTCAGACTCATCACTCCTAGTCAAATTATTCCACAGGCCTACCACAAAAAAAACCTTCCAACTCTATTCAAATACCTATTGAACATTGAAATTCTTTTTCTGTTTTATAACAGTCCATTTTATAACTAGTGTATGGCTACCTTACTTAATGAGCTATTATTTACAGACAGACTTTCAAATAATGATTATATCGATTTATGAAATTTGTAAAATAGTTCTAAGTGGTTGTAAACTTAACAACCTTAATATTATTTCTGTGTAGTAACTACTTTTCAAATGTGTAACTATTTTTCTCAATCACTCAACGGTGTAGTCTTACTGCTACTGTATTGTATGAGTTTTCGTTGTTTATAACAGTTTTGGCGGTCTTCAGTTTTGGTGAAGGGTTTTTTTTACTTAAATGTAGGCTTGTAGTTGTGGCATATGGGTTGGAATGCTTTAAAATTGGGTTGGTTTGGATTACAGAAAAGGGAAAACCGATAGATAAAAGTGGCTAAATCAATCAAATGCTGTGAATTGTGTAGGACAATGTGTAGCAGCATTACTACACTGTTTCACCGTAGTTGTCTGATTTACCCACGTCTCTTAGAAGTCTATCACTTGCTCCTGGCTATAGCTTATTCATCTTATTCAATAATCATTTCGCTTTTCTATGCTTCACTTACTAACCAAAAGCATCTTGAGTGATTGAGAAAATTTTATTAGGCAATTCATACTTCGAGTGAAGGCTTATAGGCTAGGCTTACACCGATTAGTCAAGACAAGACAAGATGTGATTGGTCACGTTTAGTCACTGTACTTCACATAGTTGCTTATGAAGCAACACACACCGATTAGGCATTGCATCGGTGTGTGCTGCTTCATAAGCAGCTATGAGAATTACTGTGACTAAACGTGACTAATGTCGTCTTGTCTTGTCTTGACTAACCGGTGTACGCCTAGCCTTTCCCATTCTTTCCCAGAATACAAAATAGCTCTAAGACAAAATATTATTTCACACCATTCTTGCCCTAAAATCTTCTATCTGAAATTTCAGTTTCTATTAATAGTGAAAATCAATACCTTTCAGTGCCCCATTCTTATTTTCAATTTCTTAATAATATTAGGAGAGTTTCAAAGTAACAAGTGATATTTTCATATTCTCATGAAATAGGCCTTTTATCAACAAAAGGAGTTTTCACACATTTGACTTCTTACGGTAACTTATACTTACTTGGAATGTATTCAAACTTCCCTAAAAAAACTTCCCTAATACAAAATTGCTACCGAAACCAAGTCTATTTATTCTATTAATAATAATTAATTATGTTATTTTCATAACTTTGTGCTGTTTATGTTGTTAGTAAATGTTTATGCTGTTACCTTTGATAGTAAAATTATGTCAGGGAAAATCCTTGTTATATGTTGTTCCTCAGTAAATTAACGATTTTGTAAAAGTTTATTCAAATTTACCCCCTTTGCTGAATTCCTCTGCTTCACTTTCTTCTCTTCTACTTCTTCTTAGAGCGCTCTTTCTTTATTTCTCTCGTACTGATATTTATCTTTAGTTCTATTTCTTATCCCTTCTAGTCTTCTTTATTTTTTCAATTTTCTACTTCTTTCTATTTGTTTTATATTCGCTTCCTCCATTCCCTCTCAGTTCTATTCTGTTTCAAGTTTCTTATTTCAGTTTTCATTATTTCAAAATTGTATTTCTTCTGTTTAAATTTTTCAGCTTTGTCTTTTAGTTTCCCTTTTTAGTTATGTTCTATTTTTCATTCTCAGTTTTCAATTTTCTTAGCTTCCTTCCAGTATTTCTATTCTTTTGCTTCTTTTTTAATTTTTATTATTTCATTTTTTTCCTTATCTATTTTTCATTTCAATTCTCCAATTGCTTCTTTTTTAATTTTTATTATTTCATTTTTTTCCTTATCTATTTTTCATTTCAATTCTCCATTTCTATTTTGTTTCCTTCCAGTTCTGTACTATTCTTTACTTATGTTTTTATTTAGTTTTTATATTTCCTGGGATATATGCAAGTAGTTGCCTAAAGTGCAGTTGTGTCAGTCAATGCTTGATCAGCTGTAAGAATAGTGACACCGTGCAGGGCCCAACAATTTCGGCGGTGAGTGGGGAGTTGGTCTGTGTGCCGGGGCTCGGACCGTCTTCCACTTGGGACTGGCAGTGACCGATGGCTCCCGAAGTGCTTGACTGGATTGACTCGAGTCATTCGGCCGGCACCCGAGTCTGCTGCAGTCTGCCGTTTGCCTGTGACGTCACCATTCCGTGCCCCTCCCCCCTCCGCAAACCGACAGCATGTGTCCCCCACTCCCTGGCTTGAGTTGCCAGTCTCCTCAGACACGTGTTGAGCACTCTTGAACATTGCGCAAGGCCTGATGTTGCCTTTGCAACATCAGGCCTTTCGGAAGGATGCATCATTGTCCGGAGCGTCCTTCCTCAAACCGTTGTACCGCAATGAGAGGTGTGTTGCTCAGACAACACACCTCAAGCCTTGACCGCTTTTAGCCTCTCTCTCTTTCCTTTCCCCCTCTCCTCAATCCCCCCCCCACCAACTCTCCCCCATTCCTCATATTTTATATATTTATGTAACCTTTCCTTTCCCCCTCTCCTCAATCCTCCCCCACCAACTCTCCCCCATTCCTCCTTTTCATATATGTAACCAGCCGGGGCTCAATCATGCTATAGCTATCGGACATATAATTTCTATTTCAATCTCTTCAAACTCGAGTGTTAATCGATCGAGAAGTGCGAATTCCAGCTACTAAAAGTTTTTGAAATGGAGCGCCATTTACTAACCTATATGTGTCCCGATAGAACTTTATGAGTTATCTCGAAGAAACTTTGGTCTGTGATGCGACTCTTATCTATGAATCCAGGGCAGCAGGCCCTCTAATTGATCGACAGGATCCGTTCACTAAAAACTCAGTTGATATTGCTTTTATATCACCAGCTGCGCTTGTTTATAGATGATTCGTGAAAAAAGGACAGAGTTTGCTGAAATTCTATCGGCCACCACAGTCTTCAAACACCCAAATTAAATAACAAAACGGGAAAGCTCGGCTATTATTGTGATATTGTTGTTCACAAAGGTGGAAGTTGAGACATATCCCTTATGAAAGAGTCCCAGATCTGGCCAGATTAAAAAAGCCTGATCTGGTTTTGAACACTAAAACCCGATCTGGCCATATCTGAGAGCCAGGTCTGGATCTCAGATCTGGCTAGAACGGGTTTTAATGTTCCAAAACCAGATCTGAGTTCTGGCCAGACCTGGAACTTTTTCTGAAATTCAGATCTGGCCAGATATGGGTACCTAATTCCAAATAACTTACAGTTTTTGCTATAGTAGAAGAATTCAAGGTTGTATGTAAATTCATAATAAAATAGAGGAATCAACTTTTTATTCAGTATAATTATAATGAAATAATTTGAGAAAAAATAATAATTTAATGAAATAATTTACAAGGCTAAATATAAAAAAAAGATTTTTATTGCGCTTAGCTGCTGCAGCCCTGGTCTCACTGAGCTTATAGCAGCCACCAACTCTTTCTCGGTTGCATTCTTCCATCACTCTTGTTCTGCCAATTCCTGACTGAAACCTGGAAAAATCCCTATTTTTTTGATGTTTGACAAATATGAAATTGCTAAAGAACTCATTTACAAAAACTAATATTCCCAGACCATTATAATATAATTATAATTACAATCTGGGTTTATTTTAACTGGAAAAAATCAGCAGTTCCACAATACATTTAATTTATACAATCACACTTACACCAGGCAACTGGTGTAAGGTCTGATTCAGGTCTGGAGATAGCAGTCGAACGTCTTTCTTATCCGATTACAGTATATGAATGAAGTAGTTAAAACCAGATAGGAGTAAATAACTGTGCTGCATAACCTACAAAAAGTTACTCAAATTTAAAAAATTATTTACTCAAAATAAGATTTTAAAAATCATATTTGAAAAAATCGTACATGCCTAGAGAGGCACACATAGTATTTAGAAAACTCCAAATATTAATTCTAATTAATTGAGTACACACGTCAGGTACATTGGATTTATTTATGGTAACACTTACTCATAATGGACTTGACTTCCTCCGGACAGAGGGCTTTTCTTCTTTCTTCGGGCTTTCCGATGGGTCCCTTTATTGCCACTCCGCCTTTCACAGAACATTCCGCAAGACATAAATTTAATATTGAAGCGTTCTGCAAGCCGAACAACCTGAAAAACAAATAAAAACTTACGTAAAAAATTTACATAATACTGTAATTAATTTTATAAAAAATATAATTTATGCCCTTCGTTTTCGCTAATGATTTGTAAAGTGACACCTGTTCACCGGTACACTACACTAGATTAAAAAATTAAAATTTTCTAAAAAAAATACGTGTAACTTTATCCTGAATAAAACGACGAAGTTGTCAAAACGACAAGATACCGGTTTCGGTTGTTAAACCACTGTCAATCTTATGTAAACACACAGTTTGTTACACCATTTAAACATACAGTTCACAACAGATTGACAATGGTGTAACAAACGGAACCGAATTATAATAAAATATAAGGTAAGATAATGAAACGAAATGTAACTGGTTAAAATAAAATACCTGATTAATTTTATACTGATATAAAATTTATCCTCTGATACTTCGATCTGAGAGGATGCCATTGGGCCTACAGTGATGAAGACTCTCTCAGTGGAAGCATGTAATAGTATTGCAGAGTCTGAGATTGATTGATTGATTTTATTAATATGCCAGGTCTTGAAAAACCTATTGCATGTAAATATACATTACAAAATAATAATTCATACTTGATTACAAAATTAAAGTAAATTGATAAATTTCAGAAATTCTATTCTAATAATACAATTATGAAAGAATATAAATTATATAGATTATAAATACAAAATTAAACTAAGTTACAATTGAAAATAGAAGACAAAAGAAAACAAAAGTGTACTAGTAATCGAATAAAAATAAATAAAACAAAATAATTTACTAATTAAAAAGGTAAATATAGAAACAAAGGGGATAAAGAAGAAAGGTGGAAGTGAAATGAAGGAAGAAAAAAAAAGGAAGGAGGAACTAATAGCACAATTCATTAATGTGATGAATTCCCACTAGAAATTGAATTAATAAGGTGGAATCAATATCACTCTCGCAATACTGCAATTTTTAACAATGAAAATGAAATACAATATAGATATATATTTAAATAAATAAAAGCCAATACTGAATCCCACGCTTCATGCTCAGTAGTTGTTGAGGTACTGATAGAGTCTTTTTTTAAAGATGTTCAAAGAGCCAGATAGAATAATATTTTCGGGTAATTCATTCCATTCTCTTGAGGCCGTAACCACAAAAGAATTGTTAAAAATACTTGTACGATGCAAAGGTATTTGCAGCTTATACCGATGCGAGAGCTTGGAGAGAATGCCACTTTCTTTGAAAACACACTGAAATCCGGTTCCCATGTACAAACAATAAAAGTGGTACTAGAGAAACAATCGAGCTGAAGCGCGAGCCAAATGCTTTGCACGACCATGGTGCTGATCTGTGTGCTATCGAAAGTCTGGCACCGCTACCATACCCCACATATATCCTTGAAAATCAATTTCATAAAATTCTGCCACTTTATACAAACACTCATTTAGTAAAAAATATTATTAACTTTGTCTTTGAAGGCAGTAGATGTAGATCCTTAACAATTGATGGCAAAGAATTATATAATTTTTTCCCTGTATAAAGCCAACTTTTTTGGGATCTTGCACATTGTAGAAATTGTGTTCTAAGATCATTCCTGTGCCTTGTATTATAATTATGCACATCACTATTTGTCTCAAACTGTGCTTTATTTCCATGAACATGAAGTAGCAAGTTCAATACATAGATAGAAGGCAAGGTCAACAATTTAAGAGTTTTGAACAGTGGTTTACAGTGAGCTCTTTGAGGAGCATTCATGATAATTATAACTGTTTTTTTTTGCAGTATAAAAATATCAATACTTCTTGAGCTACTACTACTACCCCAAACAGTGATTCCATATGATAATAAGGAATATAATATCTGAGCATAGTAGATGACACTTAATAAAACATCAAACATCATTATTAACTTCACGTAATCTTCTTAATAGATATAGACCCTTAGACAACTTCTTACTTAACGATTCTACATGTGCATACCAATCTAAATCATAAATCAATAAATTATTCAGCCAGAAGGTACAGTCATACATAAAGGAAATGTCACAAAAGGAAATTCATAGAACAATAAAATCGTTAACACTTTATCCCACATATTAATTTGGGATACGTTACAGCATTTGCCAATTTCCAATAGCTAAAATTAATTAAAAATTCATGAAGCTATATCACAATGAGATTGATTAAAATTAAGATAGAATGGAAAAAAGCGTTATAAGCTTTTGCTTAATATAATGATCTGTCAATATATATTCCTAAAAACTTCATTGACCCAAAACTTGATTCAAAACATTCCTTGTGAATCTAATGAAATTAAACCCTAATCTACAAGGAGGTGAATGATATTTTCTTATGCCACTATTTGTCTCAGCCTGTGTTTGATGTGAGGCGTTACCCTATGAAAAAAAAAAGTTATCTGATGGTTCCAAGGCCTAAAATTGTCAACTCCTACAACACCTCTATGGGAGATGTTGACTTTTGGCTGACCAATTGATAGCTTATTATCACATTTCCATTAGGACTTTCGACTTTCTCGTAAGAGAACCAGAGGTCAGAACCAGTGTCAGATGAAGAGTTATCTGAGGATATTCAGCCACCATTGTCTATTCCACTTCAGAACTCTTTTTTAGTTTAGACTGTCTCAAATTTGGGCTAAGCTTATTTGATTCAGATTTAAATCAGTCAGGCATAAATCAATAAATTATTCAGCCAGAAGGTACAGTCATACATAAGGCTATATGTCACAAAACGAAATTCATAGAACAATAAATAATTGTTAACTTTCTTCTAAACATTGATATATAAATTCATCATTCACTGTTAATGTAGAGTTCTCTCTGAACAATGGTTTACAGTGGTCTAGATAACCCGCGTTACTTATAATTATTCTGACAGCTTTTTTCTGTAGCATTAATACTTTCGTTATACTCGAGGAGTGGCCCCACAATCTGATACCATAGATTAGTGGTTCTCAAACTGTGGGTCGCGACCCCCAGGGGGGTCGCAGGGTAAGGAGGAAAATCAAAAAAACAAATCAGTCATAGCTGTAGTTTTTATTAATAACAAAATTTATAGGCTACACAAATTTGTAATACACATACAAGTTGAAAAAGGCCTAATGCTTTTTAATGGGAAACATGAGCTTGTTTGGAATCAACCAATCTTTTTATGTCCGGAATGAGTTTGGTAATACACAAAAGAATGTCATTTTCCAGGGTCAAACGATTTATTGATTTTGTTTTGATATTCACCATTAAAACCTTGTTCACAGTTATAAGACGTAGAAAATGGCATCAAAGTCTGTAATGCTTTTGTGGACAGTTCTGGGTATTCATTTTTAATACCTATCCAAAATTTGTCGATACAAGCACTGTTAAAAGTGAGTTTTGCTGACTGATCACTTGAAATTTCGATCAGTTAATCATGTTGACGAGCAGTTAGCTCAGCTTTTGTTACGACTTGATCACTGAACGGATTGACTACCCACAAAACCCTACTCGTATCCTTATTTGGAATGTAATATGTCAACTGTTCAATCAAACCTTCGATATAAGAAGATACTAGTAAGGAGAGAGATGAAGTGTACAGTAGATGGGGACAGGGGATGTACAGTAGGATGTAGACTCTATAAACTCTTGAGTTAGAGTTAAACGCTTGTTGTTAGTTGTAAAATTTTCAAAATCTTCTTTCTTAACTTTTGCGTTCCAAACACTGAGTTTTTTTACAAATGCATTTACTCTGTCTTGAGCATATAGCATATTTTTGTCTGGTCCTTGTAGGGATAAATTCAAAATATTAATAAGGTGAGAGAAGATGTCAGCCAAATATGCAAGCTTAACCAACCACTTTTCATCACTGAAAAAATTGGAAAGTTTGGGTTTACTATCAACCAAAAATAACAAAATTTCTGACTTTCTAAATAGGGGGGTCGCCGAAATACTAGGTCTAAAAAGGGGGTCGCAGTGGCAAAAAGTTTGAGAACCCCTGCCATAGATCAAGATTGAATGAAAAAAAGCGTGTTAAGCTTGCTTAATATAATGATCTGGCAACTCACATCTTAATCTTCTTAACAGATATATAATTTTACTTAGCTTGGAGCATATCATTTCAACATGTGGTTCCCATATCAGTTTAGGATCTAGCATGAAGCCCAAAAGTTTAACCAGATTGCCTGACATGGTTCAAAGAGAATGCATCTTCTAATAATAATATTATGCGCATACCTCTCTTGCGTCAGTCTCTGAGCGTTCGATTGAGATAAATAGAACTGGAGTTTCTAACAACAACTTCTAGCTTGAAGTTAGAAATTGATAATGATGTTCCTCTTGTCAACCTACTACCACAGTCATTCAAATGATTATCTACATCACCACCAAGTATTATGGGCAATTGAAAATTACTCAAACTTGATATACAAGCAGTGGCAGCGGTAGCCACCTATGAATGGGGGGGGCCCAAGATATCATTGGGGGGAGGCAAGAAATTATCATTTAATTATTATTGGGGGGCCTATCTTAACTGAATTACTTCTGTTCTAGTTGATAATATGATTCAAAATTGAAGAAATCTTGTTCAGTTCAAGTCTAGTTTAAGTTTGTTAGGCCTAATAGGAAAATATATAGTGTATTGTGATTTATAACATTATTACAAAATTATCAAATCAAATAAACTTTGCAAGTCATCATTAGTGTTGAAAACACTTGATATAACATCAATTATTAATGCATTCATACAAAAATGTCTACAGTATCAGTATCATGTCTCAATGTATTTTTAGTGGTAATTGAGTGTTATTACCACTGATTCAACATCAATTACTTTTGAAATATCTTGGCTTGAAAATGCATTTCTTTCCTAAAAAAGGACAAATAAACAAAAGACTAATCAAGCTACTTTTTACAAGTGGAATGCATTTTCAAAACATTCATGAGTTAGTAATTTTCATAAATTTTCTGTAAAATATAAAATATATGAGTCAGTTTTTATACAATAATATTCAATAAGTATTTCGTCATGGATTGATAAGAATTATTAAAAATCAATACAAAAGCCAAACATTTACCTTGTTTAAAATAGATTGATTATTCTATTCTTGTGGTTCACTGCAAAATTATCAACAATGTTCCCCAAATCAAGACTTGATACATAGAAACCGAGTCTTAAGATACTAGCGCTCATGTGGGGAAAAAAGTAAATTTCGGCAAGTGCTTGAAGCTATGTAATCATCTAATCAAATGCAAAGTAGCCTGTCTCATGAAATAAATTCCATTTAATTTCAGAAATAATCTTTATCATAATACCGGTAACATTTTCAAATCATTTCAGTTTCTGAATTTTTATTGGGGGGGCCTAAGGGGGGGCCAGGGCCCACCCCTAGTGCCGCCACTGTATACAAGTATCCATGGCCTTGAAAAAATGTTCTATGTTACCATTTGGCAAGCGGTAAACTGAAACAATTATAACAGAGTAATCCTCAATTTTCACTCCTGCCATTTCAATATCAAGTTCCCGTTATTGAAAAAAATTATTTATTAGTTACTTGTTCCTCACACAAAGGAGAGGGCTGAAATTAAATTAAAAAAATTAAAGACTCAATATTTTATGATCTCTGAAGGAGACTCAATTTTCATCTGTTTATCTATTCTGTATTGTCTGAAAATTTAATATCTTGTATTTTATAAATTTGTTCAATAAACTCAAGATATTATTGTTCTAAATATTGTAGTTTTAGTTTTGATTCTTGCTTGGCGTTAGATTATCCATATTCTGTTTAGTTTTGAAGCAGTTCAGCATAAATTTAGATCTGGTGTTTACCACCGAGTTAACTAAGCCCTGTATTTCTCCAAATAAATAGTGAAATCTATGAATTCCAATAATTTGTTGAAACAAATGGACGTACAAACTGGAACTTCAACAAATAAGAAGCCGAAACCTACAAGTGGGTAGCAACCTTACAACACTAATAATCCTACTTTGGGTCCAAAAAAAATCATTACAGGTACCAGTAGCTCAAACACTGTGAATAATTTGATGACAGTAGATTGGAAAGTTCTTATTTTTGTTTCACGGTTTGGACCTGATGTTGAAGACACTGATGTTAAAAAGTTTACCGTATGGCGGATGATAAGTAAATACTGTAAAGTACAGTAAAATAAATAATAGAAATGCGAAAATAAAGGAAATAAATAAACTGGAGTGGAAGGAAATTCAATAAATGATAGAGATAATTAAATGAAAGAAAGATTTGGGAAGGGGAAAGATGCATGAGTGTTTGGATGAATGAATGTAATGAATAAATGGATGGATGAATGAATAATATAATTTAATTTGAATAATAATTTAATTTGAATAATATAATTTTACAACACTTTTTTATACTTTTGTTTTTTTTTTACTCAATTAAAAAAATTGATCAATCAGTAAACGTTTTTTTTTTGTGATATTATTTTATAATTTTATTTTATTATTACAATATTTTGTGTACAAAGTATAACAATATTTATTGTCAGTATCGATAAACAAACAAATGAAACAGAGTTTCAAAAAAGAGCATGTAGTAGTAATAATAGAAAAAGGTTTACTGAACAAACACAATCTTAATATTGTAATTATTCATCAATTAGAATCAAGTTTTACACATAATTTTTACACATAATTATAATACACATTATATACATATTGTTATCACTAGAGTGATACATGTCTCTACCACACATAATCAAAAGTCATTGTTCAAGTTTTTTTTTGAATTGTTTGTTTTTTTCAGATTGGTTTCACTTCAAAATAATTACCAATATTTCTCACATTGCAAATAATAAATGACTGATAGCCATCATCATTATTATTACAATATTTTGTGTACAAAGTATAACAATATTTATTATCAGTATCAATAAACAAACAAATGAAACAGAGTTTCAAAAAAGAACAATAGTAGTAATAATAGAAAAAGGTTTACTGAACAAACACTATCTTAATATTGTAATTGTTCATCAATTAGAATCAAGTTTTACACATAATTTTTACACATAATTATAATACATCCGTTGCCATAGCAACCACTGGTTTGCCAGCTCTTAATAGCTTTCAATGTTATTCTCCCATACAAGTGACGCGTCATAGGAGGTTGCAATCGCTTAGCGTTCCTTCTTGCGCGCGAATTCAAAATGCGATGTTGATCTTCCTGTTTCTGTCGCTCTAAAGTATGAATTCTGAGAAATTTTCTATCAATATCTTTATTCTATTGAGATTTAAATTATTTTTAAAGTAATTTTTTATTACCTGATCAATTGGGGATTGTGCAACCTTGCAACCTAAGGGCAGCCGCCACTGATTATAATACACATTATATACATATTGTTATCACTAGAGTGATACATGTCTCTACCACACATAATCAAAAGTCATTGTTCAAGTTTTTTTTTGAATTGTTTGTTTTTTCAGATTGGTTGCTACTTGTTATGATAAGAATTTGTACAATTATAAAATAATAAAATAAATAACAACATATTAATAATAGAAACTTACCTCAAATCTTCACGTTTAACTAATGAAGCTTCATATGATGACAAATTTGTTAGTAGTAAAAGAAATAGCATGATATAGAATAATAATGACAATAAGAAACAATCTTGGATTCAGACAGCCTCAAATAATGAATACAGCATATTAGATCTAACATGATCTGAATGAATAGGTATTAATTTCTGCATATGAAAAAAGACACTGCGGACAACAAATACGAATAAAATATAACATATTAATGTTATGTTGTTATTTATTTTTAAATAAATAACATTAGTTATTATTTATTTATTATTTGAGGTCAGTTTCTATTATTAATATGTTATTATTTATTTATCATTTGAGATCAGTTTTCATTATTAATTTGATATTATTTATTATAATTATATTATCAATATTATTATTATATATAAAAAGAAATATGATTAAAAAAATAGAAAAAAACAAAAAAAAAATATTATTAAATTAATAAACATTATTTCATTACTATTTTTCATTTGGGAGTTTCATTCATCCATTCTAATTTATTTAGAAAAGGTTTTCAATTTTGAGAAGCTCGATTCAATAGCTTTAAATTTGATTTGACTTTGCCCATATTTATGAACAAAGATACAGCATATTCAATTTTTTAATATGTTTAGAGATGATAATATTTCAACTGTTTTTTTTTTTTTGCATTATTATCATCGTTCTCCTTTTTCGGTTTTCGAAGTGAAAACAAATAATAACCCAGAGAACAAACAAGAACAAGGCATTTTGTATTCAATCTTGAAAATTATTTTCCCATTTTTAAGATTCATATCAGTTTTATATTTTTTCAAATTGTTGTACTTTTTTGAATGTTGCGCGTGGGCTGCCGGGCTGAGCCGCCCTAGCTGCTCTCTGCTTTTGCCAAGGTGCCAGACTGGTAAGTACCGTCGTCGTAGGGGGAGTGGCAATTCCTGCTATCTCTGAGGTACGCGACCCTCCGAACCCCGAGCCAGGCAGTGCTTCCTCCTCCACTTCCTCACTCCAGCACTGTACTGTCCCTACCCTGCCTTCTTCTCTACCCCCTCACTCACTCTTTCTATACTCTATAAATAATTCTCGTTTTAAAAAAATCCTCCTCCTCCTACTCCACCATTTCTACTACTTCTTTTTATTCTTCTCCTTTTTCTTCTTCTTCTCCTCCTTCTTCTTCTTCTTCTTCTCCTTCTTCTTCTCCTCCCCCTTCTTCTTCCTCCTCCTCCTACTTCTTCTTCTTCTTCTTTTTCTCCTCCTCCTCCTCCTCCTTCTTCTTCTCCACCCCCTTCTTTTTTTTCTCCTTCTCTCACCTTTTTTTTCACTGTGCAACACATCAATCTTATCTGAGAGCATTAGCTGATTAATAAAACGTTTTGTTTTTTTTTAGCATACAATTGAAACACATGCTGTGTGAATGGTGTAAGCTCTGGCTGCTACACTCTGTCTTACCCCATTTTCACAGTATGTATTTTTTTTCTTAATTCAGCAATTCCAGTTAATTTATCAGTTTAAATTATTTCAATTGAATCTTTGTACCCTCCTCCTCCTTCTTATTCTTCTGCTTCTTCTTCTCCTTCTCCTCCTCCTCCTCCTCCTCCTCCTCCTCCTCCTACTTCTTCTTCTTCTTCTTTCTTCTTCTTCTTCTTCTTCTTCTTCTCCTCCTCCTCCTTCTTTATTCTCCTCCTCCTTCTTCTTCTGCTACTTCTTCTTCTTCTTTTTCTTCTTCTTCTTCTCCTCCACCTTCTTCTTCTTCTCTCACCTTTTTTTTCACGGTGCAACACATCAATCTTATCTGAGAGCATTAGAGATTAATAGAAAGTTTTTTTTTTTAACATTGAAATTTTTTTAGCATTTGTAATTGAAACACATGCTGTGTGAATGGTGTAAGCTCTGGCTGCTACACTCTGTCTTACCCCATTTTCACAGTATGTATTTTTTTCTAAATTCAATTCCAATTAATTTATCAGTTTAAATTATTTCAATTGAATTATTGTCCACTTGGTTTCAAGTGTACACACTCCAGCACTGTACTGTCCCTACCCTGCCTTCTTCCCAACCTCCTCCCTCACTCTTTCTATAGTCTATATCTATATAATACTCGTTCTAACAAAATCCTCCTCCTCCTACTCGTCCTCCTCCACCACTTCTACTTATTTTTATTCTTCTCCTTTTTCTTCTTCTTTTCCTACTTCTTCTTCTTCTTCTTCTTCTTCTTCTTCTTTCTTCTTCTTCTTCTTATTCTTCTTCTTCTTTCTTTCTTCTTCTTTCTTCTTCTTCTTCTTCTTCTTCTTCTTCTTCTTCTTCTTCTTCTTCTTCTTCTTCTTCTCCTTCTTCTCCTTCTCCTCCTCCTCCTACTTCTTCTTCTTCTTCTTCTTCTTCTTCTTCTTCTTCTTCTTCTTCTTCTTCTTCTTCTTCTTCTTCTTCTTCTTCTTCTTCTTCTTCTTCTTCTTCTTCTTCTTCTTCTTCTTCTTCTCCTCCTCCTTCTTCTTCTCCTCCTCCTTCTACTTCTTCTCTCACCTTTTTTTTTTCACGGTGCAACACATCAATCTTATCTGAGAGCATTAGAGATTAATATTGAACGTTTTGTTTTTTTAGCATACAATAATTGAAACACATGCTGTGTGAATGGTGTAAGCTCTGGCTGCTACACTCTGTCTTACCCCATTTTCACAGTATGTATTTTTTTCTCAATTCAATTCCAATTAATTTATCAGTTTAAATTATTTCAATTGAATCTTTGTACACTTGGTTTTCAGTCTTGTACCACCTCTATATGCATCACGTTGTCAGATCAATTTTAGGGCCCCTTAATACCTTTGACTGAATTTAAGAAATCGAGTTGGATATTGCGTACGCGGGTGAAAAGGGGTCAAACCGAGTTGACTCCTTCGGATATATGCTATGTTCCAACCGATAATCATGAAAATGGAACCCAATTGTTCAGAAAGATCTGTAGAATTGTTGAATAGCCTTGAAAATTCTATTTTCAATTTTTAAGTTGCAGTATAAGTCGATGAACAAATTTTATCGACTTGTAACTTTAAGATCTACTTATACTGCCATTTAAAAGTTGCAAATCAAATTGTCAAGGTTATACAGCAATTCTACTGATTTTTCTCTAAACAATTTGGTACCATTTTCATGATTATCGGTTGGAAAATAGCGTCTGAAGGAGTAAACTCGTTTTGACCGCTAAAATCACCTCGATTTTATAAATTCAGTCAAAGGTATTAAGAGACCTTAACTATCTCTTTCAATCTATATTTAGTTCTTATCTTTCCCATTTATACTTTCGATCTTCCTTGATCTTTTCTTTCATTCTTATTCCATTCTTCATTCCTACACTTCCCTTACCCTCTTCCTATTTTTTCTCTTTTAATTACAGTACTTGGTAGCTAATTTTTGTTATTTGAAATCAATCTATCAATAACAGCTCTATCAAAAATAATATTGTTTTGTTAATGGACATTATTAATACAGTTCAAATGATTTATTAGAAAAATAATGGTTTATTATTCCAATTAATAGAATTTAAATTTGTTATTTTTTAGATTAAAAAATTGAAAAATGCTGTTAGTATGGTGTAAGCTTTGGCTGCTACACACTGTCTTACCCCATTCTCACAGTATTTACACATTCAGAGATTTAATTTTGTTTAAATACATTATTAATACAGTTCATTATATCCAGTAAATTCTATTTATTGAACTGTGATTCTAATTCTTTCAAGGAGGCTACTATATGGTTCCCAGTGTCTTGAATAATTAACAAATATTGTTGAATTTCAATATGTTCCATCTTTGTATCGTAAATTAGATTCTGAATTTAAAAGCTTTCTGGTGTGTAGTATTTGCAATTTGGCATGTGTTGTATTTATAAGCTTTTGATCTATGTTTTTTATGCATGCTTTTTGTATCTTAACTGATTTTCTTGGTGTGTTTATTATGGTTTTTTTCTGGTAATAATTACAGTATTTATAGCTTATATTGGGTAGTTGAGCTTTGTAGTACATTGTATGGGGCACAACGCTTATCACTGCTTATCTAGTTGGTTGTTTTAGTTTTTGCATTAATGATTTAACAATTTTTTTTACAATACAAAGATGGAACCAATTTCTATTTCGTCTCTGACATTTTATAGCATTTTTCCTCACTTTATTGTCGTAGTCGCAGACTTCATAAGCAAGAAAAAAGACAGAAGCGTACAGAATCAATGAATACAGTAGAATCTCATCTTCCTAGTGAAAATATTTTCAGCTATTTGAAAACGTTTTGGAGTTATCCAATGAAATAGGTATATTCATTTAATTTGGCGGATGGCGAATAACTTTTATTCAACATTTCTATTATGGTAAAAAGGATGAATTTTTTCACATAAATCGACAGAACATCACTTGTTAGCATAGAAATGTTAAATGAAGGTGATTCGTCACCATCAGCCAAATTAAATGAATATAACTATAATATTCCAGTCAGAAAATGAAAATGTTTGATAATTGAATGCAGTCTTGGAGAACCACGGCCAAGATGAAGCGAGATTGATTGGATTGCTGAACATGTGAGTACCAAATTTACCTTTTTTATCAAAATATAAATTTTTCATGAATGCTCTTTTTATCCACAGTAGTTCCTCATTATAACGTGATTTAACTTAATCCGATAATTGGAAAATCAATCAAATTCACATCCTACGTTGAGTGTAGGAACAGTTCACTCGATTATAGGCCACTATTGATTACTACTACTATTAATAGTTTACTATTCATTGTGTGTTATTTGAATGCTTAATTTCAAAATCAATTAACTTACTTTATCTTTGATAAAGTAGCCTACTGCTATAGTATTCCTATTTTACTTCTTTTAGAATTCATTGAAATAATAATGTGCCATATCAAAGCAATAACATTGAATTATTCATCAATATTTACAATTCAAAGTAATCTGTAATTCTAGAGGAAGAAATCTTATACATATTTTTATCGAATAATATTTTCTTTCCAAAAATGTGTTATAATGAGGCTCTACTGTTCTATGAATGTTTTTATTATTTTCAGATTTATTTGTGTATTATGCTTTTTTGAAAAACAAGGATCTCCCCACCAATATCAGTATAGATTGAGATAGAGTTGATATAGAAGTTTTTTAATCTATTTCCAATGATACTAGCACAGTTTCTAATAATATTCAGATTACCGCACTAACTGGTATGTAGGTATTAGTAGGCCAATACTTCACTTTAATGTTTCCAATATTTGAAAGGTAAAACTTTTTCCTACAATCAATCTAGCATATTACAGTAGCCTATTATTTATCAATTTAAAATTCACATTTTTCTTATATTTTAGTGAATGAAGGCTCATAACATTATGAGAACAGGAGTCTGTTACATTAAAATTTAGAAGTCTTGTAAAACAGACAAGAGGCGTTGATACACTAAGCTTGTAAGTTCATTAAGCTGCGTATATTTATGCCTAGCCTTTATCTTGTCTTAAAGGACTTGTAAATTCCAATTTCAGATGAATTAGCTAGTATCATGACATTCAAGTATAGAAAATTAATAGCACCTTGTTATATTTTCATTGTTCTATTTTTAATAGGTAGGCCGTAATCTTGTTCTAGTAATTTTTTATTATATTTTATTTTGAAAGTTTCAAAGCAAAAGTCTTGAGATTCAGTATGCTGATATTTTTGAAATAGGCAATATTTGAGTTGACCCTCCAACCTCACACTGGGGTCTGTCAGACCCCAATAGAATAATTTTAGCAACTATATCGTTTCTCCAGCAACAAGATAGAAACTAGGGAAATTAGGTATTCTATTAGTACTATTGCTTGCCTGGAGACAACACAGCCAAGGTAAGTTGCCTTCAAATAGTGGAGTAAAATGAGCACATATTGTTTGTTTGGGGTCAACTTGACCCCAGTGTGAGTTCAGCGTTAGTGTTTTGGATTGCCCAATGACTGTTCATTTGTATATAGTTTTTTATCATTTTTATTATCAATTTTTGTCATTTTTATTATATTGTACCTGCCAGTACAATATAATCCCAACAAAAGAGTGAGATGTGCCATCTGCCCAAGACAAGGAGTTGTCTTGTAAAAATGTAACTTTCTGTATACAGAGAGTGTATAGTCACAGTGTGGCCATTTATGTGAAGCCCTCCATAAAAATAAGTGGAGGTCATATTTTTTCCCGCCGCCGCCATACTTTTGCCAAATTTTTGAATCTTGATATGGGATTACAGGCAAACATAAACCCATTCACTCATTTGTCAAACTTATTTTGAGAGAAACAACATCAAGACTCACTTTTCTACCATTGAAAATAGTCTCTCTACTCTTGCTATTGCTTTAAAAACTTGAAATGATGAAAACTAATACTGACAAAGGCAAAATGTAGTTTAGATGTGAATTTTATACAGTATCATAACATATGATCTGCTTTTCATTCCAATGCAAATCTTATGGGAATTGGCAAAAGTATGGCGGATTTGTCGGAGCTATAGTGCGATTCACGTCAAGAAGTCAGCATTGTTTATATGGAGAGCATTGACAAGTTTCATTGAAAGAGAAAACTGCACCAAACGTGTTTGTTGGGACTGTGTACGACAACAATGCACAGTGTGAATAGGATAGAGACATTAGCAACTGCCTTGTGCTGACCGAGGATAGAAAACTCCCATCTAAGCAATGCTGACTTCTTGACGTGAATCGTACTATAACCAATCAAAAGTATGACATGTAAAGGTGGGTTTTCGTTACTGCGACAAAGTGCTGCAGCGGAGTCCGAACCAGCGTTGCCAGATGCAATTGATGAGAAATTCAATTGTTGGAAAATGCTGACTTCTTGACGTGAATCGCACTATAACCAATCAAAAGTATGACATGTAAAGGTGGGGTTTCGTTACTGCGACCGAGTGTCCGCAGCGGAGCCCGACCCAGCGTTGCCAGATGCAATAAATTGATGAAAAATATTTATCTAAACTATTTATAGTTTATAGCGGGCTCCGCTGCGGCACTCGGTCGCAGTAACGAAACCCCACCTTTAATGTCCACACTGTGACATTACTCTGTATTTCTGTGGATGAGTGAGCTTGCTCTTGACATCGAGTTTCAAAATGAATAGGTATAAAATCATCTGCTATCAATCGTGCAATGCAGTAACATTTTCCAAAGTTATCCCACATGATCACTCGATTGACCATTCAAAAGTTATTATTTATTTTGAAGAGTTTCAAAAATATAAAATTATTCGCCAATTCTTGAGTCATTCAGGGCTATATTAATAATCATTTTTGCTCTCCGTGGCGGATAAGTACGATTCATTAAGTTTGTGTTTCATGAATTACTGTATTGGAAAAGCTTACTTCTTACTCGTCTTCTTTCTAGTGTGTGAGTATTATTAATAGTATGGTACCTTGTTCGAGGCCTATTTCAACTTCTCTAGAATATTTTGATAAAATATCAATAATTATTTTGCTATCGTGATAAACTGTAGGCCTACCTAGTGCTTATTTACAAAACATCTCTCTCTCTCTTTTGGTATTCAACCCTGAGGTTGAAAACATACAACAAAATAAACTAGTACAGTTTATTTTGCTTAATGAATGAATGTGTTATCTGAACAAAAAATATTTTGAAAGCAAATCTTTTATTTTTAAAATAATTTCCCAAGTTGAGTAAAATAATAATATAGCAGGTAAGTACAGTAATACATTGTGTGATATTCATGCTTTAATTTTACGTTGTTAACAACGTTCAAATTCATTTTTGGAAGAATAATTTCTTATTGAAGCACTTGAATAATTTAAATTGTAGTACGATATGGTATTTTTTGCGGTATAAATCCAAACTGTTGGGAGAATATATTTGATATTTACGGCAAAATACAACATTTTTGTTGGATTTTGTGCTTTTAAGGTTGGTTTGGGTAGAAGTTAATATGTAGATGTTTTCAAATACAGCGCCAAAATTAGGTCCAATAATGATGGCCGACATTCAACTCCCCTGATTTCTCTTACTTCTACTCCCTAGTAGATGAGGTTATATTCATCAGCTCCCTGGTTTTGATCTTGAAACGAATTATCAAAATGTTTTACAAAAGCGTAAAGATTGAATTTAATAATATTACCAGATAAATAATGAATTGATATAATAATTTTGTGATAAAACTTGAGGTCTTGAAAGCTTTTAATTTTATGAATGACGCATCAGTGACCGGACGTAGTATTGGTAGCCCTGGCTTATATAAAGGCAATCTGAAGATCTGTCCATTTCCCTTGTAACTTAGCGGCAAAAGGCAAGTAACAAAGAAATTATTCTTTAAATAATCTATATTTTATATTTAATATGATTATGTTTATAATTGTGTTGCCCTCCTTGAGTTCCTGATCATAGAAATACCATGTTTCAACTGTTTACCTTCTAAATTGTAACCTTTATTTGAAGCTGATTTTCACGTGTGCTCTCATCATCATGAGGTGTTTCCTAATAATTTTGTAATGATTACCAGCTTTTCTTGTTAATAGATCTTATACATTCAATAGGAACATATTCTAATGGTTTGGTATTTAGTATGTGATGTTTTTGCCGCCTTTCAACCTTATTACGCCTTGCTTTGGCAGCCAATTTTGACTTTATTATTTCAAGGTTGCCTCAAGTTTTTGTTTATAGATGTTCATTCAGTGCTCGATTTGAAACTTCCAACTTTCATAACTCCTCCAGTTGTTGATATTTGATCAATATTTCATAACCTGTTACCCTGTACCAATCATTTTGAACTTATGTGATTGTCCCATGGTCACTGTAGCATCATTTTTCTTTTGTAAAATTTTGATTTATTTGACTTGTTTACAATGTTTTAATTAATTTTATCTAGTGATTCTCATATGATTTTTCTTATAAATAATGACAATTTGTATTAATTGTTTTTATCTTAATAATAATGTCATCTATGAATGAAATTTATCTTTTATTTTTTAAAAGCATATTAATCAAATACTGACAATTCTTCATTCAAATTTTGAAACATATTTAATTATTATCATTAATCAAATTAATCAATTGATAAGTTAAAGTCTATTTTCTAAATCGTTTGATAAACGTGGTCAGAATGTCCTTAATTTAATAAGGATGTGATTGACAAAATATCTACAACCCTATTGGTCAACTCAGAATTATCAGAATGTTCAGTTAAAAGACAAAATTCATTTAAATAGTGGTACAATTTAATTTGAATTTTTTAATTTTATGAATGACGCATCAGTGACCGGACGTAGTATTGGTAGCCCTGGCTTATATAAAGGCAATCTGAAGATCTGTCCATTTCCCTTGTAACTTAGCGGCAAAAGGCAAGTAACAAAGAAATTATTCTTTAAATAATCTATATTCTATATTTAATATGATTATGTTTATAATTGTGTTGCCCTCCTTGAGTTCCTGATCATAGAAATACCATGTTTCAACTGTTTACCTTCTAACCTTTATTTGAAGCTGATTTTCACGTGTGCTCTCATCATCATGAGGTGTTTCCTAATAATTTTGTAATGATTTCCAGCTTTTCTTGTTGAAAGATCTTATACATTACATAGGAACATATTCTAATGGTTTGGTATCTAGTATGTGATGCTTTTGCCGCCTTTCAACCTTATTACGCCTTGCTTTGGCAGCCAATTTTGACTTTATTATTTCAAGGTTGCCTCAAGTTTTTGTTTATAGATGTTCATTCAGTGCTCGATTTGAAACTTCCAACTTTCATAACTCCTCCAGTTGTTGATATTTGATCAATATTTCATAACCTGTAACCCTGTACCAATCATTTTGAACTTATGTGATTGTCCTATGGTCACTGTAGCATTCATTTTTACGATTAGTTTGCTCACAAATTACTATTTGACATCGTGTTATGACTCGTTTTTACTAACATCTCCCATTCTATGATTCTTCATCAGTCTTTTCACGAAAAATATATTTGTTACTTGTTTCATTTATTGGTTAGAATAAGCCCAATGGCACGTTTGTTTCTTATTTTGAATGAAATTTAATATCCTTTAACCTGACTTTTCTAAAGCAATCAATAGATAACTCTAGACTAGAGGCTCTCCTTTTCCCGTGAGGCATAAATTTCTAAATTTTATTTATCAATAAAATTCATTAGCCCAACCTATATCAACATGTTATGCAATATCGGCATGCTCAATTCAAGTGGTTTTCTTTAATTAATCAAGTAAGTTGAAGTTAGGCTATTTTGGAAACGTGGTGGGGAATAGTCAATGTAGTCTATAATTTGAATATTTCTTAGTGATTGAAGAGCATTGTACAGGGGTGGTTATCAAGCTAACCTATTCCCCACAACCCTTGCAGCATATCAGAAAAGATTACTCTTGTAAAGTAGTGGTACAATAATTAATTTGACTTGGTTTTTAAACTGGAACTTAATGGTCATTTACTGCTAGGAATCTATTTTCAATATTCATATGTATCATACCTTATTTGAAACAAAAGGCGTAAGATATAGATATAGACTAAACATTAAAAACTCATTATTCTGGTTGCATGATTAGTATGTTTCTATGGCAACATTCTATTCAAAATAGATCCCGAACCAGAAAGTATAAATATTCAAATTGAGCTCATGTTGGTCAAGGCCACCATTTTTCAATAGTTCTTCAATAGCCTACGTATTTGTCATTGTTTACAGATAATTTATTAACGTTGTCTTAGTGCAGCTTTTAGTACTCAAAAGTAGTTGAGGCCACTAACCTCAAAGAACATAACCTAAGCCTAACTTCTGGCTGGACATTCAAACTTTTCAAGTACAAATCGAAAAATAATTTGTTGTTCAATTGTATTGAAACTGTTCAATGATGAATGAAGAGATCTTTTAAATACGTAATATTCGACAGTTTTGTTTTGCTATTGACAAATTGATTATGAACCATTGTTTAGATGGCCACAGATCCTGAACACACCGAAGAAATGGGTGAAGGGGACGAAGAGATTGTGACGTCATCGCAGCTTTTGCGTAGACCTGATTTGTTGGCAGCACTGCAGGCAGCTCCTTTCAAGGGGCCTTTAGCACCTTTCGGAGGAATACGTGTAAGTGTCTTATGCCCAGTTTCTCAGTCGTTCATTAAATAGTTTATGGACCCAATAGCAGTATTGAATCAATAAACATATTAAAAAAATTATTGATTCGATAGTTTATTGAACAACTGAGAAACCGGCTTGTAAAGTTTCATTCGTCCATCAAATCAAATGAAGTAATTGAAGTTCTCAATTATTTGATTTATTAATTTAATTTGAAATTATTGACAAGAATCAGTGTTGATTAAATGGTTCTTTTGCCTAAGAACAACAAAATTGATTCCACCATAGCTGACATGTCCGCATACCAAACATGCATAGAACGTTTTTTCTAGATTTTATTTTTCTAGAGTAATGCCTACAACTCTAGGCTTGTGTGGGTCGGTTAGTGGGACGGTTGATGATAAGAGATGACTACTATAATCAGATTCATTTAATTTGACGCTTGGCATTAGATAGATAGAGAGATGTTATTTCTTGACGTTGCTGATAGCCGTAGAGTATGATGGCAATGAAATAATATTTCTATCCATCCATCTAATGCCAAGCGTCAAATTAAGTGGATATTACAGCATTCTTGGCATGAGATAACTCCTAGACAGTACCGAAGTTTTGAAGTGTCCTTCAAAACACGGGAGCTGCTCGAGAAATACTGTATCCCCGGTCGTACACCGGAGCAATAGGCAACTAGCAACATATGGATCATATGATTGTCCACTCTATACAAACCAATAGTTCAATGCACACCGAAACAGTTGCTTTAGGTGTGCATTGGATTTTCTACAGAGTGAACAATCGTATGATCAAATATTGCTATGTGTCGGTGTACAACTTAATCTTTCTACTGGGATCGAACCATGAACCTCTGGTTCATCACACGTTTAAGCGATAAGCCACCTCAGGTACCAGCCACTACAAAAGTTTGTTCGGTTGGTTGAAGTAAAGAATGTTTGTTGTTTGGGTAACTTGTCAACAAGTCAGCTGTTCAGTTCAAGGATTATTTTATCAGATGGTGTATGACAAACAATTTGATCGTGTAAAATAATGATTCACAATAATTTGTTACTATAACATTTAATATTTTTTTTATTTTCCATGGCAGGTTTTGCCACCCAATGTGAAGCGAAGAGTGAAAGCTTTGAAGAAAATTCAACTGGAAGCCACACCCCTTGAGGCGAAATTCTATGAGGAAGTCCACGCACTGGAAATCAAATATCATCAGCTCTATTTGCCCTTCTACGAAAAGGTAACAAAAGAACACTATCATGCTGTATTATTAATATCATTTCCTATTAATTTTCAGCATCTTTTTCTCTTCATTTATGTCCCCGTGCAGAGCAAAGCGCCGCTTGCTTGCTCATTACTGCTAGTATCGTTTGGGAATACAGTAACACTGCAACAGACTTGTATCAGTGTGAGTTTCCTCTAGATTTCACATCAAATCTCGCAGTGGTAGAAACACAGTAGAAAGGAATGCGCCGAAAGTTTTTTTTAATATAGTAGATTTATTTATAACTCTCTCCCATTCAACTCGGAAATCACCATTTATCAGAAATATTGACACACATCATTGAGCTTGGCGACTTTCTCTTGAAGCATGAGGAAAAATACGTTTTTCATGTGTAATCAGATTCGTTTAATTTGACGCTTGGCATTAGATAAAGAGATATTATTTCTTGAAGTTGCAGATGACCGTAGAGTACGATGGCTAAGAAATAATACATCTCTATCCATCTAATGTCAAGCGTCAAATTAAATGAATATGATAATAATGAAAACAATATTGATTGATTTATTAAGACTTGACTGTGGAAATGTTGTTTTTAAATTTTCACTACAGCAATTTTTAATTGTACAAAACCAATTTAATTTAACTGCTGTGAAATGACGTCAGCTTTAATTTGAATTGATCCGTAAAATTGATCTAAACGTAATTTGAATTGCTTTCATGCAACGGGTAGTAACAATCCCAGAAAGCTCTCCGTTAAATGACTTCTTCAAACAGTGGTCAAATTTAATTTGCTTCCATGTAACCGGTAGTAACAATCCAAGCAAGCTCTGTTAAATTACTTTGATCTAACGCTGATTAGAATCTCTTTGCTTTCTTGCAACCGGTAAGGTTTGTAACTATCCCTGAAAATGTTTCTCATTTTTCAAATCTCATTACAATTCATTATGTTTCTCATTAATGTTCTCATAATTCATTTATGTTACTTATTATCCAAACCTCATTACAATTAATTCATCTCAGTAAACTATATTGCTGACTATTTTAGATGAGTTACATTTGTGACATTCATTTGTTTGCAGAGATCAGAAATAGTGAGTGGAAAGCACGAGCCTAACGCAGACGAGTGTGACTTTCCGTCAGATGATGAAAAAGATGAGCTGGCCGATGAACTTCAAACAAAAGTCAAAATTGAAGATGCTGCTAAAGAAAACGAAAGGTGCGTGGTTACTATTTTAAGCCCGAGACACACATATCCGCAACACGGCCGTGTCTCGGCACGACTACGAGCAGCGACAATGTGCCAGATTGATGATGAAAAACGATAGTGGTTTTTCATCAACGCTGGGCTAGGCACTGGTCGCAGTAACGAAAACCCACCTTTAGCTATTCAGACATAGGAATTCAATGCACTTAGATTCCACACAGCTGATAATTATATGAGCGTAATATTGTATAGTCGTGAACTCTCCGTGCCGAGACTCGGTCGTTTTGAGGATATGTGTGTCCCAGCCTTGAATAGAATAGAATGAATGCCTTTATTTTAACCTGGGTGGGTGAAGTTAGGGCGCAGTCGGCCCTCTCTTCCACTTAACCCTAAAGCCTGGTTTTCATTAGTAGAGTTAGTGGTCGAGTAACTGGCATACTAACTCTACTCTACTTACTTGGTCGAGTAACTGTTTTCACTACAATTGAGAATACAGTAGTAGGTAAAGTGTGTTGTCTAGTGAACAGATCTAACCTTAAAATGTCTCTAGTCTACTCTACTAGCTCGAGACTGTTTTCATTAGGATAGTGGTGGTAGAGTAGAGTGAGAAGCGGTGGTGGGGGAAGGCAAGTGGTAGAGTACTATCCCAAGGTGCTATCCGACTCTACTCTACTAATGTCTATTTTATTTTTCTCTTGAATTTTGATGTTTTGTTTTTAGTGAAACTCCATTCAATTCAAGTTTTATTGAGTTACTTTTTGTTTTTAGTGAGATGCCAGATGCTGAGAGTGGTATCCCAGAGTTCTGGCTGACAATATTCAAGAATGTGGCCCTGCTTAATGAAATGGTACAGCCACATGACGAGCCCATACTCAAACATCTACAAGACATCAAAGTCGAATTTCTCAAAGCCGACCCTATGGTGAGTTGTTGACAACTACATTTCCACTCTTAGGCCTTTCGGTAGTTATTCTGCTATTTGGATGTTTCATGAATTTATCTCGAATTTTTAGTTTGAAACAAGTTTAGTTTTTAGTCTGAAGGGCATTTGTGCAGAGAGAAAAAGAGAAAGATAGAGAGTGAGAACGAGAGGAAGATGGAGGAAAAGAAAAAGGGGAATAAGGAGAAGAAGATGGTGATGAAGGAGTAGCAGGAGATAAAGGAGAAGTAGAAGAACAAGAAGAAGATTGAAAAGAAGTAGAAGAAGGAGTTGGAGGAGGATTGGTAACCATTTCATGTAGGCCTAGTTCAATAGTCGCAGTTTTATGCGACCTGGGATGTCCTAGTTCTAATCTGAATTCAACGACATCTCAATTATCCAATAATTATGACCAATCAGCCTTCTCATGATTCCAGTTGAAGAAATTCAATAGAAGATATCCCATTAATTGAAATTATCATGCATTACTTATTGTGATTCATTCAGCTGACTGAGTAAGTTGATCCTGTTTTCTTTTTGTCAAACTGAAAAGGCTGAATTCCGTCAGTTGATTATAGAATATTTGAAGGAGAATTGTTGTAACTTTATTGTCCATGCAACTTTGTCATCAGACAGAATTGAACGATTTTTTCTTTTGAACACTTTTTGAGATTGTCTAACGTGTTTTGTTTCTATTGCAGGGTTTCATTCTTGAGTTCCACTTCTCGCCCAACGAATACTTCACCAACACAGTGCTCACAAAAACCTATCACATGTCGTGTGTGCCTGACGAGGCGAATCCATTCAGCTTTGAGGGTCCTGAAATTTTCAAATGCTTTGTAAGTATATTATTATCGGTACTTTATTACCATATTTAGATCTAACCTTGTATGAGAGGCTTTTTTTATGTATAAAATGACAGAAAATCTCTATTTATTAATTCATTTTATCATATTTAGTTGGTTCTTGGAGTTGTCAACTAACTATTGACTTGAAATAATGAGCTTTTGTTGAAAAGTAGACTACCATTCTTAAACTCGTGAATGCCTTATAAGTTACATAATGCAACTTGAATAAGAGGTCTTATTTAAACGAGTATTATCATAATTTATATTTGATAATAGATTAATGACATAGAACTATTATAGTCTAATACCGGCCTTATGGATTGTTAAAAAAAAATTGAATTGAATCAAAATTTTAAGGAAGCCTACGATAGCCTAAACATTTATGAGATTATTTTTGATTTTGCCCCATTTCCATGTTTGTTGTTTGGAAAATTACGTCCGAAACAGCAACAAATAGTACTAGTTTTTCTTATTAAAAATTATTGTGATTCCTTATTGAATTTTCAATTAATGAATGCACAATTCTTGTAAAAAAATGAACAAAACATGATTGTCACTTATTGAAATTTGCTCTTCTCGGATATTATTATTGTTGTGTCTGTTTGCAGGGTTGTAAAATAGATTGGAACAAGGGGAAAAATGTGACAGTGAAGACAGTGAAGAAGCGTCAGAAGCACAAGATCAGCGGATGTTCGCGTGCTCTTGCCAAAACCGTCCAGAACGATTCATTCTTCAACTTTTTCAATCCGCCTCAGGGTAAGTAATTTCACTTTTCTCTGTCATGTAACCCAGGGAGCTGACAAACATAACCTCATCTTCTAAGGGAGAGGAAGTAAGAGACATCAGGGAAGTAGGATGTCGGCCATTATTATTGGACCTAATTTTGGCGCTGTATTTGAAAACATCTACATAACTTCTACCCAAACCAGCCTAAAAACACAAAATCCGACAAAAATGTTGTATTTATGTTGAGCGAAAAAGTGTTTTGTTTATAATTGATTTTTTTTCTTTCCATTTGTATTGTGAATTGTTATTCAAATAATGTTTGTAAAATGGCAAATAAAATATTTCATTCATTCATTTTGCCGTAAATATTAACTGTATTCTCAATAGTTTTGATTTATACCGCAAAAGATACCATAAACTTTCAAAACTCTTCATGAAAATTAAATTTAACATGATGGCTCTGAATTCAAATACAGCGCCAAAATTAGGTCCAATAATAATGGCCGACATCGGTCCAGAGTGTATTCGGCCAATGAGAACTCAGCTACAATTCAGTCCAAGTGAATTCGGCCAATGAGATCGAGACACAGCATGGCCATCTTTAGACAAAACTAAAGAAGGCCATGGACACAGGCTTCACCCTTCTTTAACATAGGGAAGATAGGATTGTTCCACTCCATCAATGACAGCCCCCTGATGTAACCCATGTCCAGATGAAAAACAATAATTACATTATGATAAACCCCTATTCGCTCTTGTAATTTAGTTTGCTAATGATGTGTTTCAGTGCCAGATGACCAAGAAGCCGAGCTAGACAGCGAGACACAAGAACTGCTGACCAGCGACTTTGAGATTGGTCACTACATTCGTGAGCGAATAGTTCCTCGCGCCGTACTCTTCTACACAGGTACAGCCGACAATCGTAACAATAATTGCCATTAACTGCCATTAGAGCGTTCACACAGGACGCTTGTTGTGTGTGTGTGCGACATCGTCCGTTGAAAGTGTCAGGTACCCGAAAAACAAATGAAATCATGATCTCTTCTCACAGTGCACTCAGTTGGAAGGTTGGCTTTGTTGTGATGGTTCAGTCAGGTAGATTTCAGGTACCCGAAAAAAGTTGTAATCTGTCGTAAGAATTAGGTTATTAACGACTGCATCCCTTTACTTACGTTTGTTTGGTTTGAAATTAATGTCGTATAAGAAGAGACTTTATTCCAATATTAAACTTTATCTATAGTGCAATTCACGTCAAGAAGTCAGCATTGTTTATATGAGGAGCATTGATGCCAAGTTTCATTGAGAGAGAAAGAGAAATTTGCACCAAACGTGTTTGTTGGGACTGTGTGCGACAACAATGCACAGTGCGAATAGGATAGAGACATCAGCAACTGCCTTGTGCTGAACAAGGATAGCAAACTCCCATCTAAGCAATGCTGACTTCTTGACGTGAATCGCACTATAGTATCGTGAAAAATAGTGGAATCTAGTAACTTGAAAAGAAACCTTATCGTATTCAAGCACTCTACTGTACAAGATTGGAAAGTTCTGTATCTTGATACAGTATCATGTGAAGGAACCGAATACTTTAGAAGTAATGATTTGAGATCACTTTGCAATGCACTACAGAATCTAGTAATTGTTGAAAAATCGGTAATGTATTTCTCGGTAATCGCTCGTTGAATAGGCTTTGTTTTGTTACCATTCACTGCATCAAACACCGAAGTTGAGAACTATTTCTATTTTTAAATTTATTCGTTGTTAATTTTATGTTGAAACGTTCTAGTAAAGATTCAGCTGTAACACGAGTATTAATGACATTTTTGCAATAGGCCAATATTAATCACAAATCACTTGTAGCTTATTGAAATTCGTTGATTTCTGATCATCATTAGTGCGATCTATGCCCGGTTTCTCAGTTATTTAATAAACTATTGAATCAATAATTTTTCTTTGCATTTGAAAACAATAATGTTTATTGATTCAATACTGCTATTGGATCCGTAAACTGTTTATTGAACAACTGAGAAACCGGGCATTGGATTTGAAATGAAGACATGAACTGTAGTAACCTTGTTGGAGTTATTAACCTTGTACTTTTTCAAAATTTACCTTTACTTGACATGTTGCTTAAAATTAGCTGTCTGGAAAACTAAAAAGTTGTTGATTTTTTTTCTCAATGAAATCTTGAGAATAAACACTAGAAAAAGAAATATTCTCAGTTATGTTACATGAAAATGTAGAAGTCTGTATCACAGATAAAAGTCAGATACACAGTAGACATATATAATACAGAGTGGCGCAAAAACAACGCATAGATTTGAGTAGGATAGTATCAGTGGAGTGGAGCTGTCTGTGACCGCCGAGCTACACCATTTTGTAGGTTAAAGTATCCAGTTTTAGTAACAATGGCGCAATTGACCTTACAACATCGCGTATTTGCTGTTGAACAATATTTCAAATAGAATAAATCTGTGTCTCAGAGTGACAAGATATTCAATATTTCTATTTAATATTGGCTTGTGTGAGTGTGACTGTCTTTTATTTTCCACTATTCTATTTTTTGTTTTTGTTTGTTTTTTTTTAGGAGAAGCGCTAGAAGAAGAGGAGGATGATTTCGACGAGGACGAGGAAGACGAAGAAGCAGAGGAGGAGGAGGACGACGAAGAGGAGGAGGATGATGAAATTGAGGAGGTAGGAAGAGGAGGAGGCGGAGGCAAAAAACAGTTGAGAGCGAAAAAGCCGTTAAAAAATGGCCAGCAGCCTAGCGAATGTAACCAACAGTAAATGTTGCCTCTCCTTCCTAAAAATCGAATAAATAATGTGAAGCGCTGATTATATCAGTCGGTTTATAAATTGTTAATCAAATTTGGGTTCAATTATCATATCACAGACCCCCAACTAGTTTCCAAGCGGAAAATCGACTGATTGCCAACAATATCGATATTTTTGATAATTTACAATATAGATATTTTTATAATTTACACCCGTAACTTACCAAAACTAATTGTTTATTATGATTTCGAAAAATATTGTTCAAGTTTGCCGTCTACCTCAAGTGCCGAAAGAAACCTTCACTGACTGTAGTCGATTTCTAAGCAGCTCTAAAAGTTCAATTCAGGTTTAGTTGGTTTTTGTTAATTATCTATGAATCGATGTACTATGGATCAGTGACATTGATATCGATCATTGAAATTAATATCGATCAAGTTGAATACAGTGTTACAAACATTGAATCGATGTAATAATTCTTGAAGTTTTTACACCTCTACATTTTTCAATTGCCAGCAATTGAGCTTATTTTTAAGCAGGTGAAATTGAAAGGTAGGTATTGACAATTCCTGAAAATGATAATTAATAGTAGATGAAGTATTTTGTATCATTGAATTGTTGGACTAGTTGTTGAATTTTAATATATACATAGCTGCTGTATTATTATTCAGTATGGTACTATAATTAATATTTGATATTCAGGTGAATTAAATCATTAATTAGTTGAAAGTTGAAGGTTTTGGATTTGGAAGGTTTTAATAGTTGAGGTTTGAATCTCGAGTACTGTTTGATAAATCGCATGTATATTTTTCAACAGAGGGCTTCTCTAAATCTCCTCTAACTCTCCTTTTTATCGTTATTTATTAGTCATTTTAACATTCCGTTCTTCTATTTGGCTACTAGATAGAGAGAGAAAAGATCACGTTTAACTTGATTCGCAACTCATATAGAATGACTTGTTCCATCAACGATTTTGAAAGATATGAAAAATTATGTTAGTAGGCTACATAAATTGAAATCTTCTTATTCGAATGCTATTTTTATGAGGCTTATATGCCATACTTGATTTATATGCTTCAATTACAAATGTATGCCTCGACACAGATTCCGGAATTCTGGAATAGTGTTTAAAATCTTCAATTTTTTTTAGGTCATATTTAACCTCTATATTATTGATCAAAATGTAACTTCAAATCTGTAATTTTATCTTGAACTTTTCATATTTATAATAATTCAATTATTTAAGAAACCTTGATAGCATTATTAAAGGGGCCCACAGACTTACGGATTTGACCTGTGGCAGCCTCCGGATTTGGCCTGTGTCCTTGAACGACTCGGAGCAAAATCACCACACACTTGTTGTAAGCGACGCGAGCCCGGCTCGCCGTATTTTCCCCTCCACCAAAATTTAAATCAATCATCAATGGAGATAGACGAATTTTGATTTCAGATTTGGATTCAGCGCCGTCAAATTAATAGAATCCCTCGCGGGTACTTGTAATTATCCAAATTTGAGGTATCTTTTTTATCAGTCATAAAGTATGTATGTAATTGACTTTTAGAGTTAGAGAAAACTGTTCTCTTATCCATTTGTATCTTTCTTATAAATAATTTATGACATCAACTGTTTATGGATCCAATAGCACTATTGAATCAATAACCATGTGTTTTCAAAGTTTATTGAACCATTTCAATAAACCATATTGACTGAAATATCATATTTAAATTGTGTAAAGTCATGATTTCTCACACAGCTGCATTTATGTTTTTCAATTCCATTATGTTTAGTGAACATTGACTTATTATCCAATAAAAAATATGGAATTGAAAACTTAATTGCAAAATCCACACAATGACAATTGGACAAAATAGAAGTTTTATTTCAATAAAAATAAAAGTTGAAATAGTTAAAATTTTGTTTATGAATACAGCTAATAGAAATTCCAAATAGGTACCGTTAGATTATTTACTACCGAGTATCTAGGGACGTTCTACTAAATTCATTATATAAAAAACTGAGCTCTTCTGATATGATCCAAAAGATTAATCACGTAGGAATTCTGCAAGACTTAGCAATAAAACAAAATGAAGCTCCACCACTCTATGAACTCTATAGTAGAAGCGGCCCTCAACATTGCCAAGAATTCAAAATGACTAGTTTAATCTAGCACTAGTTTTATCTCAATTGCAAAGTAATTGAACATCTAACCAATATCTTTAAGATTGTTTACCCTCTTCTACATGTTATAGTTCAAGTTATAAGTTTATTTATCTCAATTGAAAATCGCCCACACACTTACGTTTTGCGCCCGAGCCGAGCCAAATCCGTAAGTCTGTGGGGCCCTTAAGACAGTGTTATGCTTGTGAAATTTTTATAGAATTCTCATACTTTTAATGTTTGTGTTATGGTTTTTTTTTTGTTCTGTTTTTTAGTGGGTCTTTGTTTGATGTACTCCGAATGTTATGTTATGTGATATTCTGCATTTTTACTTCTTAATGATTTTCTTCATTGAACTGTAATTGTTCACATAGACTATTCTCGGCACTTGAAGGTAAATTCGATTTGAAACTAGTTTTTTTCTTTAGTTTTTCATCCAACTCCCGGTGAGTCAATTCATCCATCGATCGCTCAAATACTACTGTTCGTTGCCATGCTTTAAAAGTTGAGTTTCCATTATTGATCATCTGTTTTTGTTTCATTGTTGAACTCATTCGGTTTTTAACGTTCAAAAATGAGTCGTAAAATTGATTGTTGAGAAATGTGTTGATGAAGAAATTGATCTATTGATGTTGAAGTATTCAACGGTGTCAAAAATGTATAAAATTGTCATTCACTTTGGATATCGTATTGAAATAAAATGCCCGCTCTTGGGAGATGTTGCTAGTTGTTCATCTATGTCACCCTTCCTTAGAGTAGGATCCTTTAGCTTCACCCTCATCCTTTAGCATCAAGCACCCTTATCAGCATCACCCTTATTACACTAAAGTTTCGTTAATTTCAATTTTTTCTTGAGTATACAGTTGGTGTTTATTGTACATTATTTATTATTGGTGTCATTGCTGTAGCTATAATCAGATTCATTTATGCCCGGTTTTTCAGTCGTTCAATAAACTTATTGAATCAATAACTTTTTTTGCCTTTGAAAACACATGGTTATTGATTCAATAGTGCTATTGGATCCATAAACTGTCTATTGAGCGACTGAAAAACCGGGCATTAATTTGGTAATTTATTGTATTTAATTTAATTTGACGCTTGGCATTGGATAGATAGAGAGGTATTATTTCTTTGCCAGACTAACTGTACACCAGTTAGACAAGACAAGACGAGATTAGTCATTGCATCGGTGTGTGCTGCTTCATAAGCAGCTATGTGAATTACTGTGACTAATGTCGTCTTGTCTTGACTAACCGGTGTACGCCTAGCCTAATACTTTTCTAATTAATTTACACTAGTGTATTCTCTTGTAAAATTACATTCTTGAGTAATATTGTTGATATTCAACGTACTATTCTAATGTATTTGAATTGTTTTCAGTACTGAAATTGGAAAGAGAAAACTTGAAATTTTCTCTGATCAATAATCAAACTATCAATGGGAAAATTTTGTGAAAACGGGAAGTCGAATGCTTATCAATCACGCTTGAAACTATTGGAAATTTCTTTGAACTTATTTCTGTTAGTCGGTGTTTGTGAAAATTATATTTGTTACTCGTTGTTATACTCATTTTGTTTGTATAGCAGGATTCTTTTAAATTGTCAGAAAACAGCTGATTGATGTACGCTCGTTTGCTAACGTTAAATCAGCTGTTTTCTGACAAGTTAAAAGAATCCTGCTATAGTTTGGAAGCTCGGTTACGGTCAATTTTAACTTATCAGTGGCGCTTGACTTTAATGTCTCCATGTTTATACAGGACCCGTGTTTACTAGAACCTTTTTCTTAATTTCTAATTTTCAATGTCAGGAAACCGCTCACGAAGATTGTCGGTCTATTTTAGAAACACTCTGATTAGATAAAATATATTCATTTAATTTGGCGGATGGCGAATAACTTTCATTTAACATTTCTATGGTAACGGGTAATGTTCTGTCGATTTCTTTTTTAAATTCGTTTTTACATGTTATATACAGTATTTATGTGAAAAAAATCAACAGAACATCAGCCAATACCATAGATAAATTGAATGAAAGTTATTTGCCATCCGCCAAATTAAATGTATATAAATCAAGGGATTCAAGTCACAGGAAAGGAGAGACTCTGAACTATCTCTGCTGAAGTGCAACTTTTTCTCTCTGAGAGAGAAAAATTATTATTAAGATAACAAAATTTGATCTTGTGATATAAAAATTAGAATAAAGTAAAAGTTTGAGATACCGTAATAGAAAGATTGTAACACAATGAAAAAATTTGCATTGGAGCCTTATCAGATCGAAATTCCTATTGTAGCGATTGATAGACTCGCTACATTGTTAAAATTGATGAATACTGTTTGCTCAAAATAAATTATTCATAGGGAAAAACAGCTTTCTGCATCATGACGTGACGAAAATGCATTCCGAATGTGCGTTGGTCATTTTAAACAATTTGGCACTTGTATTTGCCAATTTTTTATGATAATAGAACGATCGAATTCAAGAATAAATAATTATGTATTATCAACGGATATTACTCAGCTTAATTTTTGAGATCAAAGTATTTTCGTGCACTTCCTATGTTTCTGTCATAAAAACTGCGCTGAAACAAGACTATCATAATTATTTTGCACTAGAGTATTTTTTTGTAGATTTGTACAATGTTGATAAAGTATTATTTTAAGAAAATTATGAATGAAATGGAAACTTTGTTGAATACCGTACGCGCAAGTAGAACAGACAGTCAGCTGATTTTCAATTTGGCTGAGAGAACGTGACTTGATACTCACGTGCACTATTCCTTGACTAGCTTCAATATGCGCTACATCTAAAGAACGTAGATATAATTCCATTTCATTTATGCCCGGTTTTTCAGTCGTTCAATAAACTTATTGAATCAATAACTTTTTTTGCATTTGAAAACACATGGTTATTGATTCAATAGTGCTATTGGATCCATAAACTGTCTATTGAGCGACTGAAAAACCGGGCATTAGTACATATAATATCAAGTACAGAGATTGTATAATAACAGTGTGGCCATTTGATGTCACACTGTTGATTGATTAGCTCGGACAAATTCACCATACTTTTGCCAATTTTCATAAGATTTGCATTGAAAAGAAGCGCAAATTATATGTTGAGATTAAAAATTCGATTTTTTATCTTTCTTTTGGCGCAAACCGCATCCAAATCGGTCCACTCAATCTTCTCCACGAACTTTCCAAAGTCGGACACGAAACTCTTTTCATAGATTATCTGGAGTCTAAATTTTATTAATTGAAATATTTTCCATCATTTTAATAGAATAAATTCCATTATAATCCCTACATTTACACTTGGTCGATTTTGAGTGCTGCCTGCATGCTACCAATGCTTAAGCAGCATGCTGTGCAGCACACAAAAATCGACCAAGTATAGGGATTTAGTGGAGTAGTCACCCTTCCAACAGGAGTGGCAGTTGTAAGTCTCTTAACTGTTTTTTATAGACGAGCGATTAGATACCAGTGCGACCACAAATAGCCTCTATTTATAATTTTATTGTTTTCAACTCGAAATTACGTGCACTACAAGCAAGTTTTGTTGAATTTCGCAACAATATTAGACTATATCTATTACTGTATATGATCATTCACCTCTACTGATTCAGTCAAGTGGATGTGAAACTGGCAACCAGCTGGTTTGTTTCAAAGCCCACATAGGTTTGTTGAATTTCGCAACAATATTATACTATATCTATTTACTGTATTTTATTAATATCTATATCTATTAATTCTGTATTATATTAGACTAATCACTGCAGCTTCAAGGGTAAAATAGAACTGTCTATAATTTGTCGACATATTTCTTTTTCGATTATGTTGCTTTCGAGGTCAAGGGCATGTCAATAAAAATTCATTGACATCATTGCTGAAAAATCGCCTACTCTTACAAAGAAGATACGAAACTGTTTGCAGAATTTAAAAGATAAATTTGTTTGTTCCATTTTGTGGTTTTCTAACGTGTACTTACGCAGTACAGAAAAAATTGAGTTACAAGTTATTCAATGATTAGCTTCTTGAGTCTTCAACACTACCGGCACCCAAAAAATTATCAAAATATTTATCAAATTATTGAAAACTTAAGAGATGTAACTTCTCTGTGCCTTTACCAAATTTACTTTACCGGCATTCTCGAAAATATTTACTTCCCTTGGACTTGGAGCATAGAGTATTTTGTTCAGTGTATGAAGTACCAGCATATAAAGAAATAAAACACTAAAAGATATTGTCAATTCCACTTTTTTATTATTTACAGCACTGAACCGCGGTTTCGTGGCTACACCAGTCACATTTTCAACAGTACTAAATAATTATTAAATAGGTAGTGTAATTTACAATATCGTTTAGTGTTTTATTTCATCATGGATTTACACAACATCAATAAGATTTCTACAAATAAGTCACCATAAATAAGCATCATTATTTATGCTTTTACGTTCCATGATTTATTCTTTACACAATACATTTGTAGGCTGTATACTTTTGGGTTTCCTAATAACAATATCATATATATTTTAGTCTTGCATTGGTACTCCCGTCTGAATTATTAGTAGAAGTATTTATTAGAGGTAATTATTAGTAGAATAATTATTTAGTAGAAGTAATTATTAACATGATCATTTTAATCCACATTAATTCATTAAATCGAGCTTATTCAATAAATAAAATTATTATTATTAATACTCTATATTTATAATACTTAACATTATTATTAATACATTAACAAAAAAAATGTGTTATTGGTAAAAGATTTCTAACATCCTAAAGGAAACAATAACAGATAAAAATTCCAAAATGTCGTTGATCCACAAAGAAATAGTAGAATAGACTTGTTTTAATTTTAATTGTAATGACAGATAATTTTGTATATAAATTCAACTTGAAAGGTGGTTTATTATATCATACTTGGTTAGATAAACTGCATATATTTAACACATAAATTTCCTTCTGCTGTATGGGAACAAAAAGAATCTGTATTAATAGTATTACCAAATAATATATTTATATACGTCTATGCATAGGACTACTAGCTGTGTTCAAGAACTCATTCATTAAAATCTGTTCAATTTTGTGGAAAATGTTATCAATGGCATGAAAAAATTAACTAGCAATTTGTCCTAAAATTACTAATTATACCAATAATTGATGAATGATACTAGAACTTTGACCTGAAGCCATAATTATTGTTCCACATATTTTCAGATTGCATAAGAAAAGTGCGACTCTGTTTCTTAGTGAAAATGGGACAGTCACGACAGTTCCTAGTGTTAATTTATACAAATGATGCGCAGATGATAGAATCAACAGATTGGGCTAAATATATACAAAAACTGTAATCAGATTCATTTAATTTGACGCTTGGCATTAGATAGATGGATATTATTTCATGACGTTGCTGATGACCGTAGAATACGATGGCAAAGAAATATATAGTATCTCTTTAAACTACTGTACTAGTCTATTAACTAATAATATTTAGTTATTGTAGTGGAAGTGATTTCTTTAATTTCCAAATTGTCTCCAGAACCTATATACAAATATACCTATTCAAAAATATCATTATAATACAATTTAGGAGCCAGTAACTGAAAGGTTATTCTTGAAACAAACACCAGATTATCTGACCTGATGTAAATTATAATTCGGTTGCAGGCTATAATTGGAGCTAAGGAGTATTTCTGATCCATGAAGCTACATTAATTAGTGTAACAATAATTAAGCTACTATCTAGTGACACTCCTCATCATCGATTACAGTAAACAGAAAAATATTTTCGAAACGTCTCCTTCCTATTTGTTTTTCAGTCATGCGGTAAACAGAGGGTGTATTATCCAATAGTCAAAGTTCCATTAGTTACATAAGAAACGTAGACTTTAATAATTATTATTTGATTCCAATTAGGCGTCTACAGTGCAGCAGCAGCTTATCACAATAATTATTTGAATAATTAATTGAACAAAATAAGTGTCACTTATTTTGGACATGTCAAGCCGGAATTGGAAACAGTTCGTTGACTCTGATTGGCCGCTTTTGAAGTCTGCTGGGAGGTGACTCCCTGCGAGAGAGAGGTTCATTGACTTTAATTTCAAATCACAAATTTAATAATCATATTTCACTGTCTTGGTCACGTTTACGAAGCTCACAATCCACCAGAGGAGACCTGAATTTATGGAAATTTCCAGTTTCTATTACAGTGATATTCATCTAACTTGGCGGATGTCATTAGATTGATAGACAGATATTATTTTTTTGCCACCAGACTCTACGGTCATCAGCAAAGTCTAGAATTAATATCTATCGAATGCCATCCGCCAAGTTGAATGAATAACAGGTACTTTTGGAAGGAAACGATTAGATAATCTCAATTTTATTTTTAAAAAGTTTGAAGTATAGTTTTGACCACGGATACTAGAATCCACGGTAGGACTTTACAGTGTACTATTCATTCAATTAGTTTATTAAAAATAGAACACATTGAAAATATAATATTATAAAGCACGTCCAATTGATTTATTGGGAAATACTGAAGTACAAAATAATTTCAGGGGATTCACAATAAGTGGACATTCTTGGAACTCTTTTATAATTGAATTCTAAATTGACAAAAAATTACTTCACAAATTTTTTGAAATATATTGTGTCCTTTCTTATTCAATTTGGCTTGTAACAAATCGATTTAATAGCAGCCTTTTTTTTCTTATAGGCAAATATACTTCACAAATTTTGTGAAGATAACTTATATTGTGTGCTTTCTTATTCAATTTGGTTTGTAACAGAGTTAATATATATGTATTCTTTTTTCTTCTTCAAGAGTTTCTATCAGAGTTACGTTATTTATGAACACGCTAATATACCATAATAAAATTAATTATGTGAAAATCCAAGATTTTATGTTTTCCGAGCATTAATCATGAAAAAATAATGTCCGTTTACTTTGGCAGGATCTCCAAAATCATAGATCAATATTTCGGATCACAACTGCAAGATTACACCGTTTTTATCTTCAATTCAAACAATCTCCATTGCCGAAAAGAAAACCTAGTAAAAGATCGATTTTATCTAAATCAAATTAAAATAATATTCATTCTCGATTATCGAATCAAATAGATTTATTTTCAACTTTGCATTAGTCATGACTAAATATTGTTTACTAAACCGATTTCACATTGTTGGCAATAATTACTGTTCTTATAAGTTTTCTGATAAGCAAAATTTCTTATGAGTTCTGATAAGACAAAATCTTGATTCAGCTATACTCTGTGATCAACTAACCAGACAGTATAGCGCTCTGTCGGACTAGCAGAGAATAATTTAAACGGAGATTTCCTTTTTCCAGTTGAGCATTCAGTTATCTTGGTGCGCTCAGCGCGTTAACATGTTATTACAAAGCTAGGCGCGCAGGTTGTAAGTTGAAATCAGTGCTGGTGTAGTGGAGATGCGGTATCGTTTTTTGAACATAGTGATTAATCAGTGTGTTTTCTTTTCTAATTTCTAAATGAATCTAATTTTTATATTGTTCTTCAAAAGGATAAAAAATCAGTATGATCGATGAAGATTATTGGAGAATCAACTTTGAGCCACTGTGGTAAGTACCTACAACAGTACTTATAGTTAGTACCAAGTACAACAGTACTTAGTACAAAGTACAACAAGTACTTTATTGAATAATAAAGATGAATAGTACAAGAAATCCTTGACTAGTTCATAGCCTACTATGCATTATCAATTTGTATTTCCATTTTGACATATCTTTTTGTGATTCCTTTTTATGGAAAAGAAATTATCGGTAAGTGTTTTACTGATAAATGATGAATAGAATATCGTAATGGATTATCAATTTTTTCTCAGTTACTGAATCTATTGAATATTAAAATTTTCAAAAATGTAATTGTGTACCATAGATCAATTTTCATCTTGGTCGTAATTTTTCATCTATTTTTTTGGAGTCGAGAATAGGTACTTTATAAAGCTATTAAAATTTCATCTATCACTTGAAGAAATTCATTTAATTTATTCTAATAGTCTATTTTCTAATAATTTTATGTAAGGCTTTATTGAAATTACAATTTTCTTGTTTTATAGCGTTTTGTAATATAAGTTATCTAATAGTCTATTTTCTAATAATTTTATGTGAGGCTTTGAAATTACAATTTTCTTGTTTTATAGCGTTTTGTAATATAAGTTATCTTATACCTTGAGTAACAACAGATCATTATTATTAAGAATTAAAGACTGAGGGAGTGTAGATATATAATTTGCTCTTGGAAACTTGTAAAGGGGTTTGTACTGAGAGAAGCTATTGTTCTCTTTTTATTCAGTAGGCCTATATAGTAATTTCTCACTCAATTTTTAGTAATTTTTCAGTGTATATTTCTTAATGCACAGCTATTGGTCCTAGCTAGTCTATATAGTCCTTAGACTAGTTAGTCCCAGTAGGACTATGACTAAGAATAAGAATAGGACTATAGGCCTAGGACTTGGACTAAGAATAAGAATAGGACTAGGTTGGAATTTATATTGCATAACTTTGATGTACTCGACAATAATTGAGACTCAACGCATCGCCACTTGGATAATACTGGAAACCGAACTAAAAGAAGGAAGAAAGACGATGCAATTATTCCACGCCTTCATAAATACCACGTAACTGTAACAATCCAAGTCAAGCTCTACTTCCGTTTTACCGTTCTAAATCTTGAGGAAACACATGACATAAATCTTGAATAAACATAATATATATGTGTACGTTTGACTGATGTGATAGCAAGCTTTTATTAGGTATTGTCTAATACAATTTTTTTAATTCAACAAAGACTATGCTAAATCTTGAGGAAACACACATGAATTAAATCTTGATAAAACACATATTATTTATAAGGTAGCCTTCACGCTTGACTGACGAGACGGCGAGCTTATTGTCTACGATTTGTTTTTAATTCAACAAAGACTATACCGTACTACATCAGATTTGGGCTAAAGTTTGTTGTAGGTACCGGTACCTTTCCTTGAGTTTGGATTGTGCAATCCTAAAATAAATAGATGGTTAAAAGATTTTGTTTAAAAATTAATAATGTTAGAATATTTCCTTGAGTAGGCCTATTTATTGTGAAATAAAATTTTTTTTTGAAATAATTATGTTAGAACCAAAAGTACAAAATTACTAATGAAAGGCGGGTGATGATTCGAAATGATGATTAAAAATGGATATTGAGTGTTTTATTATCAACACCGGCGCAGTACAGTAGTGCTATTACATAAAAGTAGGTAGTCATTCGATCTCATCAGTAGTCATCATGTAATACACAATTCTCTCAAGATTTCCTCCAAATCCTATCTGTTTTCCTCCTGTTTATTGAGCTGTCAGTTTCACATTTGGAGTCGAACAATATTCATGTTATGAGTAGAATTTCCAATTAAGTCTATACTGCCTACATCAGGAAGTAAAGGAAAACAGATAACTTTGAGACTGTTTAGTAATGTCAATTGCTGTTCAGCTCTGGATGTAAATCTTTTCCTTGATCGTTCCAAGTTGGGAAGCTGCTAAAAACTGCTTGAAAGGTGATTGCTCTCAAACATATTGGTATACACACAACAAACCTTGACTTTCACAATCTTCTTTAGAAGAAAGAAGATAAGATCGGCTTTTAGGACCGGCTTGGCGAGATTCGTACGAGTAAAAGTTTCCAACAAGACATTGGTTACCGGCGGATCAAGTCAAGTTTGATATAATAGACTGTGTAACAGAGTTAACTTGTAATCGATTAAATTGAGAAAGAAATCTCTTAAATAATCTCAATTTTTACATCTTTTAAAGGATAACGTTTTCACATTTATTCTCGCGTGAATCACTTCTATGTATTTCCAACAATACAGTAGGTATATAGTTTTTGATTGTGAGTTTTAGAAAGCCTTTCTTTCCCAATCAAACGATATACGTGCAAAAAGTTACAGTCTACATTGGAGTGTGCTTTAATCGTGATCAGGAAGCTTTAAGCTGAGGAACCGGTTATCAGAGTGCAAAAAAACTGAATAAAAGGTTCAAGATCACTTTCTGTAGAAAGTTTTGATAGCTCTATAGAATAATATGTGCTTAAGCTTGCACTTCCGAGCAGAGACAAGTTCCGTTTTATCATTGATTTGAATTTTTATTACAAAAAAAACCCAACATACATGATAATATTGTATCGAAATATATAAATATACTACGTAGGATGTATTAAAGATCTAGAGTTGTTATCTATTGTTTTTTATAGCAATTTAATTTAATGGTTCTTCTTTTCTTCTTCTTCTTCTTCTTCTTCTTCTTCTTCTTTTCTTCTTCTTCTTCTTCTTCTTCTTCTTCTTCTTCTTCTTCTTCTTCTTCCCCTTCTCGTTCTCACTCTCTTTTCTTTCTATTTTTCTCTCTCTGCACAAATGCCCTTACCGGTGCAATGAACAATGAAAAGTCTATATAATATACGTCTGCCTCTCTCCTGTATTGCAAGACTTCCGAATCTTATTTATGAAACAGTATTCAGCAATAAAAATACACTCTATTGAAGGTTGAAGGCATTATTATGAAAGTTCTTGCACAAAAGTTGATGCATTGAACTTTTCACATGCAATACGTACTGAATAGTGATACGCATGACAGCATTTAGAGGATGTGACATAATTTTATAGTAATCGTAATCTGCATAATTCAACCGTTAGTCGAGTCAAGTTCCATATGTACTATCACTGTACAAAGTAAAAGTAGATGTTACAATTAGGCTAACTATAAGGGCCTTATGTAATAACAATTATTACAGTATGTGTTGCTCATAGACTCTGAATTATTAGAAAACAGTAAAAGCTTTCGTTTATTATTATTACAATATTTCAATTAGGCCTATTGTCATATTCTCATACAGGAAAAATTGAATGAAAATGTACTTTATTAGAGGAATAATTACCACTCAAAGATATCACAAAAAAATGTATTATTTTCATAAGTGAAACTAGATTATTTCATAAGATTATCCGTAAATTGATTAAGAAATTCTCAGTACCGTCTGTAATCTTGGTATTGAGTTCTTAATATGTGTGTAAAAATCATTTTTATGTATACGGTATGTCGGATGGTGCATAAATTATTACATCATAATATTCATAATAGCTATATATATATGCATAATTATTTATAGCATGTATTATATATAATAATTCTATTATACCTTCCCAAATAATTACTAGTGATCTAATATTCTCACTTATTCAGATAGGTACCTCACTAATGATAATTATTTGTATTGTCTGTTACAGATTAACGACAGTATTTAATAAAACTTCGAATCAGCTTTCCAAGTTCCAGAAACATTCATCACAACAAAAGTACTTTTTCTTGGACATTTCTCAATCCTAATCAACATGGCCAATACATTACTGATGCTAGCTACTCCAGGCTTCTTCAAGGTTTTCCAACTTTTGTTAGTTTTCGCAGCATTCGAAAGCACTGTGGCCGATATAAGAATTGGTTTTGGAATCGATGTGTTCAAATACTGGGGAGATTTGGGCTACTACTTCAATGACGCCAATAAGCAAATTCTGGCTCCCGTTTTCAAGAAACCTTACGCGGTTAAAAGGTCAGTTGTTTGCTAATTTCCAAATTTCTTCTTTAATTTTAATTCTTCTTCTGAATCTTAATATTTTTCTTCTTTCTTCATTATCTGCAGTTGTGAACTATTCATTTTTAATAATATAGGTACTGTATCTTTAAAACTGTAACTTTATATAGGTAACTTTATACAGTAGGGAGAAAGGGAGACAGTGAACTTACAAGAGTTAGTTCATTTCTGTTTCCTCTTGAAATAAGAAGTAATAAGTAGTTAAGCTACTACTTGTTAAAATACTGGTATTTTAGGGTACACGTACTTTTACACCCCTCTATATATGATTCAGTATTTGAAAATAGTTTTTCTCAAGAATCTTATGTCACACTGACTGGTGTGCATTGCCCTATTTGTTTGTATAGAGTGGAAGATCATATGACCAACCTGCATGCCAGTAACCTACACGTCTACTGGTATCGTGAAACCGCGCCATTAGAGTATAACTTATAGGCTTTATTGTAAAAGTTCAGTTTTTGTATGAATCTACTTTCTCTATACTGTAACATATTTCATCACTCTGTATAGACCTACACCTAATTTTTAATTCTTTATTTGATTCGTTATTTTATAATAATTTTTCTGTTCTCACAGGCATTTGGAATTGGAAGATAAAACAGTGGTGAGAGGAGCCTTTCAGATAGAGCTATGTCGAGATGTGCCTCAACTTTTAGAGGCGTTCTTTCGACCCTACATTGTTGAAAGGTCATCGAAATCGTGGAAGATATTTTCTTCAAGTAAGTTTTTTTAAATTACGGTAATTAATTTGTTGAGATAACTGAATAACACGAAATACAATGAAAACACTAATATATGGTCAAATAACACTGTTATTTATAAAACAGAATTGTAAACAAATTTTCGGCTTCATTGTGTAGGCCCAATTATGTATAGCATGATGAAAGCCTATTTTATTGACAGATTATTCATTATTTTTTATCAAATTTTAGAAAAAATGTGAACAAATCTTCAGTTTATTAAAATTTCTCACCAAACACTAGCTTTGTCAGAAACTATTGATTCTTCAAAAATATGTTCACATTTTTGCTAAAATTTGATAAACTATTATAATAATTTATCAATGGAGATAGGCCTACAACATGACATAAATTGCATACGATTTTATGCTTTTTTGTAGCATTTCGTCCACGAACAAACTCGTACTACTTTACATATTTTTGCTTGAATTTGATAAATCATCACAATAATCTGTCAATGAAAGAGGCCTTCATCATGCTATAAATAATTAAATTTATACGATTTTGTGCTAGATTAGTAGCATTTTCGTCCATTAACACACTTTCACTACCATACTGTATATACACTGCAATATATAGAGAACAATGATGACTCATTATTGAAATAAATCATTGTCTGGTCGGATCTAGACTAAATATCTAATTTACAAGGCCAATGTCTTCAGTTCATTGACCTTCGCTTTTAATTGAACCACATCAAACACGCGACTAAATATAACGGATCAAAAGTACCGTATTCAAGATCATAAGTAATAAGTCTGCCATTATCTGTTAAGACAAATTGCTTGTTAAAAATATTGTCGGCAAGATTAATTATTATTGACATACCTCCTGCATGTGAATCTGAATAAAAATTGTTTTATGTGTCATTGAACTTGCATTTTTCAATTATTTGGTGAAGTAATTGTTTTGGAGTGAATGATGAAACAGAGCTTCGAATTTCTACATGTCTTCTTAAAAGATGAAATAATATTGATTATTTATGAAGTCAGTTTGTGTACTAAGGAGATGAACTATACAGAGATTTCTAAATAGGATTATCTATCCCTTACTATACATATGTTCAAGTAATTTTTGTACCCAATTCATTACAAATTTCAACTGAATGTCGATATTTGAAATTTTTGTTTTGATAATTAATTCAAATTTTTAGAAGAAATACTTGCTATTGTATCTAGTTGAAATTAAACATGAAATCTGTTTAAATATAATTAATACTCAAATTACTGAACACTGGAATAATGAATAGGTTCTAATATTTCTGATTTTGATACAGTTGAAACTTGACTTAACTCTTCTATATGTTAAGTGAAAAATAAGGGTATTCATGTGTAATTATTTTATGCAACCCTATTATAATATGATAACAATAATTTGGTGATATAATCCAGAAAGACAATTTGAATTATTATCAATAAGCTTTACACATAATGAAGTCACAGAAAATAATCATTTATATGATGGTTGATTATCAAGTTACAGTAATGTTGAGTTGGATACTGTTGAATAATTGAACAAAGTCTTGAGCAAAAATAATCTTTTATCACAGAAGTCAATTGATATTATAAGGTAACTCTGCATTTTCTAGTATACCCTATACTTACAGTGACTATAAAAATGAGTTTTATAGTCATTGTACGTATACCTACTTTTGTCTTTAAATCCTTTCAATCATATATTACCTTTATGTAGAAACCTTCCAATATAATTATTATATGATGAACAAAAACTGAAACTTCTGTTGAATGTTTCAATTAGTATCAGGCTCATTATCATCATTATTATTGTTATTTATTTATTCCATTGATCAAGTTCGATTATTCAATGAATTTCCACATTATTCAATAATTATGAACTCATTTTCTTATTTTTTTAATAGATTGGAGTAAATCGCGAATAGCAGCTACAATGGGAGTGAATTCCACCTATTTGACCAGTCAATACGGATTCGCCTATATCAGAATATCTCGCTTCCAAGAAGCCTTCACACTGGACCCTACAATCAGACGCAAAAAGGATTTGATACCGCATGTGGCAGTCAACACGTACACGGTTATGTCAAAAGATTCAAAAAGTGTGTTGGATTTCTTCTCGAAGACTGGATCCCACTATGTACAATCGTATGTGACTGGGGATGCTCTGTATCAGGTAAGATTATTATTTTTGTATCAGGTTTTAATCTGTATAAAATTCGGTGAAAGAATAAAAACAAAATTTTGTCTATTCCACAGTATTTAATACTGTTTAATAGACATTCCATAATACTGTGGAATAGACAAAATTTTGTTTTTTATTCTTTCACCGAATATGGAGCTGTATAAAATTATTGCTATACTGTATATCAGGAATTATCATTTAAAATCTATTTTCTCTAATAAATTCGTTAGTTTATTTTTTATAGTTTGAAATTAGCTTTAGATTATTATTTTTATATAGCATGTATTTTGTATTTGAAAAATGATAAAAATCAAAGCAATAATTTCCGTAAGCAAAGGATATTTTTGTTGATTTTGTATCAAATGAAAAAGTAGGCCTATCTATAAGAAATCTGTATTAGAGAGAGTTCAATTTTTCACAACTTTTTCAATAATTCATTTCCATTTTCTCACACTTATTTCATGGATGTTTGGATCCTTTGAGCTTCATTCACTAGCCACTATGTGTCACCCAAATTTTCAGATGACTGATTGGACATTCACCTTATTTATATGAATACTGTCGAATTCTTAGATTTTAATTATTTACTTGTTATTAAGAGGATCCAATTTTTACTCATTTATCCAATTTTTCATAGTATTTTGTTGTTGTTGAGATCATCTTAACCCTTCCTTCGTCCCCTGTTGTTACCCACCACATTTTCATCCGGACATGCATCTTTATTTAAATATTGTTAGTCTTAAATTTCAATTTTCAATCATGATTTTGAATGTCAAACTTGCCATCTTATTTTTATTTTAATCATTCTTTTATATACTTATTCATACTTTTCTATTTCACTTTCCATGACTAATTGCTATCAATGTTGTTTTCCATGACGAAATACTTGTAGAAAATTTAGTTAAAGTAACGACTTGTATTTCACTGCCAAGTATTTCACTTGGATTCCACTGACAGTGAAATAGTCAAATTCAGTAAAGTCGTTACTTTAACTGAACTAATTGCTAGTTTCACAATAAGTTATATATAGTTTTCAACAACAGTAAATTACATTTAAATACAACTTTAAACGACAATTTCATATTGATTGAAGTGTTGTTTAAAATATTATTGTATTTGAAGTGAATTACTAATTGAATTGAATTGAACTTAATTCATTTTACCAACACGTTTATATATATATTTTTTTCATTCTATTAACAAATTTATTATTCTTTTCAGGTGTTTGTGTTCTCAGTACCCAACTTCCTCATCATCCAAGACGAGTTCCGCACCCACGGACCGAAAACCATCTCCTCGACAACTTTGTCCAAGTACATGTCACCCTACTACGCTGAAAACGTGGGAGACATAATGGTGGCTAGCGGTAACCCCGCCCTAAAAACATGGGCCGCGAAACATTTCTTAATGCAAATCTCGTTCCTCACTTATCCCAGTCTTGTCAAACTGCAAATAAGACCAGAGCTAGCTGGAAAAATGGACCCCTTGTTGGGCAATAAGACAGTCCTGCAATTAGAATTGAAAAGTATGGAATTCGCCTTCAAAGATCCCAAGAGGAAAAGATGGTTTCAAAGGTCTTTGGACAATCATTTGAAACTCTGGGAAGAAAATGGTTGAAAGATGAAAGGTATAATTTACAAGGGTTTATATTTTGACGATGATTGTGTGTTATCATATCAGAAAGATAATGAGGGAGCATTTATATATGGTACCTATCTCAACTTGTAAGAAGTATCTTGTAGACTATATATGTGAGAAGAGGAATGTTTTTTGACAATAATATCTATTCCACAATAATAACTGAGAAAGAAGAGTTGAACAAGTTAGTGTTAGAAAGAAGATTATGTTATCAGAAAGATTGACCCATCTCAACTTCTGAGAAGTATCTTGTAGACTATTATATGATTATGTGAGGAATTTTTTTCAACAATAATCCATTCCACAATAATAGCTAAGAAAGAAGAGTTGGATGAGTTAGAATTAGAAAGAAGATTAATCTTAAGGAGATTTTCTGAATCGAAGATCATGTTATCAGAAAGATGATAATGAGAGAGCATTTATATAGAACAGCTCATATAAGGATGAACTAAACTTATAAGAAGAATTTTGCTATGTCTATGTAAGGATTGTTTTTTGAAAGTAATCTATTCCACTATATAAGAGCTGAGAGAGAAGGGAGAAATTTATATATAGATAGATAGATGTACATGTACTCCAATGTGAACGCATCATCAATTTAAAGAAAACTACAGTCAATAAATTATATAGGTCTTTGGACAACTATTTGAAATTGTAGGAAGTATTGAAGGAATAATTTAGAAGGAAATGTATTTTAGACGAAGGTTGAGTTATTATCATATCAGAAAGATAATGAGGGAGCATTTTTAAGGTACGGTACTTATCTCAACTTATAAAAAGGATCTTGTAGACTGTATTTATGTGAGGAATATTTTTTGGTAATAATCTATTCCACAATAATAACTGAGAAAGGAGAGATAGGAATATTTTACAAGGAAACGTAATCTTTTTTGACGATTATTGTGTTATCATATATATCAGAAAGATAATAATGAGGGAGCATTCAAGATATATGGTATCTCGACTTATAATAAGAAACATCTTGTAGACAGCTATCTGCGTTTATGTGAGGAAAGTTTTTTTTTTGAAAATAATACTCTGTTCTACAATAAGATCTGAGAAAGAAGAGAAAAGTTTATGGGTAGATAGATAGTTACTATCAATGCAGCAAATGCTTTGATAGTTGATTGATATCAGTTACCAAAATCGAGCAAGTGTGGACACAGGGATTCGATATAAAATCCATGTATGTTTTTTGTGCGACTCAAGCATGATTTTGCTCAAGCATTGGCCGCATGCTGTGCAGCACACAAAAATCGACTAAGTTTGGACATAGAAATTCCATATAATTCATAAATATTTATGAATAAACTGTATTCGTTGTATGAATTAATAAGATCAATATATTTAAGGAAAAGATTTTTTGATACTATTATTCTCCTACAATAAGATCTGAGAGAAGAGAGAAACGCACATTGTGATATTCTTTGTGATTCTTAAGAGAAATAATCTCTTAAAAAATTGCTAATAATTCCAAGAAAAAGAAGTATCGAGAAGTCTCTAGTTGCAACATAGAAGATTTTATAATAGAATATGATGTCTAGTATTGATTATTGAGATGCCAACCGTTGAAGGTGAAAGTTCACAAGGAATTCCTAACAAGTTGGACAGAATGATTAAATAATATAATAAAAATTACTTTTTATTGAGAACTACTTCTTTATAGGAAAAAAGATACTTATGATAATATTAATTAATATCTTTATAGGATATTTATGATAAACTCATGTCTATGTAGAACTAGTCTATGTAGAAGTTTTGTATGAAAACTCTAGTATTGCTGATAATGAAAGAAGGTTGTTTAGGAATTATGCTTGAGAATGATAAGGAGTACCGGTAAATCAAGGAGATCAATATCAAGAAATTATTATTATTATTTGTTCAATAAGTAATAAAATTTGATCTCAAACTAGTTTTTAATGATGACTGTATATTCATATTCCAATGACCTGATTTTATACTACTGTATTTGATTCATAATAAAATATATTTTTTATATCATACCTATTTCAGATTGGATTATATTTATTTTGCAGACACTGTAATATAGTATTTTTTTTTGTATGAATTAACGTGTTTTGATAAATCCAATATCCTGAAAATTAGAAACGGTAGCAGAGAATAAACTATTTCTTTTTTTTGAAAATTTTAGATACGGTAACAACCATGATGTATTTTTCGGTGAAAAAAAATCGCTCATACTCTGGTGGATGATAGTCCTTGAAGAGAGGAACAAGAATATGCAATTAGATTCCCGAAATTCGCCCCCATTCACAAGATATACTAATTTCAAGTAGCAATGACATCTAGATCTGGACGTGCAGAATGCAATCTTTAATTGCTCATATCTCCTGAACGGAAGCGAATTTTCAAAATCTGAGCACATATTCTTGTTTCTCGCTTCAAGTAGTATAAGATTGCAAATTTTGAGCAAATTCTATTTTTTGAAAAATTTCGCTAAAAACCATGATGTATACATCATGCTTCAAGTACTATAAGATTGCATTCTAAGTTAATAACTTAATTAATTTTACATAATATGTAAAATTATCACGCAGCTAGGACACCACGACTCAGAACTCTGTATGTATATGATAAAATTTTGTTGAGAAATACTTCAAAAGTTTGAATTTACCGCCATAAATGAAGATTCTGACATCTAGAAATGAAATAAACAATGTCAGCTGATTGAAAGAGTCGTTGGTTGATAAATCTGATAAGCGAAGATTTGAATTTTTGGCGGCAATTCGGTGAAACACATGGAGTAAAGAATACATTTCTTACCTCCTTGGTGAAACGAAAGAGTCCAGTGTATCTCTTCGTCGCTCCTGGTTGCCTGGTAGAATTTTCGTGTACAGAACTATTAGCCCGGGACACAGCTTTTATTTTTTAGACCGATTTGCTCGGGGGCAAGGAGTAAAAATCGAAAGTAAAGTCGATAATCGAAAATTTGGCAGGAATTTTATCCATTCGTGTATTGTTGGTTGCCTATCGTCGATGAAATTAAGGCGCTAACATTTAATTTACGTGGCGGGCTGTTCGAATTTACCAAACTGCAAACGAGGGGAAAACTCAACCAATTTATTTATCTAATTCGATTTTTCAGCCTATTCTTTTGCTTTTGTCAATTTAAACATTCTTAGCACCCTTCAATGATCAACCATCCAATTTCTGTCTTCATCAGTTTTACTTTGAACAGGAAATGTTCTCATCTAATTTTGTTGTTTTCATTCAATTCATGCAAACGTTCAACGTTCCTTCAACGTTCTATTCCTTGATCACCTAATGTTTGAAATTTTAGAATGTGAGATAGAAATTATGAGCTTATCAACAGGCAATTTGATATTATTCTATTCGAGGTTTCCAGAAGATCTTAACTGTAGATGAGAAATTTCAATTTTTACCACTAATCCGTGATAATTACCTTTATTCAGCCATTCTGATCAAGATTTGAAGAGAGGAACAAGAATATTTAATTGAATTTGCGAAATTCGCCTCCGTTCAGGAGATATACTAATTTCAAGTAGCAGCAATGAAAAATGCCTAGTCTAGAGGTGCAGAATGCAATCTTTAATTGCTCATATCTCCTGAACGGAAGCGAATTTTCAAAATCTGAGCACATATTCTTGTTTCTCGCTTCAAGTAGTATAAGATTGCAAATTTTGAGCAAATTCTATTTTTTGAAAAATTTCGCTAAAAACCATGATGTATACATCATGCTTCATTTTGGTGAAAAATAAAAAAATCGCTCAAACTCGGGTGGATGATAGTCCTTGAAGAGAGGAACAAGAATATGCAATTAGATTCCCGAAATTCGCCCCCGTTCAGGAGATATACTAATTTCAAGTAGCAATGACGAAAGTCGAAACAAAAATCGACAAGGTGTGAACATAGCTATTTTATTCTATTATCTCTAAGAAATAGTACTTCTTGTTTGGAACCATTAGGCCACACCAGGAACTGACGTGAATCAGGATGAGGAATATTTCAAATAATAACAAAATTGTTTTGTTTCACACGAAATTTATTCTTTGGTAATGTTGTGCCATCATTATTTGGCAGAATGTCCGCCAGGATATAATATTTGATTTCTCTTGCGCTACTTAAGAGATTAAGAGAGAAACAGTAGATACAGTTAGAGAGAAATAGAGCTGTACACTCATCATAGAATCAATATCGTCATCTTCACAAATATCAAGTAACTATTCTGAGTCAGAATTCTGACAACAATCAATCACTGACAGACAAATCACTACAAATGTAAAAAAGCTCTTCCGAACAAAACGACAACAGCCAATCAAAATGTATCATGAAACTTTCAAATGAAAACTAGCACTTGTGAAAAAGAAATTATAACAAAAATAGGACCTGGGCTTCTTGCTAGTAGGGAGAATAGTTATCGTTTTACTCAAGAAATGTAGACAAAATTGTCTTATATGGAAGATTAAGATAATATATTGTTCTAACAGCTAACACAGAAAATTATTTATGTACTTGTAGTAAGAAACAGCCTGAAGCATCATGGAGCAAGATAATTTTTTTTGTAAAAATAACTTATTTATAGGCAGAAAAATTATGATGAACATCAACCTTCTTCTTTAGTAATCCTTATAGTAACTTTAGTTAACTAGTAGTAACAACCTGAAGTATCATAAAGCAATGTTGTTTCACTGTCAAACAGGGAAACACGTGACAATTTTGAAAAACTGTTGATTGGATCTAATTAGAAATAAAAATGATTAATAATTCAAGGATACATAAAAGGTTGATGTTCAACATAATAACATGTAGTAAATGAAATACAGAAAATATTTTTAGAAACCCTACATTTGCTTCCAATCGAAATCACATTATGTTGTATTTTTACAAATTAAAACTAATCATTGTTTTTATCAGCTAAAATTTCCCCATCATATTTTTATGTACTGCATACGTATTGCTTCAACAAATAATGTTTTCTGAGGAAATGACATAGAAATATTGAACATGTTGAATGATAAAAATACAATATAGTGAATATGATAATAATTTCAGATATACTACAATATCAGATATGTTTCTGTGGAAATAATAACAGTACTTGAATTGTTATTAGTTATTACAATGTGAGTGGTAAGTAATAATAATGTGTAATAGTTTAAAAAGAAGATTAAGTTATTACTATTTGATCTAACCATATAATCGTTTTCCAAATACCGTAACATGGAATTATTTTCCAACTCTGGAAAATTGAAATTGAGATAACCTTACAAAGAAAATTATATGGGCTGTTTCCTCTCTCTCAACTGTATCTAATCCATCGGCGAGACAAAACAATGGCCTCTTACACAAAAACAAAATAATAATAAAAAGATGAAAATTAGTATAAAAGAGAAAATGAACTATAAAAAAAGGAACTGATAAGGAGAATCATATAAAAAATATTGAATTTCAGTTCTTACAAAATAACATCCACTTGTCTCACCCTTCAACTACGTTGGAATTCCTTTGAAACTTTTTTTGACAGAATCCTCGTATTCCAGTCAATAGTAATGAGGAAAAACTGAAGAGATTGTCTAACATTATCACTTCAATACAACCTTCAAGATTAACACCTCAAACTAAACTAGAGGTCATCAAAATAAATTTCTCATTTTAGGCTGTACTTAAACTAACCCTCAGTGAATTTTCTCCAAGAAACAAAATATTCCACTCATCAAAACAAAAATTTTCAACTCTGACCATAATTTTCAATTCACCAAATAAGCCACACGATTTTTATCAAATCTCTATCATGTTTTCCCAACTCAGTATAAATACGTCTCCGTTTTTCTTGGAGTACTCGCTTCCTATACAGAATAATTCTGATTGATAAATTATTTGAAATCGTCAAATAATTTCGGATAACATTGGACAATTTCATGAAATTTGTCAATTTCTTAAAACTAAATTAAAACTGATTGCAAATAAGTGCTTTCAATCATACTGAGAAACCATTCCATTCCATCCATTGCAAAAAATTGATCGCCCGTTCTATTTATCTTTAAACTAGTTCGAGAAATCAGATAACCATACTTCAAAAATAACTGTTTGGTGTTCAGAGAAGTCTTGCAAGTAAGTTAATTTCATTAAAATACCCATTTCATGTTGGCTCTTAGTTGTTCAGTTCAATTTAGCAACATGAAGCCCACTAATTACAACTTTATGAACTACTAAAACCATAGAGTACGTCTCAAATTATTTTCAACTTTACTGGATAATAGACATTTTCGATGGCATAAACTGTTACTATGTCTAGGTCACCGTGTATTGAATAGAACTACTAAAACCTTAGTGTACGTCTCATTAGTAATACCATAGCCCCCTCTAATACTTCTAATAATTAGAGGGGGCTCCTCTAATACCTCTAATAATTAGAGGGGGCTATGGTAATACATAAATTACCACAAGGTCTTTGATACTTCTCATCAAGATTTCTCTTGATCTTGATTGGAGTAGCAATGAAACAACTCTGGATTAAAATCTGTTACGAAGTCAAAATACCAAGTCACCATTATTATTATAGTCAATGAAGTACTAGAAATAAGTATGTAGTTGGAAAGTCCTGTAAGCAGTATGTTTCAAATGAGAAATTAAGTCAATACTAGGTCAAGGTCAATTATTAATACAGTCAATGAGAATACAAGACGTAAGATAAACTATTGAATTAATATAAACCAAGTGAATTCGATTGGAAGCATCTACACTATTGTTGTATGAAAATACTGACACAGTAAATTATTTTGTGAAAATATAAAACGAAACAGGTTTCATCCTAATCACAACCAAATTCCCAATACAGTATTATTACACTATTGTTATAAGTCTGATAGATAACTATTTTGTGTAAAAAAGTTTGTAATAATATGAAACGAAACCGGGTTTTCTTTTCTTAGTCATAAGCAACTAAAATAGTTACAAGTTTGATCGAGGAAAGTTCCATAGCTGGCCACCACTAATTATCGATGTTGAAAAATCGATATAAACCAACCAATTAACCACTAACCAGCTACATAATGCAACAGCTCATTTCAATATCGATAATTAGTGGTGGTCAGATATGGAACTTTATCCGTCTGATCACATAACTATTTCGTAAATGAAAACTGTTCCATTTTAGTCATGAATTCGATAAATGAATAACCAGTTATTACGAGTCTGATACACAAATATTTTGTAAATGAAAACTGTTCCATCTTGAACGTATGATTTCAAATAAATTTGCAATCGTGCTACACAACTATTTTATAAATGAAACCTGTTCCGTCTCAGTCATGAATTCAAATAAATTTGCAATTGTTACAAGTAGTCTGATACAAAACTTTTTTGTGAATAAAAACTGTTCCATCCAAGTCATGAGACACAATATTCTGATACACAACTGTTTGGAAATGAAAACTGTTCCATCTTAGTCATAAATAACCAGCTTTGTTACAAGTCTGATTATTTGTTCCGTCTTATTTACTTGTAATTGTCTAAATTGTATAAATTATTTGTAATTGTCTGATTAATCTGTTTGGAAATGAAAACTGTTCCATCTTAGTCATAAATAACCAACTTTGTTACAAGTCTGATTATTTGTTCCGTCTTATTTATTTGTAACTGTCTAAATTGTATAAATTATTTGTAATTGTCTGATTAATCTGTTTGGAAATGAAAACTGTTCCATCTTAGTCATAAATAACCAGCTTTGTTACAAGTCTGATTATTTGTTCCGTCTTATTTATTTGTAATTGTCTGATTAATACGTTTGGAAATGAAAACTGTTTCATCTTAGTCATAAATAACCAAATTCGTTACAAGCCTGATTATTTGTTCCGTCTTATTTATCTGTAATTGTATAAATTATTTGTAATTGTCTGATTAATCTGTTTGGAAATGAAAACTGTTCCATCTCGGTCATAAATAACCAAATTTGTTACAATTCTGATCACACAACTATTTCGTAAACAAAACCTGTTCCATCTTAGTCAACAAATTCCAATAAAATATAATTCTGTCTTGCTCCATGAGAGACAAGAAAAATCTGCAGTAAAGAGATCATATTATTCTGTCCTGCTCCATGAGAAACGAGAAGAAAATAGAAGCAACACTGCTTTAGTTGGGTGATTAAGGAGGTGGGTAGTTTGCATAAGTTGGGCGTGTGGTTGGTTCTTCTACTTGATAATCAATCGGTTAGTTGGAGGTCGGAGGATGCCAGATGTGGTTGGCTGTGGACGGCGTCCATATGTTGCTCAGAGAACGGAACGGGTGGTAGTCCAGGCCCTGCTGAAATATTACACATCAACGTTTACTACATTTAAAAAAATCCTGTAATAACAGTTATAATCAGATTCATTTAATTTGAGGCAAAGCATATAGTTATAGATAGATAATTATTTCTTGACGTTGCTGATAACCGTAGAGAACGACGGCAAAGAAATCTTATATATAAAAGAGAGTGTTGGTTTGTTTGTATATCTGTTTTTGTTTGTTTGGAGTTTATAGACTCGGAAACCGTTGGACCGTTTGCCATGAAACTTGATATATATATATATATATAAAATTTCATGGAAAAGGTTTATAAGCCATCAATTTCGACCTAACTCAATCGGGTTCCTCCCTAGAGGACCACAAAGGATACCATGCCAATCTTATGATAAGAAAAAGACTATAAGTTGAAAGTGGAAGTTGAAAGTTGCACGAGCATAGAGGACAACAAAGGATCCCATGTTAATCATATGATAAGATAAAGACTTTAAGTTGAAAGTCGCACAAGCATGCGTGCATTAACAGATGATTTTTCTGCGCTGGAGCGGAGTTCTTTGAAATATACAAAAATTGAAAGAAAAAAACCCTCTACAAACTAAAATACGCGCTTGTATCTTGGTCTATAGCAGGATTCTTTTAAATTGTCAGAAAACAGCTGATTGATGTACGCTAGTTCACTGGCGTTAAATCAGCTGTTTTCTGACAATTTAAAAGAATCCTTCTATTATAGTTCTCAATACTCTGAGTCCCTGGGGAGATATTACAAACAAACAAGCTAATTAGAGCTTTGAATAGACTGAGATGGGCTTGAACACTACCTTGTTAGGGACTATAGTATTGTATAATAGTATAGGTATTATTACAGTATTATAATCGGATCTAATTTTCGTTCCACTTACATCAATGTCAGCACTAGCATTCGCGTTGGCAGCAATGACGTCGCTTTGGGGCGGCTGGCGTGGTGGCGGCGGCAGGCCGGGCGGCGCCCACGGCGCGGTGGGCGGCGGAGCGGGGGCGGGCGCCCACACGTCGCTGCCCCACATCGGCGGCGGCACCGCGGCGGCAGCCGGCTGCGGCAACTGGCTGCTGGCGGCGACGGCACGCGACGACGAGACAGGCGTGTACAGCGGCTCCCACAGCGAATTGACGCCTGGCCACGTTTCTAAACCAAAACACACGCATACATCAATCAAATTATATGGCAAATTATATGGTATTATAATTAGGAATTTCGTCCAATTAATTATTATGAAAATGCAATAGAAAGAGTCTCACACTATAACTATAACTACCTGGGTACCATCATCAATGAGAAATGGAATAACACACAAGAAATAAGATGCCGCATAGAAAAAGCAAGAGTAGTCTTCAATAAATTGAGTAAAGTTTACAAGAGTCATGACCTCACTCTAGTAACTAAATTGAGACTATTGCGTTGCTATGCGTTCTCCGTTCTGTTGTATGGGGGTAGAAGCATGGACCCTCACAAAAGAAACAATGGTAAAGATAGAAGCTTTTGAACTCTGGCTATATAGGAGAATGCTGAAAATATCCTGGACACAGAAAGTTACTAATCAGGAGATTCTCAGGAGAATGAATAAAGAGCCGGAGCTCCTGAATATTATTAAACGTAGAAAACTCCAATACCTCGGCCACATAATGAGAAATAGCTCAAGATACAGACTTCTACAAGAGATCCTTCAAGGAAAAATCAACGGCAAAAGGGGACCTGGCAGAAGGAGAATCTCATGGCTGGCAAATGTGAGGCTATGGTTGCACAAGTCATCTGCAGAGCTGTTCCGTAGCGCCGTCGACAGAATCAGGATAGCCATGATGATCGCCAACCTCCGAAACGGAGCAGGCACATGAAGAAGAAGAAGAATTATTATGATTTAACAGCAACTGTATAGCTGCAATATCTCATTTCCTTCCATCTTTATAATTATCTGGCTGATTTAGCTAATATCAAAAATGAATGCTGCTATACAGAAGATCTCCGGTGGTCTAGACTCTAGAGGCCAAAAACAATACAAATTGAGAACTATACAACTACAGAGACTGTATAATAACAGTGTGGTCATTTGGCGTCACACTTTGATTGGTTAGCTCGGACAAATCCACTATGAACTCAGATTCATTTAATTTGACGCTTGGCATTAGATAGAGAGGTATTACAGTGTAGAACTCCAATTATCCGAATTAATGGGGACCGGGACCCATTCGGATAATCAAATATTCGGATAATCGGAGTTTTTTTTTTTAAATTGCCATTGGAGAGAAAAAAAGCTACGTTTTGATATTGCACTATTTTTTTATTGAATTAAATTAAAGAAACATGATATTTTCACATGTTTTAAATATAAATAAAATGTACTTATGTTAAAGTTTAGAAATAAAAATCATTGTTTTTTAAACATCTCCGTCAATGTAAGCTGTTTTGCGGTCTTCATCCGTTTTCGGGCAGCCAAATTTTTTCTGAAAGTGATTCGGATAATCGGCGATTCGGAGTTCGGATAATTGGAGTTCTACTGTATTTATTTGCCATCGAACTCTACGGTCATCAGCAATGTCAAGAAATAGTATCTCTCTATCTATCTAATACCAAGCGTACAACTGGTACACGTGTAGCAACTATAATAGCGAAATCATTGCATTAGTTTCGTCGATGCGACGTGAAGCTCAGCTCACCTTTGAATGAGAGAGGCAGTTGCTGTTGCTGCTGCTGCTGAAGTTGATGCTGATGTTGTTGCTGCTGCTGTTGTTGTTGTTGACGTTGTTGTTCAGCATCCTGGAGCACTTTGAGAACAAGGCTGGTCGGATTGGCACCACTGCCACTCATGCCATTGTCTGACCACACGCTGTTGTCGAAATTGTGAAGTACCTGCCAATCAAAATCACAAATACAATCTAATCTATCGAATTATTTCAGGTATCCTTATTATCTCTGGTATTATTTTGACAAAATTTCTGGGGCTTATTTAATCAATTTTAGAAGTTTAGGCAAACTAACACAAAACTTCCAAGTTTATTTCAAGTGCTTTCCATCACTAGTCACCATCACTATCACTAAGCGCCTGGCCACACTCCTCCTTTGCTTGACTTCACTTCACTTAACTTGCTCGCATAGTATATCTATATACCATACGATATATAGATGTACTATATACCGTACGATGATATACTATGCGAGTAAAGGCGCTTATTGACAGGGAAAGTAGAGAGAGAAAGCAACTTCCAGCAAGTACTTGCCTCTTCAACTTACCCCTTACTTTCCCTGTCTATAGGGGTACTTTCCACTTCAGAGAAAGTAATCACTTTCTGGAAGTTTGTTTTTACTTGCCACTCCAAGGAAAGTAGAGGGTCACGTGGGTGGTCATGTAATCACTTTCTCCCACTTTCAGGCAAAAGAGCAGAAGAAACGCATAGTTTTATTAATCAGATGATTTGTGGAAATAATAACATTTGTTGAGAAAACCATTAAAAAGTAAAGAAGAGAAGGCAAGTGACTTCCAGCAAGTACTTTCCCTGTATATAAGCAAATAAGTAGAAAGTGACGTAATGGCAAGTACTTCCAGAAAGTAACTTGCTCTCTCTACTTTCCTGTCAATGAGCGCCTCTAGTAAAGTGAAGTATTAAGTATTCAGTACAGCTGTTTTTATTACAGTTGTTTAGGGTGTAATGTCCACTGAGCTAAATTAACCATCTGGAGGTAGCACTGATTGAAAAAGCTGGGTTCCGCCTATTTTTTTGTTCATTTTTTTCAATAGCATACTGTTCTTGAGAAAAAATTTCAATCCCCACTTCATTGCCAACTTGACTTTTTTGGTACTACATACTGTATTAGAAAAAATATTTCAACCCCACTTTATTACCAACCTAACGAAATTAGACGGAACACTAATCCTGCTAGCAGCTCTAGCTTGTGCTACCTCCAGATGGATATATTTAGCTCAGTGGTAATGACCCCTTTTACTGAAAATGAAAAGACGTCTTTCATACGAGATGTTTTAAAACACAACAAGATTCCCAATACAGAAACAAAAACAGTATTGATAGTTCACAAAATGACCTAACTTACAGTTTGTTCACTTGACACTGACCTGAGTTGGCGCGCAGATATTGGACGCGGTCTGATCGCAGAACGAGTCGGTGAACAGGCTGGAGCTGACTGTGCTGACGGCGGGCGGAGCGGGGGAGAGCGGGGTCAATGGCTGGTCAGCGGTCTTCCACACCGGGTCACGCAGTTTCTTCGGGCCGATCGGACCTACAAAAAAATAAGAGATAAAGTATTAAAACTAGAGAGGAAACAATTCACTTATTAAATAGACAGACTCACGGATGTCATAACGACAAATTTATTAAAATATCGAGGTAAGTTCAGTTCACCAGAGATTTATTTATTTATTTAATCAGTAATGTACACATAATACTAAATGAAAGCTTCAACAGGCTTAAGCCTAAAACTGTCCCTCTTCAAATTTAGATTGATCATGGTGTAACAACCGAAACCTGTATCTCATTATTATAATAAATTCGTGGTTATAACAACTTCTTTCTATTATAATCTTTCTATTCAATATGGATTACTACCAGAATATCACCATCAGTACTACACAAAAAAAGTAGAAAAAGCAAGTCAAGCTGAACAAAAAAAAAAATTTTGCAAATTGATACTTAAGTTTGGTGTAGCAGAAAGAAATATGTTTTTTAGTTTTAGTTTACCAGAGACTGAGAATGGTATCGAAACAAGTATGTCAAATCAAATTTATTGCCATCTTCTTATTCATACAATTAAAACAAAACATTCTTTCAAAATAACATAAATTTCATGTACAATTGAAAAACATAATCATCAAAGAAAGTTTTATATGATTATAATATTAAAATAATGGGCCCTCCCAGAAAAGCAAAAGCTTGTGCTCTGGAACAGAGTTCAATAATGTTATATACTTGTATAGATATACAAGTAATAACATAATATAGCAGGATCCTTTTAACTTGTCACAGAAACATATGATCGACGAGGATATGATCACAATACACCTACAAATGCTGAATCTCATAGATTGTTGAAAGGTCTTTTAAAAGTTATTCTTTGAAAGGTCTTCTTTAAGGTCTTTTAAGACTTTAGCCTTTTGTTAGTCCGAAATCACTGTTTAATTATTACTGGATCAGCTGATTTATGACAAGTTAATTGGATCCTGCTATACATACAAGTATAAGTAACTTGGATAGATATACAAGTCAATTTAAATATAGTATGACAATAAAACATGAATTAATCTTGTTATCACAACTATGCCCGGTTTTTCAGTCGCTCAATAGCCAGTTTATGGATCCAATAGCACTATTGAATCAATAACCATGTGTTTTCAAATGCAAAAAAAGTTATTGATTCAATAAGTTTATTGAACGACTGAAAAACCGGGCACTAGTCTTTTTATTCAACAAAAGATTTGGCAAGACTGAAAACTTCTATAAAAGTTTAAAAGGTAATAAAATGAAATACATAGCCTACTTAAAAAACCGACTATCTTACCTAGTGCCGACTGTGGTCCGGTGTTGAGACTGTGTTCGGTTGGTGCCGGTGCAAATTGCACGGGCGTCCTAGGCGCCACAATGCTAGAGTACGACGAGTCACTGGAGGTGCGAGCCACCACGTCGCTGAACGACGCGCGAATCACGTTCACTCCCGCGCCTGGCTCCGGAGCACCTGCACGAAAATCAAATTAAATCATTTGAAACATAAAGTTAAAAGTATTTCCGGCTAGATGGACCGGTTGCAGAAAAGAGGATTAAAGCACTTCTTCGATGAAAATTAAATAAACTTATAAAAATTATTTTAAAAAAAACTATAACTTTAAAAACTTATAACTTATAAAAATTAAAATCCTTGGTTGGTGATTAGGCTCAACAGACCTTTCCATCTAGAACCATTTGCACAACTTCATTATTTGAAATGAGTTCGAAGAATTCAAATCGCGGTATCTAAATTAATATCCCGGCAATTAAAAACAAGAGGAACAAGCGAAAAAATTTCTAGGCTACATTTTTTATTCATCAAAATTCGCTAAAGAATCAGTTATGGGCTGAGTCAGTTGTATCAGTACCATACATATTATCATGATTTTTGACTATATTAATGAATTAAAAACAAGAGGAACAAGCGAAAAAATGTCTAGGCTACATTTTTTATTCATCAAAATTCGCTAAAGAATGAGTTATGGGCTGAGTCAGTTGTATCAGTACCATACATATTATGACGTTTGACTATATTAATGAATAAACACTGGTGATTCAACACAAAAGATTTCAACTTCGAGGAATTTGACGATTTTTTGACTGTTGCCATAGACTAACTATACTGTTGTTGTCTGTGCTGTTGCCTTATGAAAATTGATGAAATTGATATTTTGTAGCATAATTTATTGTTAACTAGTTGTTAAAAAACGACATGAAGTTTATATATTTCGAATCAATCAATCAAAATTTTCATCAGTTTGAACGTATAATCATATTAATTTGATTTGACACTTGGCATTGATAGATAGATTGATATATAGATGGATAAATAGATAGATGGTTAGATGGATAATTGCCTTAATTTGATTTGACACTTGATGATAGATAGATTGATATATAGATGGATAAATAGATAGATAGTTAGATGGATAATTGCCATCGTACTCTACGGTCATCAGAAACGTCAGGAAATAATATCTCTCAATCTATCTATCTCAGACTAGGCGTACACTGGTTAGTCAAGACAAGACGAAATTAGTCACGTTTAGTCACATAGTTGCTTATGAAGCAACACACACCGATTAGTCATTGCATCGGTGTGTGCTGCCTCTTAAGCAACTATGTGAATTACTGTGACCAAACGTTACTAATCTCGTCTTGACTAACCGGTGTACGCCTAGCCTAATGCCAAGCGTCAAATTAAATTAATCTGATTACAGCTTTTTCGGCGGGTTCTTATGAAAAACAACATACAGAAATTCACTCTAACAATGTAACTTTGCAAATAAGAGCATTCACTTGAAAAAAAACTTTACTAAGAAGAAAGAAAATAAGAAGAAGCAAAAGAACATAATAAGATTAATACGAAAATTTCAACAAGAAAAATTACAGAACTAAAAAAGAAATACTAGTGGAGTGTAATATACTACAACACATTGTAGAAGAATGTACAAGAATATTTCAAGGAGCATTAAGAATCGAAAACTGATAAAGCAAATAGGAAGAAAACATGTAGAACGTAGAAAATGAAGGGTAAATCAGGAAGAAAATGGAGGAAAAGTGCTTACTCTTAGTGGGAGCAAGTGGAACCTTCTCAGTAGCACGACGTTTTCCCAAACCAGGCTTTTCTTTTCCCCTGTTGCCCCCTCCATTCTGTGTTTTGGCCGCTGTCGATCCACTAACAGCTGTTGTCTTTGCGTTCTGCTTTCCATTTACCTACAGGTCCAATAATTAAAATTAGGAAAAACACCTTAATACAGTATACTTTTAGAGTATAGCAGGAACCTTTTAAATTGACATAAAACTACTGATTGATGTACGCTCGTTTACTAACGTTAAATCAGCTGTTTTCTGACAAGTTAAAAGGAAGTGAGTGAGTTTCGTAAAAATTGAAATGGATTATGAATTTCAGAAGTAGCCTAGCCTATATTACAAATAAATGATCATTGATGTTTCACATGAATGAGCTAAGTTAAGAGAAGTCCCGTTTAATGGATCGTGTTGAAAATTGATAAAAAAAATATTATTTCATACACATTACGGTATTACTGTTCATCAAACAATCAATCATTTATTCAATAATTTACAAAAGACAGTAAAGGCTTATGCCCAAAACTGTTTTCTTCCAATTTATACAAACAATCCAAATTCAAGTTACCCTAAAGCTAGGCGGACACCAGTTAGTCAAGACAAGACAAGACGAAATTAGTGACGTTTAGTCACAGTAATTCACATAGCTGCTTATGAGCAGCACAGATAGTCATTGCATCGATGTGTGCTGCTCAAAACTATCAAACTGTGACAATTTGTCTTGTCTTGCGGTAACTCTAGCATAAGTCATACCATCTTACTAATTTTGTTTATTAATGTTGTTAACAAAATTATGGGAGCAAAATGAATCAAAAGTGATATTTGAATCAAAGAAGATTTGAAGTAAAATCGATAATTGAAACGCATTCAATGATCGTTTTTTGAATGAATCGGAAGTAAATCTCACCAAAGCGTTATCCGTAGACTTGGCAGCATTGGCATTAGTCTTGTTTGTCGTCTTTCTGGCAGGTCGGTTGGCTTTTTTGGCGTGGTTTTCTTCCTCCATTACTTCGCTGTTTTTCGTTGCCCTGGTTTGGCGCGGTTTCTGCTCGCTCAGTATGGGAGGTACACGTTCGTCGTCCTCTCGTCTCTTGCACACGTCCAACTGGTGCAAAATAAGATTCAACATTATCAAACAATCATTTACAAACAAGAGTACATCATTTTTAAGCCCAAAAATGTTCTTCTTCCAATCTACACAAACAATCCAAATTCATCACTAAATCACCAATTTCCTCTTCGAAAACAAAAGCAGAACAGTTTTAGAATTTTCAAATAAATATGTCTCCGACACCGTTCATGAAGATAATTAAATTTAAGCGTTGAGTTTTCAATCAACAGTCATTTCCTTTCAGTTCAGATAGCAACATACTTGTTTAGTTCTCATAACAAATCACGGCGCAAATGGATTTAGACACAAAGCTAGAAGCATTGTATGCAACCACTGTGTATCATAGTTTCTAGCTTATCACCCGGCTTGACACCTGTAGTGTGGCTTTAGCCTCAGGAATTATATGAACAGAACTAGTTTATTAAATTTAAAATAAACTAGTAGTTTATATAATAGTAGTTTAAATTTAATTTAGAATTGAATTTGAAGACTGATTTAATTCATTTGGCTTCTAATGAATTATCAATTCATTATTTGCTTTTCAAGTTCTTTTAAATGCTGCAGAAGCAAATGCATTTAGTTTTGAAATTTTGTGACTTCTGCCACTACAGCGCACAAGATTATCTTTTGCCGGCTTATATAAATACTGTTGATGGTTTAAAATTTATTCTCTAATTATTTATTTTGTATTTTATGCTAATGTTGTACCAATATTTTACTTTTGTATTGTTAACCAATATTATTGCTGTAATTTTAACCAATTTACTTTTTGGCAATAAATATTGATAGATTACTATTTCTATTTGCTTATTGCTAGTTTTTTCGCTTCTAATATATATAATTACATGTTTTCTCATGGAAAAGAATAAACACATCCACTCCATTGCAACTTCTCCAATTAATAATACATATTTTGGCAATGCCTTACGTCAGAAAAATGAAGAAGTCATTCCATTCTATTGTACTGGGTGATTCAAAAAGAATACCACAACTTTAAAAATTTGTATGTTATGAAAGAAACATCATAGAACCGTCTGTTATACATCATTACAAAGAGTATCTAAAAAAGTTTATTTTCACTCACAAACAAGTTCAGAGATGTTCAATATGACACCCTCCATACACTCGAACAATATCAAAAACATCACCAAACTCACTCTCAGCATATCAGGCGTAACAATTGGTGGCTGCTGTTATTATCTTGTTTCAAATCATAAATGGTGAATGGATATTGATGATTTGAAACAAGAAATAACAGCATGGATTATCAAACTGTTACGCCTGATATGCTGCTAGAGAGTGGAACGAGTTTGAGGGAGGTATCGGGTTGATATTAGTCGAGTGTCTGGAGGGGTCATATTGAACATCTCTACTTTGTGAGTGAAAACTTTAAATTAGCAACTTTGAAATGATGTATAACAGAAGGTTCTATTATATTTCTTTTGTTCAAAAGTTTAAATCTTTGAATCACTCTGTATATTTTCTTCATGTAATAGGACAAACAAATCAAATCCAAGTTTTAAAATTGTGGTATTCTTTTTGAATCACTCTGTATATTTTCTTCATGTAATAGGACAAACAAATCAAATTCAAGTTTTGAAATTGTGGTATTCTTTTCGAATCACTCTGTATATTTTCTTCATGTAATAGGACAAACAAATCAACTTCTCGAATATATATAACTAGATAATGACTATTTCGATTTCAACACTATGTCTCACCTTGTCGCCATCGTCATGCGAACTGTCCGTGGTTGTCGACGAGTTCTCGCCTTGTTCGTTGTCCTCGATCGGCGGCGTCTCCAGCTGTCGTTTGACGTTGGCTGTCGCTGCGGCGCGGCTTCGCTGCGACACTTTCGACGTTGCGGCAGACGACGACGACTTGGTCTTGCGACTGTTGAGGTCGCTGGCGCGCAGAATCGGAACCAGCGGACAACGGTTGGTGGGGGGCACGGCCGCCGCTGTGTTGGCGGCTGAGTGCTGCTGTTTCAGTGACGGCGGCGTTTCTTGGTGGCTTGTGCTGTTGCTGGTACCTGAACAGAATCAAATCGAATTACTCTTCAATCACGAAAATAATCAAATACAGCAGCAGAGAAGAAGACGAAGGAGAAGAAGGAGGAGCAGTAGAAGGGGAAAGAAGGAAAAGAAGAAGAAGAGTAGAAGAAGGAGAGAAGAGAAGAAGGAGAAGAAGAAGAAGAAGAAGATGAAAAAGAAAAGTGAAGAAGAAGAAAATATATAGGAGAAGATGAAGAAGAAGAACAAAAAGATGATGAGAAGAAGAAGATAAGATGATGGAGAAGGAGAAGATAAGATGATGGAGAAGGAGAAGGAAAAGGTGAAGGAAATGGTGGAGAAGAAGAAGAAGAAGAAGGACAGGAAGAAGAAGAAGATGGAGAAGAGGAGAAGAGAAGAGAGAAGAAGAAGAAGAAGAAGAAGAAGAAGGAGAGGAAGAAGAAGGAGGAGGAGGAGGAGGAGGTGGAGAAGAAGATGATGGAGAAGGAGAAGCAGAAGAAGAAAAAGATGGAGAAGGAAAGCAGGAAGAAGAAGAAGAAAAAGAAGAAGAGAATGAGAAGATGATGGAGAAGAACTAGGAGATGATGGAGAAGAAGGAAAAGATGGAGGAGAAGGAGAAGAAGGAGAAGAAGAAGTTGAAGAGAAGGAGGAGGAGAAGAAGGAGGAGAAGAAAAAGTTGAAGAGGAGGAGGAGGAGAAGAAGGAGGAGAAGAAAAGTAGAAGAAAGAGGAAAAAAAAGAAGGAGCAAAACGAGAAGATTAAGGAGAAGAAGTAGAAAATTGAGTCGAAGAAGGAGAAGGAAAAGAAGGATAAAAAAGAAGAAAAGAGGAAGGAGGAGGAGGAGGAGGAGGGGGAGGAGGAGTAGGAGGTGAAGAAGAAGAAGAAGAAGAAGAACAACAACAACAACAACAAGTACAATAAGAAGAAGGAGAGTGGGAAGATGATGAAGAGGACGAGGAAGAGGTAGAAGAAGACAAAGAGGAAGACGAGGAAGAAGTAGAAGAAAAGGGAGAAGAGAGAGAAAGAGGAAGAAGAAAAGGAAAAGGAAGAGAAAGAATAGAAAGAAGAAAAGGAATAAGAAAATTTGGTGAAGAGATAAAGTAAGAAAAATAAAATGATGATGATGATGATGAGAAGAGAAGCATTTTTGAGTCTGAATAAGCAGCAGAGATAAGTAGGCCTATACATATTGAATGTTCTTTGAGTTCAATAATATGCATAATATCTGATGGCAACGAATAACTCATGAAATCAATCACTAACTCAACTAATTGTGTGAACCTGAACAAAATCAAATCAAATTAATATTTATTTCCTAAAATAGATAAATTCTAATAATTAATAAATTCTATATTAATACTTAGCAGTAGAGATAAGTATACATACGTTGGGTTGCACCAAGCAAGATCAGTTTTGATCCAGGATCAGTACAATGCTTACCGTATGTAGTGTGGCGAAAAAAGTAGTCTTAACTCACCTGTTCCGGAATTCGACGCCGACTTGGAGGTGTTCGAATGAGTGGAGAAAGAAGAAGACGAGGAAGAGGCGGACGAAGATGACGACGAAGACGAAGAGGAAGAAGAGGAGGACGAATAACTGTTGGATGAAGAGAGCGAAGGACTTTTTGACTGCGATGAGGCGGTCAAGTTCTGATTCAGATGGTGCACTACTTGCGATCTACTAGAAAAACAAAACAAGTACATTTTTCAACATAAAAGCGTGAAATCTCATAAAAAAGTGTGATTATACACTCTCTGTAAAATTAATCCCGAGAATTTATCCTTGTGAGTTAACATTTCTCTTCAAAATTAGTCACGAGTATCGTGTGATTCGTTTAATTTGGCGCTTAGCGATCAGTTAACAGCTGATGTTACGCAGCTTTGACACAATAATCCAAAGACTTTTTAAACTCTCAAAGACCTTTTAATTTTTTTAAAAACATTTTTAAAGAATACCTTTAAAATAAGACCTTTCCAAAGTGTTTGCAATAATATGCGAGATTCAGCATTTGTAGGTTAAGTACTGTGTCAAAGCTGCGTAACATCAGCTGTTTACTGATGGCGCCAAGCGCCAAATTAAATGAATCACACTATACTAAAACTTGGGAAAGTTTTATGAATAACCATTCAAAGTGTTTCAAGAACACTAAAACTGGGCGTGACAGAGTGTTAGAGATAACAAGACAAGACGATTAGTCACGTTTAGTCACAAGTGTAATTCACATGAGTTTACATGAGCAGCACACCGATGCAGCTATGTGAGACTCGCCTAAAGCGTGACTGGTGTCTTCGGCTTCGATGTACGCACCAGACAAACTAGAGAGAGTTTCATGAATAACAATTTCACTTCCAAGTTAGTCATTAAAGTTAGTACTTCTTCAAAGTACAAGTGTATTACAACATGAGAACTTGAAAATTTCTCAAGTAAAGAAATTTGTTGCGTGTGATGTGAAGTTGCGGTATTTCTCCATAATGAAAGAAAAAGATAAGAGATATTGTCAAACCACTATATTTTTAATTGTTCTTCACTTTTTCTCTAATATTTTCCAGCACTGAGAGTTCTTTTGGTTTCCTGGACAAGACAAGACAAGACAAGACAAGACGAGAATAGTCACGTTTAGTCACAGTACTTCACATAGTTGCTTATAAACAGCCCGTTGTTGTTCAAATTGTCGACTAATATTTCTGCACATTTGTTACTGAAAAGTCTGTCTTCACTAGTGGTTTGCCAACATCTCTGTATTTTTCTTCCATTTTTCAAGATTTTCTTCCATCAACCAACCTGTTAAAAACGTTGGCCCACGACTCGCGGCGTTGCGAGTCGGTGGTGGCGGCGGAATTGTGATGATGCTCGTCGAACTCCGAGCTATTTCGTTTCGACGCGGTCTTCTCCTGTCGTTTCTTAGCACTTGATGCTCCTTGCGAACACGCGCTGCTGTTCGTCTGAGACGGAGGCGAAGGAGGAGTCGTTTTCGAAACGTCGAAGTCGTTTTTCATCAGCGGCTGCAAAACGAATTAAAATTAAATTACAAAAATATTTCACAAATTACTAATGATAGAAGAAAGTATTAGATGTTGCATTAATTGTCAATACTGTATATCAGTTATTAGTCATTGTTAATATTACAGGGTGGCGCAAAAAGAATGGATGGATTTGAGTAGGATAATATCAGTGGAGTGGAGTTGTCTGTGACCGCAGAGCGACACCATTTTGTAGATTAAAGTATCCAGTTTTTGTAACAATGGCGCAATTGACCTTGCAAAATCGCGTATTTGCTGTTGAGCAACATTTCCAATAGAATAAATCTGCAATCGTCGTTCAACGGAGCTTTAGCAGAGAGTTTCAAGTCGAGCTTATTGGCATGTGATTCTTCTTTACTTAAAATCAAGTTTACTGTCGTAAATATCGTTACATTGAAGATTTGAATACTGCAATACATGGAAGAATTGCTGCTGTATCAAAAGTTAAGGACCAATTTGAGGCTTTTAATGAGCATTAACGCATTAAGGGCTCCATCTTTCCTATGTAATTTTAAAAAAATACTCAAGTGTTTTGGAGTTTTTCATACAAATTCTCAAATTGGGTTATTTACTTGGTATTTTGGTGTAAGGAAGATGAATGTATGATAAAAATAAACTTTCTTATAACACTTTGAAAAACATCCGTTCTTTATGCGCCACCCTGTAGTTTCCTCTTGCTATTTAGTTCTGTTGTTAATGTTTGCTGTAGCAGAAGTCTTCAGAACTATTTTTATAGAACTTTCTTTGGACTTCCATTTCTCTAATTATTAAGATTTCTTATCAACGATTAATGATGAAACTAATAAATTCTATTTACTCACTTCCTGATCGCTGAAACCACTGTTGGAAGAAGCAGTGTTGGGCATCCAAGATGGCGACGCATTAGTAGCGGCCAATCCAGCAGCCGCCCCTCCTCCCCCTTCCTTGCCACCCCCTGTCGATGATAGAGAGCCTGTGTTGACACCCCATGCCACAAACCTGCAATCGAAAAACAGATACGCTATTTGATGGAGTTGATGATGAGAGTGTCATTATTATTTATTAATTAATAGTATAAAATATAATAAATAATGTAATATTGTGAGTTTTATTTAGCTCGAAATTTTCAAAGTAGATTACAAATTTTCAATAACATTTGAATTTTTATTTGGTGTTTTCATGAACTTATTCGAACATTCTAACACAATCGTTCTGATTTTGTTTTTGAAGAGAAAATTGGTTATTTAGTAAGATTATATAATATGTCATAACCTAAATTTGGACTGTTTATGTAAATTTAATTAAAAGAGGAATAGTTTTAGGCATGAGCCTGTTGTACTCTCCTTTGTAAATAAATGAATAAATGATTGATTGATTATATTAGAAAGTGTGAAGAAAGATTGGAGACAGAAAAGAGAAGCAATAAAGAGAGAAATGAGAGGCTAATAATCCGGAATAAGAAAATAATCGTTCTCTACTTTAAATTACTTTCAAAAATTTAAACAGCAATGTTGAATATTAAAGGCGAGGATACAAGACGGGAACCAAATTTCCCATTGAATCCAATACAGTAGTAGACAACCGTTTGCATGCATACTATGCAACGTGTATCCGCGCCTTAAGAGTAATTGGCTAGCCTAAAATAAGGAATGAATCGTTCTTTACTTTTAGGCTCTACACACACACTTGGAAACTCGGATAACAAACATGTGCTTTCAAATTATGTCACTCACACGATCCTGCAACCGTACTGTCTGAACGTCATCATTTGAAAACACATGTTTGTTACCTGAGTCACTGATTTTCCAAGTGTTAGTAGAGCGATAGTTCTCGATGTGTCAAAAACTTGAGTAGCAATATCGCATCAAAGACAATATTGGTTCAAGAAAGAATCAGAATCTAAAAACTCACTACATAGTTATAATAAGAATAGTAGTGAAATGGTATAAGTTCTACGTAACTTACCGCTTAAGAGATGGAAGGCTGCAGGTATGCAGGGAAAAAGTGAAAAGTTTGTGTTAAAAAGGATAATTTTGAAACATTTCACACCTCAAGATAAAACCTTGTCTAATTTAGACATGCTGCTAAGAATTGAGACTAGCTTTTCTTACTAATGAAACGTTTCAAAGAGAAAATACGAATTTTTAATGATTCAACAAGGGTACACATAACAGTTTTTTACATGTGAATTTTAATGAATATTTCAAAAACATGAAGTTTCCGTTAATGACTCTGCATTTCGGTTGAATAAAAGATGACACTGACTACAGAGAGTGAATAGTAACATTGTTGCCATTTGTGTGAAGCACTCCATAACAGTATGTAGAGATCATTTTTTCCCACCGCCGCCAAACTTTTTCCTTATTTTTGAATTTGATATGAGATTACGGGCAAACATCAACCCATTCACTCATTTTTCAAACTTATTTCAAGAGAAATAACATAGAAAATAACTTTTATAACATTAAAAATTGTCTCTACTCTTGGTATTGTGTTAAAAGCTTAAAATGATGAAAACTAACACTGCCAAAGGCAAATTGTAGGTTAGAAATGAATCAATCAATATAACATAAATGATTTGCATTTCATTTCAATGCTAATCTTATGAGAATTGGCAAAAGTATGGTGGATTTATCCGAGCTAACCAATCAAAAGTGTGACATGTAATGTCCACACTGTCACTATACACTCTCTGTAACACTGACCAGCTCAATATCATAATCCTTATCCACATCTACTTCAGTTAACCAATGAGTATCGCCCCACTCACCTGAGATCAAGCACCGGTTGCACATCGGCGTCCCTACTTCTCGACATGGCCAACAGAGCGCACTTCAGCGTGCGATCCGATTCCAAATAGGCGGCAGCCAGCACACAGCACAACAGGAACACCATGAAGGTGACTGCCGAATAGTAGAGCAGCGGCTCCCAGGCGGGACGCGCCAGCACCTGGGCGCAGGGTGCCAGCAGGTAGGGGGGCAGGGTGGCCACCAGGGTGTAGTTGGCGGTTGCTGCACTGCTGCCAACGCCGCCGCCGCCAGCTCCGTCGCCGCTCGTCCACAGCGAGAGCAGGCGTTGCACGCGCGCTAAGGTGAAGTCGGGGGTGAAGGCTATGTCAACCTGAACCAAGAAAAGAATACAGAATACTTGTGACACAGTGTCTGGTGAGATGTTGTGATATTTATAATACATAATTAAACACTTGTATTTCACAATGCAGTGATATTTTTTGACTACATCCAAGTGTTTTCATTAAGAATACAGAATATTAAACGCCTGACCAGAGATACGATTAGATTATTCACTTTATCTACGACCGTGTTACTTACTTACTTTCCAAGAAAAGAATACAGAATACTTGTGACACAGTGTCTGGTGAGATGTTGTGATATTTATAATACATAATTAAAACACTTGGATGTAGTCAAAAAATATCACTGTATTTTTTGTGTAATAATTGTGTAAACATCACTGTATTTCACAATGCAGTGATATTTTTTGACTACATCCAAGTGTTTTCATTAAGAATACAGAATATTAAACGCCTGACCAGAGATAAGATTAGATTATTCACTTTATCTACGACCGTGTTATAACGCAATCATTACAGTTTCATAATTGAAAACAAAACAGTAGCTTTTTCGAAATGGAATTTGAAACTTGTACTGTAATGACCTCATTACAGTACAGATGGTACAGGGTGATTCAGATAAGTCAGAACTCAAATATTGAATGGATAATAAAATGTTTTATTTATATTTTATATTTTCTGCATTATTGGAAGCATACTTTTCAGTAAATGTTGTAAAATTTTCATGAAAAGTATGCTTCCAATAATGCGACTCTCTGCTCTTGCGTAAGCATCGTAAAGGACTGACAACAATTCGCTCTCTGCCTGACACCAGCGCTTGTGGTGGGAGGTGACAAAACAAATTCTTATAACTATCCAACTGAACTGCATAACTAGTTACAGTTTTGACTTATCTGAATCACCCTGTATATTATAACATTGTTCTTGTTCAATCTGTTCCAGTTTTAACACTGGAACGGAACAACACAATCGCAGCTGATAAAAGCACTGTAGTTGCTCATGCGTGTGTGCTTTTAGCAGCTTCCTAACCTATAAGTTAAACATTGAAATAGAACAATGGTCGTTTGAATCAAGGTTAGTTTAAATTGATAATGTAGATATTATTGTTTTTGTTGTTCGTAGATGAAATGGTGTATGCAATGGTTGTATTATGAGAGCCTTTAAACGACTTGTGAGATACCTTAAAATGACTCGCGGCGTTGCTGCTTGTATTTAAAACTCGGTATCTCACTCGTCGTTTAAAGGCTCTCATAATACAACTATTGCATAAACTACTATTATTCATACAAATTTTTAATACTACTAATACACAAAAAAATTTATTGGCTTCAATCCTATCTTATAATAGCAAAAAACGATGGAAATTTCTGTATTTGAATGACTGAACAATTTGACTCCGCTCTCATCGTGTGATGACTATAGGACGACATACTATGCCTTTTAACATTCGTGACTGAAATGTAGCAGGCCTAAAACTAGCAAACAAGGTTATTCATTCTGCTAGCTTGTACCAATTAAATCAAAATTACACGATACATCGATTGTATGGCAATAAATCAGTTGATTCATTGAAAAATACGCATTCTAATTGACTAATGAACTTGAAAAGTAATTGGACATCGTGAAGAAGAAGAAAGTGAAGAAGGAGGAGAGGAAGAAGTAAGTGAAGGAAGAGAAGAAGAAAGTCAAAAAGGAGAAGAAGGAGGAGGAGAAGGAGTAAAAGTAGAAGAAGAGGGAGAAGAAGGAGAACGAGAAGAAGTAGAACAAGAGGGAGAAGAAGGAGAGGAAGGAGAAAAATGAGAAATTGAAAAGGAAGGAAAAGGAGGAGAAGAAGGGGAGAAGGAGAAAAGGTGGTGAAGAAGGGGGTTAGGTAAAGAAGAAGGGGGAGAAGGAGAATGAGAAATTGAAAAGTAAGAAAAAGGAGAAGAAGAATGAGAAGGAGAAAAGAAGGAGAAGAAGTAAAAGAAGAGGAAGAAGGAGATAAAGAAGAAGAAGAATGAGAAATTGAAAAGGAAGGAAAAGGAGAAGGAGAAATGGTGGAGGAGAAGGAGAAAAGGTGGAGAAGAAGGGGAAAAGGTGAACAAGGAGGAGGAGAAGAATAAAAAGAAGAAGAAGAATAAGAAGACGGAGAGAAGGGGAGAAGAAGAAGAATGATGGCGGAGGAGGAATGGAAAATATTTCATGTAATTGAACATCGTACCTTTCTCGTTGAGTTGGGTGCCAGCTGGAAGGGCTGACAGTTGAGTACTTTGAATCCGTATCCTTCGCACGGCAGACCACTGATGTAGAAGCCGTAAACGGACAACGGTAGAGCGCCCGTGTTTCTAGCAGTGAATGAACGTTTCACCGTTAGGTTAGGTGCCGGCGATTTACGGTGTTTCTCTCCTGGTAACAAACAAAAATTACAAAAATGAATCAATCAATTTTTTCAACATTAAAATATAATTTGAAGAATGAGTACTCCATAGAGCAGTCAAATTTTATAAAAAGCTGCCAAATGAAATTTAAAAAATTCAAACGAATATCAACCTTACAAAAATTTTACCATTATTTATCAATATAAAATTTTCAATTACCTAGCAGAAAAAGCGTTTTACTCAGTAAAAGATTATTTAGACGACCAAGGCTAGGCGTACACCGGTTAGTCAAGACAAGACAAGACGAGATTAGTCACGTTTAGTCACAGTAATTCACATAGTTGCTTATGAAGCAGCACACACAGATGCAATGACTAATCGGTGTGTGTTGCTTTATAAGCAACTATGTGAAGTACTGTGACTAAACGTGACTAATCTGTCTTGTCTTGACTAACCGGTGTACGCCTAGCCTTACAGTTGACGTTGAAATCCCGCCATATGCTTCCAGGATCCAGGAATGCCTACGTTCGAATGGTCATTATCTAAAGGATATTGTCAACAAAAATTGAAATTTATTCATTAGAACACAAAGATCGCTAGTATTTTTTTAATTTTTCTACTCGCAAACTTTAAATTTAATATTTCACACACATTAGTGTTATTTAAAAGTTTCCCGTTTCTCTGCGCCACTCTGTAGTGATAAAGACTTCGTTTAAGGAAGAATGAAATTTAATTCGAAAATTTCGGTTATTATTTGAAGAGAATAAATGAGTGCGATACTGACTCTCGCAATCCTTGAGATGCTTTTCGGCTAGTTCGAATAGCAGCGGTGTGGTGGATCCCGGCTTACGGTTGCCGAATTTGAACTGCGCATGTGCGCCCTGTCCATTCATGTGTATCGCTTCGAGCGCTGTTAGGTTGTTTCTGAAACAAGAAACCGAGTTCAAACAATAGACAATAGAATAACAATTGAAAACAATACAGCAATAAAGTATCAATGGAACAATATTACATCAATCAGAAAAGTACAGGTTGAGAATACTGGAACATAAATGTCCATACTTCCAATTGGTTTCCTCCGATTTGATTCCTCAAAAAGGATCCCATATATGGGAGAATCGGAGAATAATGTTTATAATCTATCCAAAGCAGATGACATCATGATTACTTCAACAGGTAATATTGAACTGTGTTTGAATAAAAAACTAATTAATTTTATATTGAAAAGTACAGTATTTTTATTTCTTTTGACAAATTGAAATTCCTGTCTGAGTATAAAGTGAAAAATGTATTATCCTTCATATTTACTCATCTGTGTGATTAATATTGAACTGTGTTTGAATGACTAATTAATTTTATATTGAAAAGTACAGTATTTTTAATTATTTTGACAAATTGAAATTCCTGTCTGAGTATAAAGTGAAAAATGTATTATCTTTCATATTTACTCATCTGTGTGCAAGTGAGTGGTGATTCACCACTTTTACTTATTTGACAATTATATACTGCACAATATGTGGGGAGAAATAACAGGCATAGCCCAAAACTACTTCAATCCCAAATTTGGATTACACGTTCTAGAGGTTATGTACTTATGTTCATATTATGAGTCTTTTTCCACTGATAATATTGATCCAAAAACTACAAAACATCTATTTTGACTTTTGAAGATTAAGATAGCAAATTCACATAGCTTTTTTATCAAATAGCTTTCGATCATCCTATCAATAAGAAAGCACAAAATAAATATTATCAATTTATTATCTTTACGTACCGGGTTCAGATGGTATTATTACAGATACTTTTTTAGAAATTGAGAGCATCGCAATACATGCAATGATAAATTAATGTCACTTTCAAATTGTAGAACGATCCTTTACATTTTTACACCATAAATTAATAATTTATGAGCCAGCATCGAATTTTGAAACAAAAATTTAGTTATTGCATTAAATTAGGCTTTATGATATTGAAGCCACCTTCATAGCAACTTAGTATGAAAATGAAAAACGAGTATAATTGCAAACTACAGACATAAACATATAGGGATATCTCTTACAATATAAGTGCAGAGAAAATTTCAAAAAAATCTGGCAATTAAGATTCTTTGAATAACGTTGTATTCAATTATCCAAGTATATTCGTATATCCAAGGAGTTTCTATTCGCTGTGTGCACGTAGGTGGTGGGGATAATAAAATCGACACCTGCGCTCACGCGGAATTTTAGTGAACGAAAAAGTTCAGTTTAACATGAGAAAGGATAGGGAATAAGCATTTACAATGCATTTAAAGTATTGTCGTATTCCTAATTGTATAAATACCGTTCACAATAGTAATTGCGGCTTCTATTCCTTCCATATTTCCAAACGTAAAGTGATTCAACAAAGAAATCGGATCTCAGTTTTGAATTAATCGAGTGAAAAATCCAGTTCAAAAGCATATGATTGATTTGAAGTCTCGCGCCCATAATGCAATTTGAAATGATAACCAATGGAAATGAACTCAGCTGTGGATAAACTACATCGTCTGCTCCATGAGCTTCGAACATAACCTTCAAAGTTGATTTAAAAACTTGAATTGAAGATTATAATAATGTTTTAGAACTAGAACATGCGATATGTCAATTTTATTATTTTAAATATAATTCCACAATTGATAAGTAGGAAAAATAGCGACAGGGAATTCTCTTTCAATTATAAACTAATTTTTACGTACATAAGCCTATCCTTGACCATGTTAATCTACCCTCGTAGATTCATACGATTATCCGCCAGAGCGCAACACGGTAGATGCACACAGCGAATATTCTGAACCCGCAGTATAATTAGTGAATTTCTTTTCTAGTTGATTTTGATGCTAGCACTAACCTGACTAGAAGCAGCGCCGAGCTGGGCAGTGTGGAGGTGGGCGCAAAGCCCAGTGTGAAGGTGACATTGGCGGCGGGCGGCAGCAGGTAGGTGGCCACCTGGGCGCGTTGTCCGTCCGACAACACGAAGAACTCCTTCTCGGCCGCAGACGGCTCCACGCAATCGCCACGGCAGTGCGGACGCAGGCTGGCAGCAAACATCAACTTGTTTATCAACTCTTATTATCGTGATCTTCATATAAAATAGGCGGACATGTATTTTTTTGTAACCACAACTCCTAATAAAGAGGAAGGAGAGGAAAGACAGAGAGAGAGAAGGAGGACAAGAAGAAGGAGGAGGAGTAGGATGAGAGGAAGAAGAAGACGAAGGAGGAGAAGAAGGTGAAGAAGAAACAGAAGAAGGGAAGAAAGAAACCGGAGAATGAGAAGAAGATGAAGAAGTAGAAGAACAGGAAGAAAAAGGAGAAGAAGGAAAAGGGAGAAGAATAAGAAGAAGAATAAAATAAAAAAGGAAGAAGAAGAAGAAAGAAGAAGAAGAAGGAAACACGGAGGAGAGAAGAAGTAGATGATGATGATGATGATGATGATGATGATAAGAAGATGAAGAAAAAGAAGATGATGATGAAGAAGAAGAAAAAGAAGAAGAAGAAGAATAAGAAGAAATTGAAGAAGGAGAAGATGAAGATTCGAAAGAGAAGAAGAAGGAGAAGGAGAATTCCTAGTTCATAAAAATATTAGGAAACTGGAACTATCACTTGAGACTAGACAACGAGACTCCTCAAGCTAACACTGCGTGGAGGTCTCACAAATATTATTCAAAGCAAAATTAATCCAAAAACACAAAATTACACCCAATCTCAGAAATAAAAGAAAAATTGAAATAAACTAATTACGTATTAGTCATTGAATATTTTAAATTATAACGAGTGGTCTACCATTTTAAGTCGAATCTAATGCATTATTTCATCAGTAATATTCTACTCACGGCTCGGGCAGACTGTTGACAATGCCGGCGGCCATGGGATAGGCGGGCTCGAGCACCAGCTGCACGAGGGTGGCGTGCCGGCTGGCCGGGTTGGCCAGCACCAGCTGCACGTAGGACGTGTTGCCCACCTGCGTCAGCGGAAAGGCCACCTGCAGCGACGGGGAGCCGGCAGCCAACAGCCGCGGCCATCTCAGCAGCACTCGCGCTTCTATCAGCAGGCCGCGCACCTGAATTAATTCACAAAGATTCATCAATGAATAAATGAATAAATGAATAAATAGACGAATGAATGAATAATGAATGAATAAATGAATAAATGAATAAATGAATAAATAAATGATAAATGAATAAATGAATAAATGAATAAATGAATAAATGAATAAATAAATGAATAAATGAATAAATGAATAAATGAATATGAATAAATGAATAAATGAATAAATGAATAAATAAATAAATAAATAAATAAATAAATAAATAATGAATAAATGAATAGATAAATTAATTTAAAATTATCAACTACAACATCCAGGTCACACGAAACTGCGACTATTCAACTACATGAAATATTTTCCATTCCACCTCCCCCAACATTCTTCTTCTCATTATTATCCCCCTTCTTCACCACCTTTTCTCCTTCTCCCCTTCTTCTCCTCCTTTTCTCCTTCTCCTTCCTTTTCAATTTCTCATTCTTCTTCTCCTTCTTCTTCCCTTCTTCTTCTCTCCTCCTTCTTCTTCTTCTTCTCCCCTTCTTCCTTCTCCCTCTTCTTCTTTTTCCTTTTCTTCTCCACCTTTCTCCTCCATCTCTCCTTCTCCTTTTCAATTTCTCATTCTTCCTCTCCTCCCCCTTCTTCTTCTTCATCTCGTTCTCCCCTTCTCCTCCTCCTTTTCTCTTCTTCTTATTCTTTTCCTTCTTCTACACCTTCTCCCCCTTCTTCTCCACCTTTTCGCCTTCTCCCCTTCTTCTCCTCCTTTCCTCCTTCTCCTTTTCCTTCTTTTTCAATTTCTCATTCTTCTTCTTTTTCTCCCTCTTCTTCTACTTCTCCCTCTTCACCTTCTTTTCTCCTTCTTATTCTTCTTTTCCTTTCTCTTCCTTTTCATTTTCTGATTTTTCATTTTCTTCTCCCCCTTCTTCACCATCACCCACATCTCCTCCTTTTCCTCTTCTTATTTTTTTCTCCTTTTTTCCTTTTCATTTTCTCTTTCTTCTTCTCCTTTATTTTCTTCTCTTCTTCTCCTCCTCTTGTTCATCTCCTTCTCCCTTTTCTTCTTCATCTTCTTTTTCCCCTTCTTCTCCACCTTTACAAATCATTGCCGGCAAAAATTTGTTGGGTTGCAGCAAGGTAAATGAAATACTATTCTATTACCTTGAGTTGCACTACAAAGACTGTTCAATTACAATATGGTCATTGGTGTGAAAAGGTCCATAAAAGTGTGTTGGAACATTTCTTTTATTCCCGCTACCGCCATACTTTGCCAATATTGGAATCTTAAATAAAATTACAGACAAACATGAATCCTTTCACTCATTTGTCAAACTTCTTTCAAGAAAAACAACATAAAACGTTTTTACATTAAAATTATGGTTTCAACTATTATTGTTTAATAGTTCAATAGGTTTTTATTCTATTAAAAATAGTCTCTCTACTCTTGTTATTGCTGAAATGATGAAAACTAACACTGCCAAAAGCGAATTGTAGGTAAGAAGTGAATCACTCAACATAACATACAATTTGCGTTTCATTTCAATGCAAATCTTATGGGAATCGGCAAAATTATGGTGGATTTGTCCGAGCTAACCAATCAAAAGTGAAACATTCAAAGTCCACACTGTGATTATACAATCTCTGTAATGGCGCGGTTTCACGATACCAGTAGACGTGTAGGTTACTGGCATGCAGGTTGGTCATATGATCTTCCACTCTATACAAACAAATAGGGCAATGAACACTGACTGGTTTGTTTATATAGAGTGGAAGATCATATGACCAACCTGCCTGCCAGTAACCTACACGTCTACTGGTATCGTGAAACCGCGCCATAACTTGTATCATTACTTTCATCCATTTCACTACCGACAAGCAGTGATTTTATAAAATTTGTTGATAACTTACCTCAGTGGTATCCAGCTTGAGAGACAACTGTTGAGCATGAGAGGAGGCGTTTAAGTAGCGATCGTACAACTCGGTTAACAGACTAATGTCGGTTTCGCGTGTGTGAACTGGCAGTGTCATTGTGTCGGCCCATCTTATTCCGCCAACTGCAAAAGAAAACGAAGATCGAATCATAAAAGTTATAAAACAATTGAGAAACTTCAATTGTAAAATTTATAAATATAACATTGAGAAATTTTATAAAACATATAAAACAATTGAGAAATTTCAATCTGTGCCAATGTGTCTGACCATCTTATTCCTCCATCTGGGGAAAGAAATCGAAGATCAAAAACAATATACTTTTTGTGTGTTGGAAATTCAAAGTTATTCATGGAAGTTGTTTATGAGTAAAATTAACTGGTTTTGATTCATTTTCAAGAATATAATTCAAAATTGGGTTTCAGAAGAAGTTCAATAACAAGTCAATAAACAAAATGAAGTTCTGAGCTATGAGAGTTGGGTGGCATTCCAATTTGTCCACCTGTAATCTGATCATATTTGCTATGTTCATGGTAGTATATTAAAACCATGTTTCAAGTTTGTAATATATATTTTAATATTATTTCACTATTGTCTAATTATCTCATATGAGACACTGTAAAATTTATATACTAACATCTTCTCATTGTATATATTGTTGATGTATGTCAAAAGCAAACGAAGGCAAAATGGAGCTGAGAAATACAATTCACTTTACAATATTATCAAACCAGTCCCTTAATAATATTGATCCATAAGACCGACTACCAAGTCCTCTTATCATAGACTCATGAATAGAAATTGAAGTGCAGCTACTTGATTATAGGAGGTTCAAACTATAGTGAAATTTCTCATAAAGAACCCATTCTACTCCATCAAAGTTTATCAAAAATTAATTGAGGGATTTTAAGTATAAATAATATCGCTATTATATATATTTGTTGCTTGTCTATATTCTTGTTATGCATTTTATTTTATTAATATATTATTTGGCTATATGTCAATTTGTGATGTCTTTTGTGGTCAATAAAATATTCTATTCTATTCTAACAGAAGTGAGAACCTATCATGTAACACTTACCGGGCGCATCACTCCCCAGCCCAAGATACGACTGTTCCGGTTGCCAGTGCAGTTGACCGCAGCGGCTGACCGCATGCGGCAGGAGATCGGGCTCGGCGGCGGGTTCGAACCGGAAGCGGGCGTCGGCCACCTGACAGCTGAGCACGCGCATGCTCGCGCCGAATCGCGACTCAATTACTAGCGGCTGGGTGCATACTTTGCCCTGAAAATATAAGACGGTCGAATATTCTTTTATTAAATCAAAAATATATATTTATTTGTTGACGATTATATAGGGTGATTCAAAAAGAATACCACAACTTTGAAAATGTGTATTTAATGAAAGAAACATAATAGAACCTTCTGTTATACATCATTACAAAGCGTATTTAAAAAAGTTTTTTCACTCACAACGAAGTTTAGAGATGTTCTATATGACCTCGGACATCACTCCCAGCCAGCCGACTCGTTCCACTCTGTGCATATCGGGCGTAACAGCAACTTGCCTGGTTTACGCCTGATATGCTGAAAAGCTTTGAAGACAGGTTGATATTGTCAGTGTCTGGAATCGCGAACATCTCTGAATTTGGTGTGGTGCTCTTTGTAATAGAACAGTTCAACATTAATGTTTCTTCTTTTTAATCTGTGTGTGATAAGGAAATAACAGGCAGTGAACTACTTCAATACCATTCAAAGGAAAGAAAATAGCCCAAAACATTCAAGGACTATTTCCCACATATCAGATCAGTCTCCGTCTCGTCTTAGTTCAGCTTGTTCAGCGCATGCGTCAGCACAACGAACTGAAGAATATCATTAGCGTTAGAGAGAAACAGTAGGCAAAATAGTTATTTGTGCATATCTAGGAACTAATTCATTTCTTCTTCTTCTTTGAATTCAATTTAATTCATTTCATCAAAAATAAAACATTTATTTATTCAGCAATGTACAATATTCATACTTAATGGATGGTTCTACAGGCTTACGCCCAAAACAGTCCCTTTCCCAATTTATGAAAACAGTCAAAATATAGATTATCGAATATTATATAAAATAGTTATATCAAGGAAAGGAAATATCTCACACAAGCAATTAAGCAGAGGCCGCACTGTGCCATGGTTATAATTACAAATGCCAGGGTTACAAAGAGAACTAAGTTGGAAAAAGTGGACAAAGATCTAGGATGGCGTCTTGGCATTAATATTTCACGCTTGGCATTAGATAGATAGAGAAATATTATTTCTTGACGTTGCTGATGACCGTAGAGTACGATGACAAAGAAATAATATCTCTCTATCTAATGCCAAGCGTCAAATTAAATTAATCTGATTATACAATTTTTTTCCTGTCTTCTATCTTCCGTCTTCTATTCATGTATATAATACATGTCTCATGTATCTCTCAAATCTCACAAAGGCCTTATAGTCTGAGCGTGAGATTTATACAAGTGTTCAGAATAATACTCTATATTGTTAGAAACCATATCTAAATATCATATTTAATGTCCAGGGGTCATACTGCTCACACAGCTGCCATTTGTTTTTTCACTTATTATTTTTATCTCAATAATGGTGAAACATATGGAATTGAAACTTTGCATCAACATTTATGACAACAGACTACAAAACAATTATGACATTTTCAAATCCATAAAACCACATTCAAAACCCCTGTTTCTTGAATAACTCAAACCGTTGATATTACGAAGAATAACTTTTTATATTTGATTACAAATCGATTGAAACCTTATTTGTTAGATTGAACCAATATTGACTGAGATATGGCAGCTTTAGTGATAGGTGACCGCTGGAGGCTAGTTGCAGTGCATCCTGGGCATGCGGCTAAAGTCTACAAAAGCAACAGTCTCATTCTGCTGCATGTTATTTTGTGAGCGATTTTAGAGTATTTCGTGTAAACTTTGAAGACATTAAAAGGAGTGCAACTAACCTAGGTCATAGCTGCCATATCTCAGTCAATATTGGTCAATCAGCAAATAAAGGTTTCAATCGATTTGTAATCAAGCCAAAAAAAATTATTCTGTAAGTATCAACGGTTCAATGAAAACATCAATGTCACCATTTGTTTTATGGATTTGAAGTCTGTTATCTATGTTGGCAAGTTTAATTCATATGTTTCATGAGTGAGTAGTGCAAGGATTCTGACAATTAAATGTGTGTGTGGTTTCTACCAGAGCAATGCCCTAGAGTATTGGTAGGGAGTTCTGAAACACCCTGTATAATTACATTTTTGTTTTTTCAAAGTCCAATAATAAAAATTATCTTTATAATACTTGAGCTTTGTATGAATTGAGAATTGAACTTGAATTTTCAGCTTACCGCAAATCCTTTTCAACATAAACGCTACTGTCGAATGTCTTTTGTTCAGAAACGTTTAAATTGCCACTATTAGTCACTGCTAGCTGTTTCCATTTGCTTATATCAATGCCTTGAATAAGAACAATCAAGGCATTGATTGTTCCTGGTAATCAATGCCTTATATCAATGCCTGGCATCCTGTACTGTAATGAGTCGAAATAGCAAATAAACTCACCGGAAAACAGTCATCAAACACAATCGGCTGAGGCAGTACGTGCAGCGATCCCGGCTGCACGTTCAGCGTCGTCTCGATCTCGATCATTTCGAACTCGGTCTTCACCCAGACGCTGCCCACTATTTCGCCAACGATCGAACTGCCCTCGACCGCAATCAGTTCCAGCTTGAACACGGCCCTACCGCCCGGCGTTAGCAGCCACTCTTTAGGGGACGACTGCATCTGAAAATACAATACGATGAGAGAAATCAACAGGTGAATAGTTTTGTTCATAACTATATCAGTTCCAAGATGAGAGAAATCAACAGGTGAATAGTTTTGTTCATAACTATATCAGTTCCAAGATGAGAGAAATCAACAGGTGAATAGTTTTGTTCATAACTATATCAGTTCCAAGATGAGAGATATCAACAGGTGAACAGTTTTGTTCATAACTATATCAGTTCAGGATGAGAGATATCAACAGGTGAATAGTTTTGTTCATAACTATATCAGTTCCAAGATGAGAGAAATCAACAGGTGAATAGTTTTGTTCATAACTATATCAGTTCCAAGATGAGAGAAATCAACAGGTGAATAGTTTTGTTCATAACTTCCCAGTTGCACAAAAGCCAATTGAACTCAACCACCGTAAAATGACGTCACTTTACAAAACTAGTGCTATTTCTATTTCCAAAATCAAAACTATCTTTATTGAACTATCTTTATTGAACTATCTTTATTGAACTATCTTTATTGATTAATTGACTGATATTAAACTAAGGCTTGGCGTACACCGGTTAGTCAGGACAAGACAAGACGGGTTTAGTCACAGTAATTCACATACTTGCAAGCACCTCACACCGATGCAATGACTAATCGGTGTGTGCTGCTTCATAAGCAGCTATGTGAATTACTGTGACTAAACGTGACTAATGTCGTCTTGTCTTGTCTTGACTAACCGGTTTACGCCTAGCCTTAATTAATTGACTTGATATAAACTTTAGCTCTATAATAAAGTTCCAAGAGGATGGTTGATAAAGAAGCCTAAAATAAAAGAACTCCTAAAATTATTTTATTTCCAATTAATGATTTGGTTTGATATTGATTAATGTTGTATGAATTTAAAATTCAGCTTTATGTATATCTTTAATTATTGTCATTTCTTAGAATGGAATATTTAGTTGGTTGAATGTTAATTATTGTAAGCCTATACTATAATATTTTATGATTATTTTATATATTAATATTAATGTGCAAGTGAATAAGATACCCACGTCGGCGTACAAGTTTTTCTTTGTCGACGTAGCACAAAGTTGTCAATTTCCTTTTTGTTGTATTCTGTATATATTTTTTGTGCAATAAACGATTTGATTTGATTTGAAACTGATATTGATTGACCAGAAAATATTTTCACATTATTAAGCCATTAGTAGCTCAGTAAATGAGTGAGTGAGTTACCATTCAAGATTAAAATGTCCAGAGTTGAGACAACAAATGACTCTCACTCTACAGCTGGTCTGTCTCTGGTGATTGTGCTACTTACTGCTTATACTGGAACTTATGCCTGAAACTACAACGACGTCGAAAAAAACATCTATGTCTAAAAAACATCGAAGAGTAAACATCGATGTTTGGGAGAAAACCATCGATGTTTTTAAACATCGATGTATCGATACCCATCCTTAATCAAGAGAATGTTTCCATAGAGCCACGCAGTAACGCTAGACGTACACCGGTTAGTCAAGACAAGACAAGACGAGATTAGTCACGTTTAGGGCCGCTTTCCCCAACGCTGCTTAAGCAATACATCTGGCTTAAGCCTCATTCGGAGAATAGGAAAAGTATAGAAAAAAATTGAGCGTCAGCTGTTATTACTTAAGCAGCGTTGGGGAAAGCAGCCCTTAGTCACAGTAATTCACATAGTTGCTTATGAAGCAGCACACACCGATGCAATGACTAATCGGTGTGTGTTGCTTCATAAGCGACTATGTGAAGGATTGTGACTAATCTCATCTTGTCTTGTAAACCGGTGTACGCCTAGTCTAACACAGCAACCCACAACACAATAAACTTTGACAAAACTTTTCGAAACTTTCTAAACCACTCACCGTATATGATGAGCCGTTAGCCGGCAGCACGTTGACAAGTTTCAGGGTGGACGAAGGCAGCGACGACGAACAGCCCCATGACGTGATTAGCACCGGCACGGGGTTGCGATTTTCCAGCGCGAAAGTCGCCTCTTTGCGGCTGCCGATTCCCACCAATCCCAGGTCGAGTCGAGTCTCGTTGCTGGTCGACGACTCTTCAATCACCTTTAAAATTAATTATTTCGTTTTCAAAATGAACAAATTCACCTCTAAAATGTATACAATAAAACTCAAATCGTCTTTACATTTTTCTATATTTAAAGGAGTGGTTATTTGTGTAATCAGATTCTTTTCATTTGACGCTTCGATTTAGGTAGATAGATAAATAGAGAGATATTATTTCTTGACGTTGCTGATGACCGTAGATTGAGATGGCGAAGAAATAATACCTCTCTATCTAACTATCTAATTCCAAGCGTCAAATTAGATCAATCTGATTATACCACCCTTAGACCAGGTATGGATACATGATCCAAGATACCACCAATTCAATCAGCTGTTTGGACAATAGGCCTACAGGGCGCATGATAATTTTAGTTTGTTTAAAACCTTCAAACGAAGTTCTCCACAAAAATCATGATTCATTGATTATTAATTATAATAATTGAATAATTGTAATAATTATAATTATCATTAAATAATTGAGTGTGTTTGTAGAATTAGGAAGGGCCTAAATTCGAATTATTGCCCAGTCGAGCCTCTAAAATTCGAAGTCAAACTCCACAACTCAAACTGAGACCGACGTAAGCCTCATAAATTCGAATTAAGTGCCAAAAACAAGCATGTTGAAACATGAACTAATGCGTATCCTGTCTGTCTCTCGCTCTTTTGTGGTCTTGTAATGTTGAATGCGTATGTACGTACACTAGTGCGAACTATCAATGTAAGATTACAGATTTTTTCAATGTTTAACTAATCAAAACAACTTTCTTTTCTCGAGTATGATTCAAGTGATTTGTAGTAAAATTGTTTTCAGCGGTTGTCTTTTGCTTCAAATCTGTTTTCAAAGGATCGATTTTCATTGATTTAATACAGTAATTTAATCCATCTCGCTAATTTTATTGGAAAAAACTAGCATTCATGATAAATAAAGATGTGCCTCCATAATTCGAATTTCATTCACAATAACCTCTGTAATTCAAACCCTCGATATTTCAAACTTCCTATAATTCCAACAAAATCTGGCTATCCCCTGGATTTCGAATAAGTGATATTTCAAACTTTCTATAATTCGAACAAAATCTGGCTATCCCCTGGATTTCGAGTAAGTGAATAAGTGATATTTCAAACTTTCTATAATTCCAACTAAAACGGCTATCCCTTGAATAAGTGAGGTTTCTACTGCATCTATCTTTCTTTCTTTTCTCTTTGTATTAATATATTTCTATTTTGCATATTTTTGGCAATTGAATTGAACTGACCATATTGAGCCGGCCATTGTAGGAGAGCAGTGGAATGCTGAGCGTTGAGACGTTGGAGTGCACGAGCAGCGCCGAATCAATGGTCAGATCCGAGGGCAGCGGGCCCCGCACACTCAGCACCACCACTTGACGTTGTTCGCCCGGCGCCAGGATCAGCGGTGTGAATTTCGATAGCTGCAATCGCAAATTCAATCAATTATCTTTATATACGAATAGGCATATAGGCTTTATTAATCGTAGAATAGGCAAACGTGTTTTTTGTAACCACAACTCCTCCGGATGAAGAGGAAAAGAGAGAGGAAGAGAGAGAAGAGAAGAAAAAGAAAGGGAAGAGGAAGAAGGAGAAGGAAGAGAAGAAGGTGGAGAAGAAGGAAGTGAAGAAAAAGAAGGAGGAGGAGAAGAAGAAGGGAAGAAGAAGACGGAGAAGAAAAAAGGAAGAAGAAGGTGGAGAAGAAGAAGAAGGAAGAAAAAAGGAGGAGGAGGAAAAGAGAAGAGGAGAAGGAAAAGGAAGAGGAAAGATGGAGAAGGAAAGAAGAAGGTGAAGAAGAAGGAAGTGAAGAGAAGAAGAAGGGGGAGAAGGAGGAGACAGAGAAGAAAAAAGGGAAGAGGAAAGAGGATAAGGAAAAGAAGAAGGTGGAGAAGAAGGAAGTGAAGAAGAAGGAGGAGGGGAGGAGGAGGAAGAAGACGGAGAAGAAAAAGGGAAGAGGAAAGGAGAAGGAAAAGAAAAAGGTGGAGAAGGAAGGAAGAAAAGGAGGAGGAGAAGGAAAAGAAGAAGGTGGAGAAGAAGGAAGTGAAGAAAAAGAAGGAGGAGGAGAAGGGGAAGAAGAAGACGGAGAAGAAAAAAGGGAAGAGGAAAGATGAGAAGGAAAAGAAGAAGGAAGTGAAGAAAAAGAAGGGGAAGAAGAAGACGGAGAAGAGAAATAATAAGAAAAAAGGTAGAAAAAGGAAGAAGGATAAGAAATAGAAGAAGGAAGAGAAGAAGATGAAGAAGGAGAAAAAGAAGAACAAGAACGCGAAGAAGATGATGGAAAAGGAGGAGGAGGAGGAGAAGAAAGAGAAAAAGGAAAAGAAGGGGAAGAAGAAAGAAGAAGAAAGGGAAAGGAAATAAGAGAAGGAAAAGAAGAAGGTGAAAAGAAGGAACTGAAGAAAAAGAAGGAGGAGGAGAAGAATATGAAGAAGAAGAAGAGGAGAAGAAAAATGAAAAGAAAAAGTAAGAAAAGAATAAAAAAAGAAGAAGGAAGAGAAGAGGACGAAAAAGGAGAAAAAGAAGAACAACGACGGGAAGAAGATGAAGGAAAAGGAGAAGGAGGAGAAAGAGAAGAAGGAAAGAAGGAAGAAGAAAGAAGAGAAGGAGAAGGAAGAAGAAGAGAGGGAAGAGGAAAGAAGAGAAGGAAAAGAAGAACGTGAGGAAGAAGAAAGTGAAGGAAAAGAAGGAGGGAAGAAGGAGAAGAAAAAAAGGAGAAGAAAGTTAGAAAAAAGAAGAAGAATAAGAAACTGAAGAAGGAGAGAAGAAGATGAAAAGGAGAAAAGAAGAAGAAGACGAAGAAGAGGAGGAGGCGGAGGAGCAGGAGGAGGAGGGAGGAGAAGAAAAGAAGAATAAGGAAAGAGGAGAAGAAGAGAAAGAAGAAGAAGGAGAATGAAGAGGTGAAGAAGAAGAAGAAGAAGAAGAAGAAGATGAAGAAGAGGAGGAGAAGGGAAAGAAGAATATGAAAAAGAAGGAGAGGAAGGAAGAGGAGAAGATGAAGAAGAAGAGGAGGAGAAGGAAAAGAAGAATATGAAAAAGAAGGACAAGAAGGAAGAGGAGAAGAGAAGATGAAGAACGAGATGAAGAAAAAGAAAAACTAGAAGAAAAGAAGGAGAAGAGAAAGGGAAAGAAGAAGGAGAAGGGGGACAAGGAGGATAAGTTTTCAACTTATCTAAGAGAGAAGAGTAATAAACTGGTTCACCTAATAATAATCATGTAAACTGGTTCACCTAATAATAATCATGTAAACTGATTTTTACCTAACAACCTGACTTGCTTTATACTCCATAACTGAAGTCTACTTATTTCGCAGGTTTGACGTCTAGTGAAATCGGACTCCCCTTCATCCAAGTCTTTAGGACGTAATCTTCAAAAACACCCCTACCGCGCCCTCTTAAGGTGGGATTTCGTTACTGCGGCTCCGCAGCCGATCCTGACACGACCAGCCAAGATGGCGGACAAATTCGCAGTCTCACCACTGTTATGCATATGGGGGTCATAAACAGTTCGTTCAAAACTTATTCAGATAAGCCGGTTTAAAGCCCTTTACCCTCATTATTGTTCAATTCGATGCTATCAATTTGATTGATAACGGCCTTTGAAGGCAGTGGGGTGCCCAGATTGCGAATTTGTCCACCATCTTGGCTCTCATGTCTGAAATGCAGTAACGAAATCCCACGCTCGCATCCGACCTGAGCGTGACATTGGTGACGGCGAGCGGCAGCCGGTAGTTGTTGGTTAGGCGGACGGCGCGTTCGGACGCGGTGGTGCGGTCCGAACGGAAGCTGGTCGCCTGCCGGTCGAAGGCCACTCCGCCGGCGAGCACCTGTGCCGTGTAGGGCACCACCAGCTTCTGCCCGCCGCTGCCCCCCTTCACTTTCACAACGATGCGGCCTGTTTTGGGGCCGGCTTCCAGGCTGGCGTGCCCTGCAAACAGAAACAATAGAGTTAACCGTGGTATGAAATTAGTAATACCGGGTTATCATAAAAGAATGGTGCGGTTTCATTAGAATTGGTGCGATTTTCTGACGAACATTTGACGCGAAACACTTCATGATCCCTGTCTAATTCAGGTTGTTTGGCCTGAACACTGGTTTCTATAAAAATTCAATCTTCGCACCATTCTTTTATGATAGCCCGGTATAATCTATTACACTTTGCAAAATGTTCACTAATTTTAAAATTTTTTTCAATACATGAAATTCTAAATGTTTATAAAACAGAACACATCACAAACACGAAATGTTCAGGAAAATATTGAATTTTGAACTAATATGATTAGTTATAATATAATTAGTAATATTATTACAATATAGCATTGAGAAAGCATTAGTGTTGGGTAGATTGCTAGTAGATATAGGATGGGGATTTCAGTGCACATGACGACATCAACCAGTCCTCCTCTACCACGAGGTCAAAGGAGATGAAGATGAAGATGAAGAAGAATAGAAGAAGAAGAAGAAAAAGAATAAAAAAATGTAAAAGAAAAATAAGAGAAAGAAGAAGAAAATGTAAATGGAAAAGAAGGAGGAGAAGGAGAAAAATAAAAAGAAGAAGAATAAGAAAAAGAAGTTGTGACGCAATAGACAGAAGGGAGTGACTGACCTTGTAGGGGGGGTGGTGGTACTGGTTGATAGAGTCATGTGCACTGAAATCCCCATTCTATATTTTACTATAGTTCATGCCCTTGTACTATCGGCATAAAAGAAAATCATAATTGTAAATAAATTGCTAATTGTAATTGTGAATAAATTTTAAAAAATTGTAAATTGGCCCATGTACTAACAAAGAAATTCTTTGCAAACGGACAGACGAACACGCAATAAGGCCCTGTCGGGTCCTTAATAAGTAATTAATATTTGCAAAAGTCTTCAATAAAGAGTTACAACTATAATAAGATTCTCAATATTATAAACATGTAAACATGAAAGATGTAGCCTATGAAGCTTTATGAGTTGAAACTAAGTAGATATTATCAACTAATTGTGAAGATTGTGTTCAGAATACAAGTACCGTACTTACAGTCATAAGTAAGCATTGCCACTTGAATGGGTGTTTTCGTATCTGGCGGTACTTTAATCGGTTCGAAGTCGATTTTCAGCGATTTCGACACTGGAGTACTGATGATATTCTGCAACAATAGAAGAAAAAATACATAAGTAAACATTAGATTTGAAAATAAATCTACACAGTAGGAAAATATAAGTCTACATACTACTTTGTAGGTAATCTGTACATTATCTCTTTGATATCTGTAATATTTGAAATTTTTTAATCGATTTCTTAGTCTACATACTACTTTGTAGGTAATCTGTAAAAATGTAATCTCTACATTTGATATCTGTATTATTTGAAATTTTTAAATTGAAATAACTCGAAAACTGCCGTTGTTAATAAAAAACTAACCATGCTTTTAAAATTAGAAAATAAAACTTTTTGACTCTAACAAATTTTCAATAACAAGCACAGTTTTCGATTTATTTCAATAAAAAAATTTCAAATGCCCACCATTTTGAAATATTTCGTCAGATAAGGTTGCTTTATTTTTTTTACAGCAGACCTTCATCTTGGCCTTGACCATGCCAAATTTCAACAAAATTAGTCAAACCATTCTGGAGAAAACGAAGTGTAAAGACAAAATAGCGTGTACAGGGGAAACGAATCATTTTAGGACCCATGTTTACTGGAACATTTTTTTCATTATTTTGATGTCAGGAATCAGTAAGAGACGTTTGTCAGATTCCTCCTGAAACACCCTGTGTAGTACAGTTAAAATACTGGGTGGCGCAAAAAGAATGGATGGATTTGAGTAGGATAGTATCAGTGGACTAGAGCTGTCTGTGACCTCAGAGCGACACCATTTTGTAGGTTAAAGTATCCAGTTTTAGTATCAATGGCGCAATTGACCTTGCAAAATCGCTGTAGAACAATATTTCCAATAGAATGAATCTGCAATCGTCGTTCAACGGAGCTTCAGCAGAAAGTTTCAAGTCGAGCTTATTGGCATAAGATTCTTCTTTACTTGAAATTCAAGTTTACTATCGTAAATATCGTTAGATTGAAGATTTGAATACATGAATGAATTGCTGCTGTATCAAAAGTTGACGACCAATTTGAGGCTTTTAATGAGCATTAACGCATTAAGGGCGAAATTTTTCCTATGTAATTTCTGAAATATACTCAAGTGTTTTGGAGTTTTTCATACAAATTCTCAAATTGGGTTATTTACTTAGTATTTTGGTGTTAGGAAGATAAATGTATGATTCAAATAAACTTTCTTATAACACTTTGAAAAACATCCATTCTTTATGCGCCACCCTGTATGAATGAAATAGTCGAGACCAACCTGTATGCGTATAGCCTTTTTCCACGAGTTGCTGAGCAGGAGCGGCATCTGAGTGGGCGGGTCGTCGAGGCCTCCGATGCCGAAGTCGATGACGTCACTGGGGCAGTACAAGCCCGCTGCCGCCCCCACCTCCACCTCCACCGGCACCACCAGCACTTCTTCGCTCTTGTTGATTTTCAGCCTGCGCCACCACAGAGAGCAATTATTAAGACAACAACTAGCACACAATCGATCTATTTCATTTGTCTCCAGCATACTTCACTTTCAAAGTTTTATTTGCCAGTTAATTCAGGATGCAATTGATGAAAATACCAACTATTTATAGAGGGGATTTTTCATCAATTGCATCTGGCAACGCTGGTTCGGGCTCCGCTGCAGCACTTTGTCGCAGTAACGAAAACCCACCTTTACTTTAAACTGGAACAAAATAACTATTTTCACATAAACTTATTGGCACTACTCACACCTGGAAACTTCCACATCGATAAGCAGCAAGTCATCGCTCGGCGACTCAGCGACGCAGCATTTGTTTTCAAATGACGACGCTCAAACTGGGCGATGTCGCCTAGGCTACATCGCCGCGCAACTGAGTTGCTCTTCGATCTGACATGCTGGTCGCCGAGCGATGTGTGGACAGATTCCATGTACAGAAAAGTGAGATTAGGTGTTATTCCAACTACATCAAACTGGAAAAGTAGGATTATTTGCTTTAAAAATTAGTATTTCATCATTTTTTGGTCACTTCAAAGTGAGATTAGGTGTTATTCCAACTACATCAAACTGGAAAAATAGGATTATTTGCTTTAAAAATTAGTATTTCATCATTTTTTGGTCACTTCAACTTATAAAATATCAAAGATAACTTATAAAATTCTCAAAAAATTTACTTCTCAGAATATTGTGATAGTAGTCGAACAGCAACTCTGGCAACTAGAGTAGCGGCTGTGAGTATGACAAGCAACTGCTGCATCGCTGAGTTGCCGAGCGATGAGTTGCTTTTCGATGTGAAGTTTCCAGGTGTGAGTAGTGGGTATGACAAGCAACTGCTGCATCGCTGAGTTGCTTTTCGATGTGAAGTTTCCAGGTGTGAGTAGTGGGTAAATCTCTTTCAACTTACACCACACAATCATTGAATAATCTACGCTTCTACGGTATTTCATTTGCTGACAGTATCCTATACTTCATAATAGAATAGAAAAGAAAAAATTTATGCATTTCTTCATAAAATACAATTAATTACTGGTAGAACCTACATTATTACTTTACTATTTACAATATATTTTGTAGACAAAATGAAAGTGGGTTGCTGACCTAATATAGGCGGTGTGATTCTTGTGCGAGAGAGCGTCGAAGCGCACCCTGATGACTGGCTTGGTGAGGAAGGCCGGAATCTCCCACAGGTGTTTGGCGCCCTCCAGTTCTCCCCCGGGCAACTCCAGATGGAACTCGCCTCCGCTGCTGTACACTTCCACCAGCTGAGAACAAACAAATTCAATCAAGAAAAGATATATTTAAAAATCTGAATTAATTTTCATATAACAACTCTTAAGGTGTGTGTGTTCATGCTCGAATTCAGTGGATTCAAGTGAAAAAGATGATATTGAAGGATGGTTTGGTCATTAACCAGTCCCCCTCTATCACAAGGTCAAAAAAGAAGAAGAAGAAGAAGAGGAAGAAAAGAAAAAGAAGAAGAAGAAAAGAAGGAAAAGAAAAAAAGAGAGAAAAGAAGAAGAAAAGAGAAAGGAGAGAAGAAGAAGAAGAAGAAAAAAGAAGAAAAACAAAAAGAAGAAGAACAAGAAGAACAAGAAGAAGAAGAAGAAAAGAAAAGAAAAGAAAAGAGAAAGAAGAAAAAGAGAAAGAAACAGAACAATAAAAAGACTAAGAAGAAAAAGAAGAAGATGAAGAAAAGAAAAGAAGAAGAAGAAGAAGAAGAAGAAGAAGAAAAGAAGAAGAAGAGAAAAGAAGAAGAAGAAGAAGAAGAAGAAGAAGAAGAAGAAGAAAAAGAAGAAGAAGAAGAAGAAGAAGAAGAAGAAGAAGAAGAAAAGAAAAGAAAAAGAAGAAGAAGAAGATTAAGAAGAAAAGAAGAAGCAGTAGTAAAAGTAGAAGAAAAAAGAAGAAGGAAAGGAAGAAAGAAAAAGGAAGATGAAGAAGAATAAGAAAAAGGAGAAGGAGAAGAAGGGGGAGAAGAAGAAGAAGAAGAAGAAGAGGAAAGAAGAAGAATTGTGGATTCAAGTGAAAAAGATGATATTGAAGAACGGTTTGGTAGTCTCTACATTGGGTTAATTGAAAGAGGGAGCTCTTATGCCTCATCCAGGACAGTACATTTGATACATTTAAATTTACAGGTAGCAAAAATATGAAAACTATGTAAACAAGGATGCAATAAAAGAATTGTTCATTTTCCCACCTGCAACGGTGTGTCGTGAGGATTGTGCATGAGTATGACGGGCGAGTATGAAGCGTTGAGAGGAAGTCTCACTCCAGATAACGGCCTCAGTCGATAAGGACTGCCGATCGATGCTCCTTTCACCTGCACAAATCAGAAAACAATAATACAATAAGAAAGCTACTAGAATTAATCATTGATATTATATAAATAGAATAAGTAGAAAATATAATAATGATAATAAATCACAAGATACAATTTAGGACCTCACAAAAGCACTAAAGCTGAGGCACTGCTGGGTTGTTACCTGGATGATAGACGGTTTATCTATAGAACATATTACATTCATAATAACATGAATGAAACATGATCACAGCCTACTCTAGATACAGGCCAAAACTCGTTAAACTTGGCAACGTGGGGTTCAGGCCGATCATCGCGAATGTCAATCTTTCAAGTTTGAAGATTGCGGTTAGGTTTTTGGAGAGATTCGAAGCTTTGATGTATTTGTAACTGGATAACTACTATTATCTGATGCACAATCTACTGGATAATCTGGTAGGCAGTCTACTCATGTGAATTCAATAAGCTAGAAGGGCTGAATCATTCTGACTCTAGCCGGCCTGAAGTCAGCCTCGACTGCAACGTTGCCAAGTTGTGCACTCTGGCCTGTATCTAGAGATAGCCATGGTGCCATCCATCCACCATCTACCCACATGAATGAGAATACATGATGAGAGAATGAGATAAATTCTGAAATCTCTGAATTTCAAAGTTTTAAGATTAATTTCAAGGCTTCAATCATTTTAATTGTGGAAATCAATACCTGAATTATGACTGGAAAATACTATTTATTTCCTTTTGAGCCCAAAGATTGGTTTTTAATTTGGCCACATCAATATTTTCAAATTTGTTTGAGAGAATTATAATAATTTATTCAGTTAAAAATAATTCTTTGAAATTATAAACTTGAAAACTTAATAATTTCTTTAAAAATAAGCAGTGAGTAACATTTTTAGAAGCATGACATGCGCCAATAGCCTCTATACTACTACGCAAAATATTTGAAACGAACGTCATACTTGCAGTGAATTTACAGAGAATACGTGTCCCATAATAATAACAAACTTGGATTAAATCATCTATTTCTAGAACAATTACTCATTCTCGACAATAACACATGTTTTGATGATTGATATTGAAAATCAATCATATGCATTGATAAGTAAACAATAACCTTGCTACTTTTAACCATACCAGCGTTAGAACAATGGAATCTATTGAGCGCTCTGACAAATTCTAAAATCAAAGTGGCGACTAAAATATTCGACAATTGATTCAAAGTACAAAACAGTACTTAAATAAAATTAATTAAACTAATGACCGCTTGTGATTGAGCCAATCGGATTTAATCTCCGTGGAATGACAATATTGAAATTTATGGAGAAATTTCGGTATTGAGCTCTTTATTTCATTGTGTTTCGGTAATTTTCTATAAGTGATCAATTAAACCATAATGAAGTATAGCAGGATTAATTTAACTTGTCAGAAAACAGCTGTTTCGACAATCAATATCACAATACTTAACCTACAAATGCTGAACCTCGCAGATTATTGAAAAGGTCTTTTAAAAAGTTATTCTTTGAAAGGTCTTCTTTAAAAAGGTCTTTTAAAGACTTTAAAGGTCTTTAAGACTTTCAAGCCTTTTGATTATTGTGTCGAAATCACTGTTTAATTATTACCGAAACAGCTGATTTCTGACAAGTTAAAAGGATCCTGCTATAGGCCTAGTGAATTTGATCGACAATAATAATAGGCATTATTTATTACACACTCACGTCATATTTGAACGTTCCCTCCGATGTGTGAATGAACAAGTAGTTTTCCACCTCTCCCTCCTCTCGACCAAGAAAAACCACATTGAACGATGTGTTTCCCAACGGAGGAATGATCTAAAGAAAAAGAAAACTCAATCAACTTCATTCACGTAAAATCGGAAAATTAAGATGATAAGATAGGCCTATTTAAAAATATCAGAAACCTTGGATGTAAAGTGGTACATAAAATTTACCTAATACTAAGAAAGTTAAGAAGTTAAAAAATTAAAAGTTTTAGTCAGTAGCCTACGTATTCAGCAAACATAACAGTCTAGGAAGAAGATGACGAAAATGCTAATAAAAAAATCTAATTAAAACGTTTATTAAAACACATTGAAACCACTAAATAATAGGTAGCAATAGAGTATGGATGATACCTTAATGATTTAACTGAATTCTATCTCAAAATCGTGGTTTGTTCCTATCTTACAATGGTAAAATCCCTCTCGATTGTTTACTCTGTCTCTCACTTGAGCGCGCAGCTGGTCACCCTCGATAAGAAGGTATATGGCATAAATCCTAAATTCAAGTAAATAAGAACTTGCAAGTGATCGATATCAGCAGTTATCTAGAGAATCACTTCGATCACGGCCAAACAAAATTAACTCTGTGCAGTAACTAAACTCTTCTAACATTGTCAATTAAAATCTTAGTTTTTGGGATCCTTAAATGTTATCTTATACTTAATCTACTCACCTTATCCTCGAAAAAGGAGCTGTGGAAATGCACTGTGTTGCCGGAGATTGATGACATGTACACTGTTTTATTGCCATCGAGATTGATAACGGTAACCTTTTCATGGTGCGGCACTCCTAAATGCCTACAAAAATATTACAAGAAATTGAATTAGTATAACAAATAGATTATGGAAAAAATATGTGTATTGTTTCGATTCTTGATACCTATAGAAGATTGGTTTAGTAAAACAAGTAAATTACTTGAAGATATCATGTTAATTGATTCAATTCTTGAAACCTAGTTATTGATACAAAAATCAGATTTGACAAAACTTGTTCGCCAGTGGGAAGAGGGGTATGACAGAATGAGCAACTTTCTTAATAAGGTTACTAATATAGTCGAACCTCGTTAGTAAGAACCTCGATAAAACAAATTCCTCGTTAGACAATTTTTCAAAACTCCTTGAAGCTTTGTTATCAGGTTAAACGAAGCTCATTATTACGAATATCTCGATGAGACGAATTTCTTCCCAAAACCTTGAAATTCGTCTTATCGAGGTTAGACTGTATCATAAAATTTCAATAAAAAAAGCTTTTTATTTATGTATTTTTTACTTATTGGTAGAGTATGGAACTGATTCAATCAATATTATAGTATTTTAGTTATCTAATGCCCGGTTTTTCAGTCGCTCAATAGACAGTTTATGGATCCAATACCACTATTGAATCAATAACCATGTGTTTTCAAAAGCAAAAAAAGTTATTGATTCAATAATTGTATTGAACGACTGAAAAACCGGGCATAAATTATGTTGACTGTCTCTTGCCAATGACATTATACTGCAGAACTTAAACAAAGCTGTAAGCTAATGAAGTTATCTTCTCACATGATACTGATTTAACGTTACATTGTGATTTCTTATGCCCGGTTGCTCAGTTGTTCAATAAACTATTGAATCAATAAAAAAGTTTTGCATTTGAAAACACATGGTTATTGATTCAATACTGCTATTGGATCCATAAACTGTTTATTGAACGACTGAGAAACTGGGCTATCTCAGCTACTTATTGGTAGAGTATAAAACTGATCCAATGAATTATAGCATTTTAGTTATCTAAATCATGTTTAGTTGTGAATAGATTTCAAATTTCAATCCGTTACAATGACTCGGAAAAGGAGTCCACTGGTTAAGGATACCACAGAACTAACCGCACCTTATCTGCACCAAATAGATAACAATGCTTATTCATTAGAAAAAATGTTTAAAAAACTGGATTTATGGTTCACCTTTGCTTGAAATCCAACGAAGGAGGTTCGAATTTAAGACGAGAATTGCTGTTTGCTGACAGATAGCCGGGGGCTGTCTCTTTGGCAGGTTGTACCCTGAAGAAAAAAAAAATATTTTGAAAAATATTTCATAAAAAAGTATTATTCAAATAATTTGTACAACGTCTACATCGATCTTTGTCGCTATCAGATGTAATAAAATGTTCCAAGGGCCTGTTGCAATTTCTTTCCAATTTTTGTTAGGCTATTCTAAGTAGGCTAATTTAAAATGACGTCATAGTCGTTCTCGTTGCATTGGTTCCGTTAGATGACATCATTTTACGGCGGTTAAATTCAATTGGATTTTCGTGCAACTGACAAGTAGCATGATTAAATACAACACCTGATGATAATACAGCAAAGTTAAATAAAATAAACTGAACAATAGAGACAGTCGTGTTGATACGGTATATAATCTAGTTATGAAAATACATATTTTTCAAGAAAAGTATTCCAATTTATATCTTTTATTGAGAAAAAAATAATAAATAGGAACTTGAAAATTTTGAAAAAAAACTTACCGAACACCAGGACTGCTGGTAAACTCCTGTAAAGAACAATAAATTAAAAATTAAAAGGAGTTATTACAAGATCTAGAAAAACTGAACAATAAATATTGAGATATTATAAATAGGCTACTGAAATATTTGATAGTAATGAATTGAATCAAGTCAACCATAAAATTATAACTATATCGAATTGGACATTGGAGTTCAATTTATCAAGATCTATAAAAATAGATCTTTATAATTATACCAGATCTAGAAAAACTGAATACATATTGAGATAAATAAATAAATACATAAATAGGCTACTGTAATATTTGATAATAATGAATTGAATCAAGTCAACCATGAAATTAGATTATCGGGTTGGACATTGGAGCTTAATATATCTAACAAGTACTACTTTCTGATTAAATATTCTTTTTATTGCTATTGATTAATTAGCTAGTGATTAATGATATTTTGCATGTGTTGTGATATTTGGAAAAATATTAATTTGTGTTCGTTTAGTACTAATGCAAAGATGTAAGAAGTTTAAAATTGAAAAATTAGAAATCGAAATTCCCAACCCCAATCGTTTTACCCAGAAATTATTTCAATCCTTGTCATTGAAGATCTAAGTAGACAAGTTTTTGTTCAAATTACCTACAAATTTAGAACTATTCAGTCCGAATAACATGTTTTGAAAGAAGTAGCAAAAATGATGCCTAATATTGCAGTTGAAAATCGTAGTATGATATGGAATAGTGATTTGGTTGAAGCGCTCGAGCTTGCCCTCAAATACAATTCACTGAGGAACTTTTGATGTAATAGCCTATATAGTAACTCATACAATATAACTTATGGAAGAAATTATTGGATGTTGCAGTTAATCAACTGATGTGAATACACAATAAAGAAACGAAAATCCAAAGAAAGCTGTATAAACAGTTCTGAAGACTTCTGCTACAGCAAATATTGACAACAGAACTAAATAGCTAGAGGATAATCGATATACAGTATAGCTTTCTTTGGATTTTAGTTTCTCTAATTAAAATATAATTTATATGCAAAATATTTCTAACAAAACCAGGGATAGAATATACAGATATTTGACAGTGATAAAAAGAAAGTAATATGTTTATAATTTGGATAAAGACTGATGAAGAGAAATCGATAAATTTATAATTTAGAAGATCAAGATTAAACGCCTACAGTAATTTTCTATGTCATAGGCATAAATCAAAACAATGGCACATTGCAATTTTTCAATTGTCGTTGGAATTGAACAATGCAGAAAGTTTATAAAAGAGACAGACTCAACACACTTGTCAAAAGCTTGTCTTTAAAACTTTATGCTAACAAAAACTATTCAATGCGTCGAAGGACATTGTTGTCAAGATAGCTTCAAACAGTTTCAAAAAATCAACAGTTCGATAATTATATGCATTGAAAAAGTACTTATTACAATAATTATTCAAAATTTAAATAGATGAGTAAAATTTCAGCACCTTTCCTGCAAAATATTTGTTTAGATTATGGAGGGAAACGAAACAGAAGTTCTGAAATATTTTATATCAAAAATCAAATTGAAATTTACTACGAGTATTAAAATTGTCTGAAACAGATCGTTAAAAATACAGAATTAATTTTTGTTTTTTTATTGGAGTACTAATGAACATGGGACACAATGTCTGGTGAGTTGATGTGAGAATAAACATCTAAGAATAATGGAAACACTAGGATGTAGTCAAATATAACTGGATTTATTAAATAAATTGACAAACATGTTTCGGCATCATTGTGCTATCTTCACTTAACGGTTTTTAGTACACTGAAGATGGCACAATGATGCTGAACCATGCTTGTCAATTTATTTAATAAATCCAGTGATATTTGACTACAGTACATCCTAGTGTTTTCAAACATGGGAGCATTGAAAGAACTGTTTCTCAATCTAAGGTGGAGGAGTACATCGATTTCCTCATAAATTCTGTACATTGAAAAGGAAAATGAGAATTCAAATATTAATATTAGTGACCTTCAAAATTCTGGTAATGTATGAAAGATTCTATAGTGAGTTTATAAAACTAAAGGCATTCACAGTTCACCAGACTTGATAGGATGATTACTTGGAGGTAAGTAATGAATGAAAGATTTGTATGTATTGAAAACTTATTGTGATATATTGAAAGGGGAAATTTCTCAATAATGTTTCAACATTGAAAACGCTTTCAATACTGAATAACTTTAATAGCCTGTTACATACATTCTCACACAGCATCTTAATCATTCTTGAATTGCTGATAAAACAATTCCTTTGATATCATTATATTATTAAACGATTGAATAAATATCAGGTAGTGTGTGGATATTCTTGATTCGATATACATAGTGATAGTAGTTGAATGTAGAACAAGAAGCCGATTGAAAAATATAGGATTCTCAAGAATTGAAAGCCTTTCTGAGAAATTCATAATTGTATACGTACATAGACATAAAAAACTTTACTGAGAAATACATAGTACATAAATATATGTAGCTCGTGCTACATCTATAAACCTTTGATTAAGTTCATTTTTATCTTTGTTCTTCATCTAAGGAAAATTGATGCGATAAGATTAAGATACTAATTAGAAATTATGGTGTCAACCGCAATTGAAATTTCGTTATCAGAGTCGATAATAATCAGCCATTCATTGCCGTTATTTATAACGATTGGCACATGATACGCTTGGCTATCTACTTGTAAAGACTGCCCAAACTGACCACAGACAATTCAATTACTAGAATGTAGTCTCAAGTGAAATTATTGCGGGTACTGTTCTACAATAATATATAGGCCTACCTAATGATAATTATCAAGTGAAAGAAAAAGTCGACTCAAATATTTCTTGGAAAGAAACATGTTCGATTAAGATAGTAAACAATCTTTATAGATTGTTACCTAAATCCAACAGCTTAGTACAGATTGATTCGCGTTTTAGATGTTTAGATTATTATTTGGACTACATCCTCTCAAATTTCAGATTAAGACACATCAATGTTACAATATTAAACAGGTGATAATTGATAATAAAATACAGCTCAAAATAACATGATACTGTACAGGATTGAGGCCACACATTTCAATCTGAAACTCTGAAACCCAAATTTACAAAGCTAACCTAAAATCCAAATGTGGCAATAAATTTAGTTAATAAAACAGATATATATTAAAATCTGTTGCTGATTATTAATTTGAGACAATAGAAAGTTTAATTTGGTCACCTACTGGTTTGATTTATACACCAAGCGTATCATAATGGACTTCGTAAAGAGCAATTCACATGGTCCAGTACCACGAATAAAATATACAAAAAAAACGAATTTAGCGTTATTAACAAAATTTATAATTTCATTAATGATAATTTTTCAAAGGAATACAATAATAAAATTTGACTAATCAAAGGTGGGTAAGAAAAATAACACAAAGAGGTGATGGTGAAGCGACCCTTTGAATTTGAAACAGTACAAATGACAATTTAAGCTTTAAAATATCAGTATATTAGTGAAAACTACATTTTCGACAGGAAAGGAGAACTTGAATATAATGGAAAAGGATAGATCGTTTGATTGAGCTATTATCAAAAACACAAAAATGGTCATCTCGAGACCCCTTCTGTTCGCTTCGCGGGAGATCAGAATTTATTGATTCACTTCTCGACTTGTTTAGATTCGAAATAATAATTACACATTTTTGGATAGTCAAATTAGATTAAAACGGGAATAGATATGCTTGTAAAATAACTAAACCTTGTGAGAATATCAATAGCCCATGGCATTATTTTCTATCGAGCAACAGAATGGTTTTCACTTACCTTGTGCACTGTGACTGGAATGTTATCCACCAAATACCGCACGTCGCTATTATCTGATATGAAAGCTGGAATAGAAAAAATATCATTAAAAAGATGAATTTCACCCGGAAAATGAAAAACAAGCACGATAATAATAATCCCCAACAATCCCGCCATATCTCAACACTAGTCAGCATGGAAGGACGACTCGTCCTTGGTTCAAAATAAACTGCTGTTTACCATAATACTTTGAGCGAATTGCAATTAACTTACAATGACTGTTTGAATTTGACGACATTTGCGACTTTACAGCAACTTCTAAAATAGTAAAAACAAAAAGATAACATGACACTGAATAAAAATGCATTTTCACTTTCATGTTCCTTCACCCATCTGTAGCTAGACTTCTCTTCTGCAATCTGCAGCAAGCTGCCTCTATCGATTTTTACAGCATCGATACTTTTTAATATCGATGTTAATATATCGATAGTGTGGCATCCATTTTGAGGCGCGTTAATTTGAAATGTTTCACTTCAAGTAATATTGATTACTTATATAATAAGTAATTATATTAATTATATTACTAATATCATTGATTGAAAAAAACTAATCTTACCGCATATTTCATATACCGCAGTAATATGTAGTAACATTGTATCATAATAATAATTTTAGTCTCATATCATTTCATAAAATCAATAAATAATAATATTTTCCTTATGATTTTATACAGAAAATAATATTTAAAGGAAGGGAAACGCAGTGAAAAACATACATTTCACAGTACCTTATGCCTTTTTAAGTATCTGTATCATTGGTCTTGCAGCATTTACTATATTGTACCACCGGTAATTTCTTTTTGTTATACGAGGTTTGACAGTCAATCCAAATGGAAACTATCATGCATAGGACTCTACAATTCATAGAATGACGTGGTTCTGCTGATAGCTAGGAATAAAATATCCTTACATCAGGAAGGATAATACCAACTTATGAATCTGAGCAAAAAGATCCCTAAAATAAAAAATCCTTAAAAGAAATGAAATATACCTACAGGAAGGATTTGACCAACTTAAGAACGATTCCGCGAGCAAACAGGAATTGAAATTAATTAAGATGAAATATAAGAAAGAGAGAGGATCAAGAAGGAAAGCAAGGATAGAAAAGGAAAGCGAGGATGGAGAAGGAAAGAAAGGATGGAGGAGAAAAGCGAGGATGAGGATGGAAAACGAGGAATCAAGAATATTCAATGGCCATTATAAGTACAGAGTTATGATAGGCTTTGTCAATATTAAAGAGGACACAAATCACAGTCCAGTCACATTTTTATACAAGTAATAGTATTAAAAATTTTATATGTTGACTAAAGCTACAATATTCACTTTCAGATAATATTAAACTATGTATGATTCTTGTATACAGCACAGGTACAATACATTTACTACTTCTGTACAATCAGTAAATTTAGGCCTAACATACCGGTACATAATAATACCAACATTTAAAAACTAATAAAACTATTAAAGCTATTAAACAATTAAATACTAACAAAGCTATTATAGAGTCTTGGCTAAGGTAGTACTCTTCTATTGTATAAAAAGCCTGTTGTTTAAGCCATCGTGCTACAGTAAACATGAATTTCTTGAGAGGTAGAAGATAATTTTGAATGCAGGCATGATGAACTTGTGAGGCAGGGAATTTTGAATGAAAGAGAGGATGGAGAAGGAAAGCAAGGATGGGAAAGGAAAGCAAAGATGGAGAAGGAAAGCAAGGATGAAGAAGGAAAAAGAGGATGCGGAGAAGGAAAGCGAGGGTGGAGATTTGGAGAAGGATAGCCCAAAATCGGGACGAATGGAGAGGCATATACTGCGGGAGGCAAACACCCTTAATGGGTTATAGAGACAAGCAGACAAGAAAGTAAGTCTACAACATAGATAGAAATTCATCTCAAAACTAATAAAGTTGGTCCTGACTTTGAAAATTGAAGGACCTTACGACCTGAAGAGAATACCTTACCTTCTCGCAATCCAATATAATATAATATAGGCTAGATCTTGTTTTCAGAGGCAGGGAATTTTGAATTATTGCTGAGAAGATGACTCATATCACATTGAACAAAACTTCCCTAATAACAATAAAATAATGGTATTATTGACGCATTAATAACAATATATTGATCTAATTTAATAGAATAAAACAGAGATTGTCTCTCTTTCTCAGAATGATCAACTTGCTGCTTTTTTTTGCATCATCTGTCTTCCCAGAAGGAAGGGGGTCAAACTCATTCCATTGATAGTAAAACATAGCTCCCTATTAGTAACAATCAAATAATGGCATAATTGACATTTATAACAATAAATGAGTCTAATTCAATAGAATCATTCAGAACTTCTCACTTTTTCTCAAATTTATCAAGTTTCTGCTCTTTTTTGCATCTTCTACCTGCCAAAAAGGTAGAGGCCAAACTCGCATTCCATAGATAGTTGAACATAACTTTCATAATAACGGTAGGCTATTATTGACGTTAATTAATAACAGTATACTAGTCTAAAACAGTATAGAATAAAACAGAAATTGTCTCTCTGTCTCAAATTCGTCAACTTTCTGCATCTTTCTGTCAGCCAAAAGAGACGAGAGGCCAAACTCTTTCCATTGATAGTTGAACAACTTCCATAATAACATAATAAAAAAATGGTATTATTGACATTAATAACAATATATTAGTCCTATGTAATAGAATAAAACATTTTCTCTTTTTCTCAAACTCATAAATTTTTCTGCATCTTCCCTGTGCCTCCCAGCAGAGGGGAGCAAGCAAAACTCATTCCATTATATAAGTATATAGTTTTAATTCACACTCAGTACCATTAACTTTTGCAATACCGTGCTCTTTAAGAGTGAAGCATACTCATTCAGTTTTATCATGAAGGATAGAGACATTAGACTTGTGTAAAGTAAAACAAGGGTAAAAGAATATTATGTAAGCACTTTTGTAAGCTTTCCCTATGCGGTTTACCATCTTCAAAGGCTAAACTATACCGGTACGGCTCAATCACAATTTCGCATGAGCAAAAGCCTCTAACAGCATAGATTTAACATTATCATAAATCGGATGAGAGCAGATTTTATTTAAGCTTATGTTGTGTCATCGGCGTACAGGCCTACAGGCAATGTGGGGATCTTACAATTACAAAATGGTCTTTCTTATTTCATTTAATGAAAATTATTTAATTCTTTAAGAAAATTTAAATTGAAAAATTAATATTTAATTCTGTAAGAAAATTAAATTCAGCTTGTAATGACATCTATTGGCATGTTGCTCTATTGTAGGCTCGGCTTCTATCACTAAATATCCGAGATGAATTATGATTGATGTCTCTCTTGATTCACCATTCTAAATAATCAAAATTATTTTGAGAAGAAAACTTACCTTCTATTACAGAGAGTGTATAGTATAGGCCTATACATATCACTGTACACTCTTTGTACCTTCTATTATTTGCTATAACTTATATGAAGCAGGCTCTCAGACAGATGATAATTATTATTTTGCAATATAAAGATGACTCGTCTCTATCTTATTTGTAGAATTTTTTTATGTTGTGTAACTCCATGATAAAAGAAAATACTATTTGATGTTGTCAATTCCATTACTTTAAATAGCCTACCTAGTAGAATTGACAATATCATGATTATTATTCAAAGATGACTTCATCAAGAGTATTAATAAATTGACTGGGAATCAGTCAGCATTGATGGATGAAGTAATACTTTGATTTAAACTGCTTCATAACTAATTATTAAAGTCAATAAATTTATTGAGTTTTTAAGATTAATAACGAAAAGCTTGAAAACAAGACTACTCAATCTTCAGGAAGACATTTTAAACGCCAACAACTTTACAGTGCAGAGAAAATGAACTGCTCTGAGAGACTGAATGTATGCTCTCTTCAACAGATTATTCAAGTTATTTTTAAACAAATACCGGTACCTCTTTTCAAAGATTTCATCTTTCAAATATCAGTGAGTCTGCCATCAATTGGTAAGGGGATTCATCTGAACATTCAATCTTTGTATTACCTTTCTTGTGTTTTAAATATTGTATAATTTACATTGTATTGTATACAGTATTATTTGTGGTTGTCCTCTTGTCCCATTCTTCTTGGACTGCACCTAGTCAATATAGAGATAATATAAAGAAATAATGCTAGCAATACAGAACTCTTGATTACAAGTGATCTTCATTGCAAGTATATTTCATTATAGTATTCTTTGTACGGGGTGGCGCTTAAAGAACGGATGTTCTTCAAATTGTTATAAGAAAGTTAATTTTTATCATACATTCATCTTCCTTACACCAAAATACCAAGTAAATAACCCAATTTGAGAATTTGTATGAAAAACTCCAAACACACTGTAACTAGGTAAATTTCACACATATGAAACTAAATGAAACGCCGCACATCGAGGTGATGTGCGCTGTTTCATTTAGTTACATGTTTTTATTAAGCGTGTTGCCACGCCATCGCCACTCCACCTCAGTGGGCGCTAGGGCATAGGCTGTACTCACACTTGGATTCTCAGCGACTGGAATAACAAACCTGTGTTTTTAAATAATGACGTTCAAACAATACGGTTGCAGGATCGTCTGAGCGTCTAGGGCTTAGGGATCGCAATAAAAGACGTATTACAATATCAAGTTTTATTTCGAAATAAACATTATAAAATCTAAATCCGATTTGTAACAAATTTCACAAAAAGAAATTCAATTAACAAAAAATGACTGTTACCATTAACACTGATGTTATATTCTCATTCTACATTTTTAAGCAATGTTATCCATACTCTAACAATGATCCTTCAACTAACACTAGACAAGATTTGATTAAAAATACTAATACACTACAAAAATTTCCACCATATCAGCTGTCCTCTAACACTGTTCATAGAACACTTTCGTAATAATTATAAAATAATACAACAACATTAGAGCTTGTGCAATAATATTAGAAAACTATGGTTTTTAGTATGAAAAACTACAAAAGCACAGAAAATGTGCTGAAACTTACAAATATACGAAAATAAGTAAGAAACAGTAGCTGTACTTTCTTATATGATAAGCATTATATATCACTTATTTGTTTTGATAATAGAAGAATGTTCCTCAAAACAGGAATTTGAGAAGCAATATCTCTTATTTTAATATCATTAGCAATGATAGACCAATCGAGACCAACAGCAGTGACGCTCCCACCAAAATTCATATTAAATAGCTTTTCACTGCCAGATAATGTTTTTGTTCAAAGATGAATAGAGATTTCTACAAAGTAGGAATTATATAAAACCGCTTATAACACTCAAGTTATTATAATACATTTCTATTTCGTATTAGTATATAAATATTTTTATTGTTCAATGACTTTCAAGGTATTTGAAACACTGGAAGTTCTTTAGATTTGCAAACAGATTCTAGACAGATGAAGACTCGAAAGAGAAGGAGGATTCTATATTTTCCATGTATTTAAAGCCTTCACTACTTATAGATCATTCAAGGTGCTCATTGATAGTTTGTGAGTGTTTCAAATTTGAATTTCCAAGAGTTCAAACCTGAGAAAAGAATGTAGGACAAGTTAAAGATTTCAGCCCATTAAAAGATTCATTTCCCAGGTACTAGAAGCCATAATATCACTTAGTTTGCTTCAGAGAGTTTTAATTATTGGTTTTAGTGTTCACACCTGAGGCCAGAATCTAGGTCAAGGAAGAGATTTCAGTACTATAGCCTAAGTAAGTCCACGCAGAACGTGTTGGTTGAAAACGGAACAGAGGCTAGACTGATATGAGAGAATAGTCGTTCATACTATAATATAACTGAATTGGCTTCCAAAGACTCATACAGAGTTTTCAATCGTAGTTTTTCATTGTCCTCCAAGACCTGACTGCATTTTCCAAGACCACAATGAACACGATATATAGCAGGATCCTTTTAAATTGTCAGAAAACACCCCTGATTGATGTACGCTCGTTTACTAACGTTAAATCAGCTGTTTTCTGACAAGTTAAGACTTATACAGAGTTTTCAATCGTAGTTTTTCATTGTTCTCCAAGACCTGACTGCATTTTCCAAGACCACAATGAACACGATATATAGCAGGATCCTTTTAAATTGTCAGAAAACACCCCTGATTGATGTACGCTCGTTTACTAACGTTAAATCAGCTGTTTTCTGACAAGTTAAAAGAATCCTGCTATACTTCAAGTCCTAATTCAGCATTTTCCAAGACCACAATGAACACGATATACTTCAAGTCCTAATCCATCATCAACACACCACTGCTACGCTCCTCCCTACATCTTCCAACCATCCTGATCCTTCTCCATCACCGCCCCCCCCCCCTAAATCTCAAGACCTGACTGCATTTTCCAAGACCACAAAGAACACGATATACTTCAAGTCCTAATTCAACATCAGCACATCACTGCTACGCTCCTCCCTACATCTTCCAACAATCCTGATCCTTCTCCATCACCCCCCCACCCCCTCCTTCGCCCCCCCCCACCTAAATCTGCGAACTGAACCTCGGCCTCGGCAAATCCCCGAACACCGTATCGCCGTGCACACTCTTCGCCAACGCCTTAATGCTGGCGGCTATGTCCATCGGCTGACGCGGAGATCGTCCCCGCCCGGGATGTTCCTGGTCCTCAGGGTGGGGCGACTCCAGTGCGGCCTCCTGGCCGCCGCCGCTGCGGTGCCGCTGCGGCACGAACGTGGTGGGCACGTCCATTGGCAGCGATTTGGCGTAGACGAACGAGCCGACCCGTCGCGGTATGTGGATGCCTTCGTCGTGGCTGCCTGATTCTAGAAAACAATTAACAGCCATTAGATACATGGAAAATTATCAATCAATCGTTATATTTTATAAAAACAACATTATACAATATACAGGGTGGCGCAAAAAGAATGGATGGATTTGAGTAGGATAATATCAGTGGAGTGGAGCTGTCTGTGACCGCAGAGCGACACCATTTTGTAGATTAAAGTATCCAGTTTTAGTAACAATTGACCTTGCAAAATTGCGTATTTGCTGTTGAGCAACATTTCCAATAGAATAAATCTGCAATCGTCGTTCAACGGAGCTTTAGCAGAGTTTTAAGTCGAGCTTATTGGCATGTGATTCTTCTTTACTTGAAATTCAAGTTTACTATCGTAAATATCGTTACATTGAAGATTTGAATACTGCAATACATGAATGAATTGCTGCTGTATCAAAAGTTAAGGAACAATTTGAGGCTCTTAATGAGCATTAACGCATTAAGGGCTCCATCTTTCCTATGTAATTTCTGAAATATACTCGTGTTTTGGAGTTTTTCATACAAATTCTCAAATTGGGTTATTTACTTAGTATTTTGGTGTAAGGAAGATGAATGTATGATAAAAATAAACTTTCTTATAACACTTTGAAAAACATCCGTTCTTTATGCGCCACCCTGTAAAATGGTCCCGCTAAACCTGAATAGATTTCAACCGTAGGCCGCACTGCAGCTGGTGGTTGGATGATTGACACGGTTTATCAAGAAGGCCGAGATAATTTTCAACTAGCTCCAAAAGTTGCATTAAGCCACAATATTACAGACTTTTGGTTGGTAAAACTGAAACTTGTACTTTCCCATCTGATAAAATAAAAAAATTTAACCACTGGAAAAATTTAATCCCTCAATCAGCACCGATTAATTTAACCCTGTTTTTAACGGAGTAGAAATGTTTCAACAATTCGAAATGTGTGCACAACCAGCTGATATTTGGAAAAACTATTTATTTATTTATTCAGTAATGTACACATAATACTAAATGAAAGGTTCAACAGGCTTAAGCCCAAAACTGTCCCTCTTCAAATTTAGAAAAAAGTCCAAAATTATGCCATTAGTATTATTCACTACCAGATACCTTCTGCTCATTGATAAAAACTCGGAGTGCAATTCATAAATTTTGTCTAAAGAATATAATTTTGTAATAACATCTAATAAAAATGATGATTAATGTAGTTTTTTTTTCAGAAGTCAGAAGTCAGAATAATTTTATTTCCATATTTACACATATTATGAATGTTACAGTTTGAAAAAATTACAAGTACAAGTACAAAATTAGAAAAATTATACAATAACATATAATACAAAGTTTCAGCATCATGGAAATGTGCCTACATAGGTATAAAACCTGTGCGTAGGCACGAGTTGCTGATAACTACAAGCAAAATATATCTTTTCCAGAGCGATTCATTCAAAAATGCTATTAAAACGAGCAATTCATTAAATGTATTAATATACTACTCAAGTTAACCATTCTACAACAAAAATCAATTTACCTAATACAACCAGGCAATACAAACAAGCCAACTCGGCCATGCACCGCGAGTCAACTCGGGACAAGTCAGTCAGTCAGTCAGTCAGTAAAATCAGTCCGTCATTAATATTGTAAGTTAGATGTCCAAGCAGCCTCCTTATTGATCCAAAACTCCAAGCAGCTCCCGGAAAGCGCCAAAGACATCCAACACATGATAAGTAATTCACCGGTAATTAGATACGATAACTGCCTCCGTTGTCTCTCTCCCCAGGTACACCAGCCACTCGGAAACTTTTTTCTTGAATAATTCTAAGCTATGGATACTTTTCAAATGTGGAGGGGAATTTCTGTAGAGGATTTGGGATATGTAGTAGGAGTTGGTGACGGAAAAGGTTCTGAATAATCTGTCGGTGAAGATTCTTGGTGTATGTGAACTGCGGGTATTGTAATTATGGTTATAATATGCAAATATGTTTTCTGAATTTCTATGAATATAAATCAACAAGGTCTTTACAAAGAGTTGTCTCAAGTTAAATACTTTAAATTCATTGAAAAGAGCGTACAAATAAAATCATTGCAAATAAAATCAATACAATTCAAGGCTTTCCAACACTATTTTGTCTCAATTCTTCATTACAAGTTAGTTCAGTTTGTCGTCGATCCCATTATGTTGCGTCCCCGATTTATCGCCCGGTTAAATTTAATAGGTTAACAAACAGGCATTTGGATTGTTGATTCTCTAATTATCGTTAAAAACTTTCAATACTTTCCCACTCGAATTTTGCGACACCATAGAACAAAACTGAATAGTAGACAGCTCACCGTCGGTATCAGAGCGTTCCTCGTCCGTGTGATAGTTGTCGGGATCCTCGTCTTCCATGCCTTCCAGCGGGAACAGTGCCTCCGAGTCGAACGAGATGTTGCTGTGACTGGACTCGGAGAGGCGGCGGGGGGCGGGAGGCTGCAAACGCGCACGCACCCCTCCCCCAATAGCGGGCATTGGCTGCAGAGGAAGATTAAGATAAGGTCATTGAGATAGTTACGTTATAACATAGTTGTAGATAAAATACTAAATAGAATAAAATTTCTAATGACTGTTAGGCTAGGCGTACACCGGTTAGTCAAGACAAGACAAGACGAGATTAGTCACAATACTTCACATAGTTGCTTATGAAACAACACGCACCGATTAGTCATTGCATCAGTGTGTGCTGCTTCATAAGCAACTATGTGAATTGCTGTGACTAAACGTGACTAATTTCGTCTTGTCTTGTCTTGACTAACCGGTGTACGCCTAGCCTTATTTAGCGTTTCATTTGCTTTTCGTTAGCTTCGTTAGCTATGATTTTGTGTAAATAAACATGCATTAATTTTTAAGTTGGCTGAGTATTATTCAATTAAAAACCGTCCGTCACCCTATAGTTACAAAGAAATGATTAATTCTTATTTATATTAGAGTAATATGTTTTAGGTTGATAATTACTACAGGTTCTTGTATAGCTTTCACTCACAGTCCGAGTATTATGATCACCCCGACACATATTATTATAGTGGGGCATCATAATATTAGGATTAGAATTATCTTAAGTAATTTATTGAGTCGGGATTCTCTTAGATATCTGTATTATATGTACCTGTATTTGTAAATACTCCTCTGAATGCATATATGCATATATTGGCATTCAGAGAAATTACTATATTATTATTATAATTATTATTATTACAGTATGCTAAAATAACAAACATATAAACAGGTTGAATATACTGTATACCTGTACTCTGATTTGATTTTAAAATTAGAAATAATTAAAATGAAAAAAATGTTTACTTTTCTGTTGCAAAATAAACTCTTATTTATATTAGGGTAATAAGTTTCAGATAGAACAATAAAATGCAATTACCACATTTGGTTTTCGTATGGCGGCAGAAGCAGAAGCGAGTACAATGGGACTGCTGACTTCCGGAGAGATACTAGATTTTATCACAGGCGTGTTTTGAATGTGGACTGACTGGTCGTGAGCTACTACTTCACTCAGGAGTCTGAAAAACAAATTAAATTTAAATTAGTTGCAATAAAAACTTTGAAATCCTACTTAAGAAAACGCCATGATCCCTCTATTTTCAAGCACTCTATGATTTTCATTTGAACCGAAATACAATAATAGGCCATGTCAATTTACATGATAAAAGTTATAATCATAGTGATCAAATATTCATATTTGGTTACAATCTAAAATCATAAATGCACTCAACATTACAAGAAAATTGCCATAGAAGTTCAATGAACAATTATATGCAGTTAAGATTAAGTTAGGTTTAGATCTTTGAGATTAAGTTTTTTTTCAATTAATTTTCTATTTCGTTGAAGATTGCTATGTGGAATATGCTACCACATAAACTCGATTTGAACTGTTTTTCTAAATTTCATTCTCATTCACAGTATTCAGGCTATATCTTATAGAATTTTAGCAAGTATTGGAGAGTTCCAATTGTTTATCGAAACAGAGTTTTTTTATGCCAAATTTAAAGAAGGGTTTATTTTTTAATTTTATTTTTTTTGGAAACGGGCCAGTTTCGGGCGTACCCTGTTAGACCTTCCATTAAGTATTGTATGATGCTGAATAAATAAATTAGAGTTGGAAAGGAGGTAATGATAAAAGACTAATTAGTAAATAATTAATGCTATTACTTACATTATTGGACACAATTGGGATGCATTTCACTCCTGATGAAGAGCTTCATGTGAAGCTTCAGGATGAAATGCATCCCAATTGTGTCCAATAATGTAAGTAATAGAATTAATTATTTACAGTGAAATACAAGTCGTTACTCAACAGAATTTTCTACAAGTATTTCTTCATGGAAAACAACATCGACTAATTAGTGTTGAATCTAATAAAATGGAATAAAATATGATATCTATTCGAATCAGAATATCAATTACGTAATTTACTTGAAAAATATTCTACAAAATACATGAAAAACATACTTTGCCAAATCAATAGATTTAATCTATTCTAATCTATAGTAATAGAGTATGAAGATATGAATCACTATCGATAGCTTGTCATGACTAAATCACCTTCAGTCTGAAGGTATGAGCAAAAGTAATTATTTCCTCGACTAACCAACGATATTTTCCAATTGACTTGTGTTCAATTAAGATCAAGACCCTTCGATTAATTATTGTTTGCTCAGGTAGAATCAGAATATGCAAAACAGGAAGGAGCATGCAAGACATATGAGTGGAATGGGTAATAGGATGAGAAGGGGATGAACAGCTTTAATAATTGATGGAATACAAAGATGAAATGTGTGATGAAACACATACATTTAAGAAAGAAATCAACAGAAAATCATCCGTTACCATAGAAACGTAAAATAAAAGTCGTTCGCCATCCGCCAAATTAAAAAATACTACTATACTGTTAAGGTGATATTGATAGAGAATAACGTACACTGTTCCTATACTCAGCCTCAATATCCATCGTTATGTAGGGATTAATATTATAGAAAGGGTCTTCTGTAATTAATTTCTTGACACGAGTAACCAACCTGAAGACATAACCCCCCCCCACCCCCCTCTTTTAATCGCACCTCGTTTTTCACGCTTGAGATGTTCATAACCTACGCAAATCTCGGCGATTTCTTGGAATTGTGGCTTGCTATATAAACCGAGGGAGTCTTAGGAGCGGTCACTTCGGACCAGCCCACCCTAAGGCCAATAAGGAAGCAGCTCTTTTCGAGTTCATTCAATCAAGTGGACCTACATTATTAATTCAGAGGTAAGTGGTATTGATTAGATGTTTTTTTTTCTGCATAAATTTCATGGTTCCAATATTGACATGGCAAAGAAAGTTGGTAGAATTGAGTGGAGCACGATACTTGTAATATAGATTAGTAATACAGATTTTCATGGTTCCAACATTGACATGGCAAAGAAATTTTGAGAAAAGAAAAGAATTGAGTGGAGCACGATATTTGTAATATAGATTAGTAATACAGATTTTTTGCATAAATTTCGTGGATCCAATATTATTAACATGACACAGAAGGTTGATAGAATTGAGTGGATATTTTTGTATCAATTTTGTGGATCTAATACTAGGATGTTACAGAAATTTGATAGAATTGAGTGAATATTTCTGTATAGATTTTGTGATCTAATAATGACATAGTACAGAAAATTGGTAGAACAGATTGGATACTTTTTGCATCAATTTCGTGGATCCAATATTATTAACATGATACAGAAGGATGATAGAATTGAGTGGATATTTTTGTATAAATTTTGTGTATCCAATACTAAGATGGTACAGAAAGTTAGAATAGAATGACTTCTTTATTTTATTGACGTGGCGAAGTTTGGACAATGATGTCCACTCTACCACTTAACCACGAAAGTTGGTAGAATTGAGTTGAAATTTCAGTATAAATTTTTTGGATCTAATAAAGACAATTGACATAGTACAGAAATTTGGTGAAACTAATATTAATATTAACATGGTAGCCTACAGAAACTTGATAGAGCTAACTGGATATTTTTGTATAAATTTTGTTGATCCAATATTGACATCATACAGAGAGTTAGGAATAAAATATGTGTAAAAATTTAGTGTATCTAATATTGACATTGCATAGTGAATAAAATTCCCTGTGCGTAGGGAAAGAATTGACTAGATAATGTTAGCATGAATTTTGTAGTTCCAACATTGACATGACCCCAGTTCGTAAAAATAGTCATCCGTTGTTTGATTCTCAATTTTTCTCAAGAGAATAAACATGAAAATAGTCGAACAAATGAAAATAACATCCAATAACAATATTATAAATAATAAAAAGTTCAATATCCAATCCAAAAGTCCATAAATATAAAGCGTGTCTGTTGGGAATAACCTAGAAAATGTATTAAAATAGTGTTTACACAATCATTATTAATTCGAATAATAAGGAAAATTATAGAAGTGGAAAATTTATTTTATTCTGAAGAAACTTTGATAACATTCTCCAACCTTGACTAAACTATAAACAATTCAGAATTTTACAAAATATTTTAGTGTTTTGCGAAACTATCGCTCAGTCACTCATCAACAGTTTCTTTAGTGAGATTTGACAACCTACTTCATTGTTTTAAAATAATTGTGAAAAGTGAGAAGTAAGCTACAAGTAATGTGTTACAATCATGTTTTATTACTTGTATTATTTGTTATTACTATTTTTATACTATAATTTACTATTTATTATTATTCCACATGTGTTATTACTCGTATTAACTTATATTCTTTAATTTCACTTTCCATGACAAATTGATAGTTAATAATTCACTTTAAACATGATTTTTTACAACATAGCAATAAAAATTTTGACTACTCATAACTTTTTATGTAAAAAAAGTGTATTAGAACTCATTTACAAAAGCGCAGCGATGTAAAGTAATGGATGATTTCTTCTAAATTTTAAACATTGTTAAAAGTTGTAATGGGGTAATTCCTTGTCAATCCAGGTACTTTAACGAAATAGACCAGTTTTTTTATCGAATGGCTTTTTATCGGTGGGGAGACCCTTAAGGATAGGACCAGTTATACTCGGCTTCAAGAGATTCAGTTTAGAAAATAAATAAATTCAATTCATTTACTGATACAAGTACAAACTACAGAGACTGTAGAATTGCAGTGTGGTCATTGGTGTGAAAACATCCATAACAATGTATTGGAACATTTTCTTTCCCGCCACCGCCATACTTTTGCCAAATTTTTAAATTTTTATATGTTATTACCGTAAAACATAAGCCATTCACTCATTTGTCAAACTTCGTTCCAGAGAAAAAACATCGAAAATCACTTTTCTAACATTAAAAATAGTTTCTCTAATTTTAATATTGTTTTAAAAGCATAAAATAATGAAAACTAACACTGACAAAGGTAAATTGTAGGTAAGAAGTGAATCACTCAACATAACATTTGATTTGCATATTATTTCAATGCTAATCTTATTGGTATTGGCAAAAGTATGGTGGATTTGTCCGAGCTAACCAATCAAAAGTGTGACATCAAATGGCCACACTGTGATTTTACAGTCTCTGTAGTTTGTACTTGTATCAGTAAATGAATTGAATTTATTTATTTTCTAAACTGAATCTCTTGAAGCCGAGTATAACTGATCCTATCCGTAAGGGTCTCCCCACCGATAAAAAGCCATTCGATTAAAAAAACTGGTCTATTTCGTTAAAGTACCTGGATTAACAAGGAATTACCCCATTACAACTTTTAACAATGTTTAAAATTTACAAGAAATCATCCATTACTTTACATTGCTCTGAAGTACAAACCATTAATTTGATTGAATTTTCAATTTTATAAATTTAACTATCATTAATCATTTAGATGACGCCCACAAGAATAGTGCTTCTCATCCTAGGAGTTCAGCACTTCCACAGAAAATAGATTTGATTCAATAATTTTTCATTTTATCAATTTCTGTATGATTTATTATCCAGATGACGCCTACAAGAATAATGCTTCTCGTCCTAGGAGTTCAGGGCATTCTAGCCAATAAGGATCTAGTGCTGATTGCTGAAGAAAGACAACAGTTTCAAGTTTGCGGCCAGAACTTAGCCAGTGTTTTGACGCTGGTTTGCGAGGGCAATTATAACGGCATGCTTAGCAAGAAATCAAACACAGGTGAGAGAAAATGACTGAAAAATCACTATAGAAATTCAAGATATTGTTAATTTTTTATATGAAATTTGACTGTAATCTAGCAATAACAGTTTAGTTCTAGCTTGAGTTAATTGAGAGAGCACTTGGCTAACGAACTTGGCTCAGTTCTAACTGAAGTTAATAGGAGATTTTAGGCTAGGCGTACACCGGTTAGTCAAGACAAGACAAGACGAGATTAGTCACGTTTATAGTTGTTATGAAGCGCAATGACTAATCGGTGTGTGTTGCTTCATAAGCATCTAAGCACCCAAGTTTCAACTGCAACCCAAGGAATCAATTTAGAAAACCTCCTTTATTGTGAAGTTAGGCTAGGCGTACACCGGTTAGTCAAGACAAGACAAGACGAGATTAGTCACGTTTAGTCACAATAATTCACATAGTTGCTTATGAAGCAGCACACCCCGATGCAATGACTAATCGGTGTGTGTTGCTTCATAAGCAACTATGTGAAGTACTGTGAATTACTGTGACTAAACGTGACTAGTCTTGTCTTGACTAACCAGTGTACGCCTAGCCTAAGAAGTGAGTCATTCAACATATGATTTGCGTATCATTTCAATTCAAATCTTATGGGAATTAGCAAAAGTATGGTGAATTTGTTCGAGCTAACCAATGATTAGTGTGACATCAAATGGCCAAACTGTGATTAAGTTATATAGCAGGATCCTTTTAAATTGTCAGAAAACAGCTGATTGATGTACGCTCGTTTACTAACGTTAAATCAGCTGTTTTCTGACAAGTTAAAAGAATCCTGCTATACAGTCTCTGTAGGTAACACTAGTGGGAAGAGGTACAATTTCCATCTTATTTTCTGTTTTGAAACCGCAGGAGAATCAGACTGGCAACGCGAGCTTGAACAGGAGAGCGAAGAATCAATGAACGACCTACTCTACCAGTTTCCGTTTCGCTCGAAATCACAGGCGCATGCTTTTCTGGCTCCCGACGGAGTTTTTAGGCGACACACAAGAGGCATTGTGGAGGAATGCTGTCACAAGCCCTGCACCAAATACGAGCTAAAACTCTACTGCGCCGACCGCAAATGATTGGCAAGTTATTACGAAGAAGATCTGTTGAGATTGAAGAGATTAGGTTTCCATTATTAAGTACAGTAATTTTATTAATTGAAGGGATAAGTTTTTTATTAAAAATATCATCGAGTAGCCTACAGTAATATCAAAGCAATTTTATTTATTAAAGGAATAAGTTTTTTATTAAAAATATCATCGAGTAGCCTACAGTAATATCAAAGCAATTTTATTTATTGAAAGGACTAGTTTTTCATCAAGTATTATTATCAAGTACAGTAAAGATTATTGTTCTTTTGCACTATTGGAAAGTAATGTCGTTGTGTTTGAAGGGATTAGTTTTTCATTGAAAAAGTATTATTGAGTAGCCTACAGTAATATCAAAGTAATTTTATTCATTGATAAGTTGTTGTTTGAATTATAGTTCTTGCTATTGAGAAATTATAGTGATTCTGATTGAGTTGAAAATGATTTCGAATAATTGGGAAGCTAGGCTATGTCGAAGATTTATTGTGATTGAAGTGATTAGTTTTCCATTTATAACATATTATATGATACAGTAATACCAGAGTGATTTTATTCATTGATAGGTTATTGTTGTTTTAAATAATTACAGTTGTTGCTTTGAGATTAGGCCTACATGATTAAAAATGATTTATTTTATGATTTAAAAATATTGAAAAGTAATAGCCTATAACATTGTGTTATTGATCTGAATAATTGTTCTGGATTTTCGAAAATTATTGTGATTGAATAAATTTTTTTTTAATTTGAGAAGATTTAAAGTAATTCTTTGAATCATAATTATTGTTGCTCATGAAACTAATGTCCAGAAATTATTGTAATTTTCTTTTATTTGAAGGGAAGGTTATTTAGAGATAATATCAGAGATTTGTTTACAATTCATCGTTTTAAATATGATATTGATTGATTTTAAAAGTAATGTCGGAGATTTATTGTGATTGATGAATGTTTTTATGATCTCATCCATAATATTTTTAAAATAAATGTCGGAAATTTATGTGATTGATTCAATTATTGATTTGATTTTGAGAGAAATATCGAGAATATATTGTAATTTATTTATTTCAAGTAATTTTTCAACTAACAGTTATAGCTTATCAACGATTTATTACCATCTATTGAATCATTGTTTCAATAATAACACTTGTTGCTTTTGAAATTGTTAAGGAAATTTATTGTGAATGATGAAATTATAGCTGTTTTGATTTCAATCCTCATTTGTTCCGGAATTTTGTAAGCAACCCTTCCTTATTAGTGGCAATTGCACTGGACAATGAGAAGTTCAAGTAAAGTCGAGTCTAACTTAGGCTAGGCACATTGAAGACAAGACAAGACGAGACACAGTACTTCACATATAACCGAAGCAGCACACACCGATACAAGTCAGTGTGTGTTGACAAGCAACAGAAAATGTGAATGATGAAATTATAGCTGTTTTTATTTCAATCCCCATTTGTTCCGGAATTTTGTAAGCAGCCCTTCCAACCCTTTAGAGACAATTGCACCGGACAATGAGAAGTTCAAGTAAAGTCGAGTTCAACATATGATGCCTAGGCATTTCACAAATCTTATAGGAATTGGCAAGACAAGACAATTAGTCACAGCTACTTCAATGATAGTTGCTTATAAAGGCACACACCGTGATTAAGTTATACAGTCTCTGTAGGTAACACTAGTGGATCTCGTCTTGTCTTCTCTTGTCTTGACTAACCAGTGTACGCCTAGCCTTAGGTGGAATTAGAACGAAAGAAATAAAAATGTAACATAAACATCTAACTGCAGTACCTAAGCAAAATGATATGAGTGTAATTATGGAAAAGTAATGAGAAAATACGACTTACTTGGTTAAAGCCCTATGATCACGGTGGGCCCTAGTACGCAGGTTTTCCAGCAAAGCGTACTGTTGATCGGAATAGGCTCGCACCCTTTCCTCAGTGGCTGACGATTCACGCTGAATGTAGGAAAGGAGCTGCTGGTGGAGAGCGCTGATACCAGCCTGGTTTTTATCGGTTCCTGAAAATTTCGAAATAATTTCATTACAAAATTAAGTGAAAAGAATAAAAATGAATGAAATTGGAGGAGAATTGAAAATGATATTGTAGAATGCTACAATTATCGAAAGACAACATCCAGGCCTTAGCCGAGTTCTTTATCTGAGGTCTGATAGGCCAGAAACCCCCGTTTCGAATATACTTGTCTTAGTCTATAGTTTTTAGCATGATAAAACAAACAGATGTATATAAATCACAAATTTGTTCGAGTACAATGCGAAATTGTTCAATACTATACGTACCGATACTTTGAATATTATCAACATATAAATAAACAAGCCAATAATAAGTAGGCTACCAAACCATACATAATACGGTGCAGCTGGATTCATTTAATTTTACGTTTGGTATTAGATAGATAGATAGATAGAGAGATACTATATCTTGACTTTGCTGATGACCATAGAGTACGATGGCAAAGAAATAATATCTACCTATCTAATGCCAAGCGTCAAATTGAATGAATATCACGTGCATGTACATGACAAACAAGTGAGAATAATATTTAACATGCATATTCCAAAAAAGCTATTTCCTGTATGTGGAGAGGAGTCCGGCATTTATTAGGCGAACATACACTTTTTCATAGCTTGAAACAAGAATTGACTTCTAAAAGTGTATAGTATAAAGTAGAATTACCAGTTTAAATTAATACTATGAATAAATTTATTAATAAATAACAGTTTGATACAAGAATTAAATTAAAAATTCAACACAAAGAAGGGAATAACAATGTGAATTGAAAACAGAAGAATAGATAAAACTGAATGTAAATACATGATAGAAAAAATTAGAATAAATAATTCATTTATTTAAATTAGATAGAAATAAAACTTAATGAGAGAATGATACACTTCAATGGCATTGATCTGAGTGGAGAAGTGGCAATTTTATGGAAAAAACTCACCAGACACTTTGGTGAAAACATCGTCATCTTCGGCATAATTGACTACGATATGAAAAATTGGAGAGTAGCTATCACTATTTTTGAGGGACGTTATCACAGATTGGTCAGACTGGAAAAAAATATGTAACAAAAGATTAGTTACAACAGAAAATATGAGTTTAAAACAAAATAAAATGGAAATATAACACCAAACATATTGAAACTCCTAGAAGATCATAAATGCTGTTTGTTTAAATGTAGATAGATTTAATACTGTAGTAGATTTATAGTGGAAGATTTGAATTGTACTTCAATTCATTACTTCAAAACTTCATTATTCCAAATCAAAATTATTAATTAGATGGAATTATACATGGCAATCAATTACTGTAAAAGAGTTTCTGTACTGACAAGCGGATAATCTACTAAGGCCTATCGTAAATTTATTTTTAAATAACATTTATTTCCTGAAAACGGAACAACCTTATAGAAGTCTTATAGAAGTTGATTGCTAGCCTAGGCTATAATAATTTAACTTCATTATTCAGAAAAAAAAATACTTATTAGATGGAATTATACAGGTATATGGCAATCAATTACTTATATGAAGTTCCTTTACTTTCAAGGAATAATTTAGTTAGGCCTTCCGTCAATTTATTTTTAAATAACATTTATTTCCTGAAAACGCAACAACCTAGAAGTCTCTAGAAAGAGAAATAAATGGTAAAATAGTGTAGAACTGCAACAAAATTTATAGCTATGCTATCCAGGCGTACACCAAATATTTTGATGCAAAAATGTGTGTCAAATTATGTTAAGTCAATTATTTTCGTCACAACATAACTACTTTGACGTTCTGATAAATTGACGATTGTTCTTCCGTCACCTTTAAAAATTCTACATTTCTTTGTCTTCCTTTTCTAGTTTAGTCACGTATTTTTCAACTTACTATCAGCTAATTACAAAAATAATTCTGAAATCGACATCACTCAATACATTGTAAACAGTTCTGACGTGGTTAATTAACTTTATCACGTGACAATCTTGTTTACAACAACTACTGGCTTGTAGAGAAAAATGAGATATTAACTAGTTTGCTATACCAAATTTGAATAAAGTGCTGTTTCTGATATATAGCAGATGATGGTGATACAGTCTATTATTAATTGTTAATCTATCGAAAATTGGATGGATTTATATTCCACATAGTCTATCATTAATTGTTAATCTATCATGAACCAGACAATAATAATTGGATGTTATCAAATTAGACCTGAATAAGGAAATTAGCTATGGAGAATTGTGATAAAGCGTCGATAGAATTCAAAATCTTAATGACATTATATCAGATACTAGAAATAAATTTTCGAACTTATTTATATCTTTTTATACAAAAAGATATAAATTTGAGCACTTCATTCCTCGTTTATTGTCTATAATATTTGATTTCGTTCTATTTGTATTTTCTTGGGAATTGTGTGTTAATAATTAATGAAATGAAACGAAACTGTAAAGAGTTTAGATTATAGGAGCTTTTAATCAATTCGATAGGAAGAATTGAGAAAATAGGAAACTGTATCATTATATTTTACCAAACTCCAACATTTTTCGACACAAAGAAGGAGAAAATAGAAGATATTCTTAAGATATTGAATGAGACAAGAAATTATTCACAAATATCACGATATTCATCTGAAAAGCTATAATGTTTGCTGTATCAATAAATTATCATTAAGTTCAAGATAGGTCATCTTGCAAATAAATTACAAAAAAACTTTCAAGTTGATAATTTTTATTACAGAAATTGCAGTTGATTGAGTTTTAGAAATATAATTGAATGTATGATAATTTTTCCACAATTTACTTTCTCTCATTATGAAGTTGAAGTCATCTCGAAAATTTATATTCTCAAGTAAAGACTTGAAAGGACTAGTAAATTTCAACTGACTTCAATAAGAGATGAAGGAGGAGGATTAGGAGAAGAAGAAGAAAAGAGAGGAAGAAGAAGGAAAAGAGAAGAAGATCAACTTCACCCACACCATTTATGTAATGTACTAATTGGAAAAATAAAGTCATCTATCTATCAGATGAATAAAATAATCATGTTACTTACATAATGATTACTAAGAAATCATGTAGCCTACTGAAGAAAGTGATTAAATAATAATTTGAAATATTCGAAATAGGACAAAAAACGAAGTGAAAATTAAATATTTATTTTTAGCCTATTTTATTATTGCGAAATTTCAATTCACATATTCGATAACTGAGATTATATTGACATGAGCAAACTAATTCTAAAAATTTATTACCGTCTAGTACAGATAACGGAGTATATATATTATATAATATATACTACAAATGCAATATACAAAGATAACGGCAATGAGAGTAGGCTACGTGTTATTAGGCGAATAATCAATAAACGGTGCAAGGAGCAAATTAATTGAATCGACTCATCAAGCTAAAGATAAATCAGAATATAAGCCTCAGTACTATTGAACCCGACAGGAGATAGGCCTAACGCAGCTGTCAAGATAACATGACTACAAAGTTTGGATAAGAGATTAGAAAATTTAGATATATCACGCTGGGAACAAATATTTGGATTAAAATTGATTTTATTCTGAAATAAATGAGATAACAGTGGATAAACATTGTCTGCCGACAAATAAGGTAGATAAGTTTATTCACAGAGACTGTATAATCACAGTGTGGTCATTGGTGTGAAAGGGCCCATAACAGTGTGTAGGAACATTCTCTATTCTCGCCAAAGTTTTGCCAAATTTTTAAATTCTGATATGGAATTACAGGCAAACATGAACCCATTCACTTATTTGTTAAACTTATTTTCAGAGAAACAACATCGAAAATAACTCTTCTAACATTAAAAACTTGAAAATTATGAAAACTAATTATTAAAAAACAGTGGCAAAGGAAACTTGTTCAGTGACATTAATTTAATTTGACGCTTGGCATTAGATAGATAGAGAGATATTATTCCTTGACGTTGCTGATGACCGTAGAGTACGATGGCAAATAAATAATATCTATCTATCTAATGCCAAGCGTCAAATTAAATGAAATAAATATGACGTTATATTATGAGTGCAGAGAAGTTAGGAAAATGTATCCAATTTATTTATCTTTATGGTATAAGTTAAACAAATACAATATTTAGAATAGTTGAAACTAATAGATTTAGTCACATTAATGGTCTAATTATTGTCATGTAGGTACAGTGACATTCATTTAATTTGACGCTTGGCATTAGATAGATAGAGAGATATCATTCCTTGACGTTGCTGATGACCGTAGAGTACGATGGAAAATAAATAACATCTCTCTATCTATCTAATGCCAAGCGTCAAATTAAAAAAATATCACTGCAGCTTGATGTGACTCAGGCTTTAAATGAACATGGTTCAAGTAGGATCAAGCTAATATCCTACACTTACTTTTTCAAGTAAGTTAATGTGATAAATAATATTCAGTACTTACAATCAATTCTTTATTGACAAGTACACTGGCAGCTCCCTTGTCGCGGTTGAGCGCATGTGTGAACATGTCACAATTGCAGCAACGGTGTATTACCCAATTCTTCAACGTGCTAATCTCCACTAAGACTGCCTGCTCCTTGGATATTCCTATCAATTCCACCGTGCCAAGATCCTTGAAACAAAAAACAGAAATTTATGAGCATAAGATTCGCAAAAACATTCTAATGGCTACAGAATACTACAGAATAAAGGCTGAAGTTGTGAATTTTGTGATCCATATTCCATAGAATTTTTTTCTATTTTATCGTATGGCTTTTATTGATGAGGAGACCCTTACGGTAGGTTCCACCTCGCCTCATTGCACAATTTTTTGTGTCTTTATTGTGTCGGTCACCTATCCGAGAGCGGTCTTGAAAGTTTGTTACTTAACCACATGATTACTTAGCAACCGCTCTCACCGAGTGACCACTTCCATAGGAATAATCAGATTCTTTTAATTTGACGCTTGGCATTAGAAAGTTAGATAGCTAGATAGAGAGATATTATTTCTTTGCCATCGTACTCTACGGACATCAGTAACGTCAAGAAATAATATCTCTCAATTCTCTATCTATCTATCTATCAAATGCCAAGCGTCAAATTGAATTAATCTGATTATTTATGTACGGTATCACAATATGAACAAATTATATGAGTACCGTACCGTAACTTAATAAATATGTAGGCCTATTCGCAGAAAATATTGACAGCAAGCCGTAAATTATAATGATGAATCAATAGAATAAAGACGTTTGCACACAAACATACTTGTTAGGTCTAACATTTTATGCATTTTTGATTTGAACACATGATGAATAGTAATTTCACGGACAGCATTTCTGAATAGCATACCTATCTGAATAGCAATCTACAAGATTGGTGCTCATTCAGAAATTATCATTTCATGAGCATGCATTATTATTCAAACAATGAATCATTCCAATAAATTATCAACAGAGTGCAGGTGTCACCTTATATACGGTACAGTCATTTAATTGCAACAGGTGAAATTGATGCACAATTTTCTTTGCAACGATTGATTAAAATACTATTCAGAATTCAATTGAAGCTGCATACTAAAAAATGTTACATTGATTGTGTGATCTATTGAAAATATATAGGCTAAAGCTAGACTTGATTGTGTAAATTAACAGGAGTAATGAGAAAACTAAATTAATTTAAATTGTAACTTACTATGAACACTTGGACAATATACGGCACCATTCAATCTCACTTTTCCAAGTATCAAACAATTCAATTTTGAATTAGCAATTAGGTAATATTCAATCAAAATTCATGAAAGATTTTCAAGTCACTTGAAATTGTTGTCATAAATCGTGGAGTAAATTGGATGATGTTAAACCGGCCAAGATGATTTTGAAAGTGTAATGGACGAATATGCTAATTATTTTTCATAAGCAATCGTTTGAACTCAAGTTACTAACGTAAACTATTAAGAAACAAATGCAATGTAGAATTGCATTAAACAAAACAGTTATTTGAAACTCCTTAATAACAATATTTGATCATTTCAAAACATGTGAAAAGTTGAATTCAAGTAACAAGTAGGGCCTACGTGCAAAGCCGACTGTCTATCTTGTTAGTTGTTATGCATGCCAAAATTTAAAATATTTACCTCGTGAAAGAAGTCATTGCTGGGTAGATTGAGCTTGGATAAATCAACTTCACCAAAATCAGATCCTTGACATTCTATCATAACATTCAAACACTTGCAATAAATCTTCATTCTCCTTTCGCAAAGAATCAAAAAGGAAGACAAAGGACTCTGATTCCTTTTGGAATAAGTTCACTTTGTACGGCACTGACAAGAATGTTACGGTAATGAAATTTGATCACAGTTTCAAGAGTACAAGCTATAATAATTTTGATACTGAATTGAGCTAATTATTGAAAGGTAATCAATAAAAATTCTATTTAATTCACAGAAGAGTCACTTCTACTCGCATCTCATATTGGATGTAAGCAAGCAGAAAAGTGTAGAAGTATAGCAGTATATCTACAGGTATATACCATACGTAAATTGATGCGAATTCTGGAAGAGGTCGTATTTTCTATTTTGTAAAACAGCTGATGTCGTGCTGATTGTACCAACGCCATCACAATTTCAAATCGATGGTGTTCAAGATAAAAATGCATTTTTCACATCTTTAAATTCTAAAAATAGATATTTTTAAAATAAAACAATTCAATAATTAGTATGAACATTTAAAAACTGTTCTTACAATCAGTGTGATAGCCTATTTTGACGTCGTTTCCCTTCACTCTTTCAGTGAAACATAACCTCAACAATTCGAGTTTACTTGCAGTTGCATTTTGTTTTGATTTTCCGGTGAGAAGCCTTCAATCAACTAGTGGTTTACCAAGTTCAATTCCAGATAATTGTTTTTAAAAGTATATAATCTTAATTGTAAGGTATTACTAAGAATCCCTTTGATATCGTGATGATTGACATACGGTTTTTCTTTTGATTTGTAAGAGAAAGTGATGCGTTTTCTCCATGCAACACGTTATGCCAAAATACCAGTTTAGTGAAAGTTTGTTAGAAATTGAAAGTTTGCCAGTTGCCGATAGAAGAAACGGTAGCCTTCCTGTGCAAGTATTACATTATTGAATTCGTCCAGATCAGTAACAAAATTGTATTGTTTTTACCAGTGTGAAGTACAGCCTGCATCCAGTTAGTGTGGAATCTGTTGAAAAGGTTTCGTTTACTGCCTTGAAAATGCAGGACAGTGTATTGAACAATTTGTGGTTCATTGTGAAGTACATTTCGTACGAAATATACTATTACATTCTTGGAGCCAAAGCCATTGTGGATGACATAATGAACTACAAACATAATAAGTTTGGTAAGTATACGCAACTCCGCTTTGTAAATTTCCTAGTACAGTATTGAATAGCTGGGTTAGTATAGGATTAGATAATTTAAAGTAATCAATACTAGACTATTTACATCTGGAATTGGCTTGTCTATAGATAACTAAAAACATAAATCATTTTTTATTTTAATAAATTCTATTGAATTCTAATTAAATTCTTTAATAATTCTATTGAACTGAATAACGTTTTAAAGCCTATCGGCACAGAAAAATTTAGCCAACTCCAAGGGGCTTTGATTCATTCAAATACCTACTGATCAATATGACTCTGACTTCCTGATTGGATAAATTAGAATTTTTTTGACAATATTACTCAAGTTAGGTTGGTATACCTGGAAACAGTACCATGCCTATGTATTTAGCATGCTAAAAACTTTTATAAATTTTTAAATATATTTCCTAATTTATTGCAGATCTTATTCCGAATCATGGGAGAGTGGCTGTTGTAACGGGAGGTGGCCGTGGACTGGGTTTAGAGGTGGTCAAAAAATTCCTTCAAATGGACATGCGTGTTATTATTGGTAAGTGGAAACCATCCGTCCACACTTGGTCGATATTGTATGCGACTGAAGCATGCTGTACGTGCTTAAGCATTGGCCACAAAAATCAACCAATAATTGTCTACATGAGAATTGTAGTGTTCTGAATCCATCGAACTAACAATTTGAGCTATAGGACGTCATTTTTGTAACAATACTCCATTCATATTAGAAAGAACGGAAGAAACAAAGTACAGCTTATTCCAAAATTTCAAATTTCAAATTAGAATAACTACAATATCACCTTCACAACTACTCAAACAGATTCATTTAATTTGACGCTCGGCATTAGATAGATAGATAGATGGAGAGGTATTATTTCTTTGCCATTAATCCTTCCTTTTTTTCATATTTAATTTCAATTTCCTGTCTTGTTATACAGGGTGCCGCAATGTTGAAGCTGGAAAAGAAGCGTTGCGAGAAGTGGTGGAGAAATCGGGCATCAATGGTGGAGATTTTATCATCTTCAAGCTGGACATGACGTCATTCGAGTCTATCAAGGAATTCGCCGACAATGTGCTGAAAGAATGTCAACGTATACAAATCCTGGTCAATAATGGTAAATCATTATGAGAAACTTCATTGTTATTTCAAATATAGCCTATACATACATTGATATCGACAAATTACAAGAACAACCTGCAAAGGCGGTCCAGATCGCCTTTGCAGGTTGATGATGATGATGAAAGGTTGCACTATAAATAGTTGGGATTTTTCATAAATTGCATCTGGCAACGCTGGGTCGAGCTCCGCTGCGGCACTTTGTCGCAGTAACGAAAACCCACCTTTACATGGAAGAATTTGATGCATTTTTTGTTCTACACTTCATTTCCTGGTCTTGCTCATTTTCTGACAAAACCTTGACGGTAATCGGTTCATGGTTTCTGTCAAATTCAGGTTGTTTGGCTTGAACACGGGTTTCTTTTAAAATTCAACCTTCCTGACAATAAAGTCACCAACTGACCAAATCTTGACGGTAATTGGTTCATGGATTTTTCAATGGTGAAAATCGATGGTAATCTAATGAAATGTTGAGGTTACTGTTCTCAATAAAAAAATCTTGTTTTTTTTCAGCTGGAATCATGTTCCCTCCCTACACAGAAACGGTTGACGGCTACGAGTCTCAATGGGGTGTCAACTTCATGGGTCACTACTACCTGACACATCTGCTGTTGGAACGTATGAAACAAACGGCGGTTGATGGCCTGGACAGAGTGCGCATTATCAATGTTTCATCGTGCGCTCATTTCGCGGTCGACAGCATCAAGTTCCATGAGTTTAATAAGAAGTGAGTCAATTCAGCCTCTAATTTAAGGTTAAGTGTAGTAAGGTTTTTAAGGTTTTAAGTGTAAGAGAGGACTCCTAACTTCGCCTTGTATTTTGAAAGACAATAAATAAATAGATAAATAATTTATAGACATTGATGAGGAATAAACATAAATTCAGTCTCTGATTTATAAATATTGATTAGTAACAAACATCACTTCAGTCTTTAACTAATAAACATTGATTAGTAATAAAAATCAATTCAGTCTAATTTGAAGATGGAAGGAAATGAGATATTGCAACTATTCAATAATTGCTTTTAAATCATAATAATTAATTGAACGAAAATTCTAATTAATTGCTGTATAATACTCAGAAGACTTCCGCTACTGCGAATATTGACAACAGAATTATAGCTAGAAGGAGATTTCTAGATATTATTCTGTTGTCAATATTCGCAGTAGCGAAAGTTTTCTGAGTATTATATAGCAATTAATTAGAATTTTCGTTAAATTATTATTATTTCAGTCCAATTTTTCTCAATATATTCAATAATAAACATTGATTCAGACTCTGTTTTGGTAACGGAGGTATTACTTTGTTTGTCGCAAATTTCATTTGAGAACTATCTGAAGTTAGAATATTATATTTTTGATTGGTATCTAGTTATCATTGGTTTCAATAGTTATCATTCAGTTTCAATATTAGAAGACTTCACTTGAAACAGAAAACTGGACATGACTACAATATTTAGACCATTCAAGTGACTAAATCTATTAAATTCACCTATTTTATCTGCTAAATATTGTATGTTTTCAACTTAGACCATAAAGATGAAAGAATTGGATACATTTTTTAAACTTCTCTGCACTTATAATAATACAGTGATATTAATTTAATTTGACGCTTGGCATTAGATAGATGACTCTACGGTCATCAGCAATGTCAAGAAATAATATCTATCTAATGCCAAGCGTCAAATTAAATGAATGTACCTTCATGACAATTTATTCCTTATTTTCGTCAGGAATCTGTACATCCCCAGTGAAGCTTACGCCACTTCGAAACTTGCCCAGGTGATTTTCACCCAAAATCTGGACGACGAATTGAAGGCTGACTGCTCAACGGTGGAGGTGTTTGCCGTTCATCCCGGCATAGTAGACACGGACATATTCAACGGAACTCTGCTCAAGATTTTGTTTCCTTGGCTCATCAAGCTGCTTTTCAAGGTCAGATTCGCACTGGTTCCTTACCATTTCAGTTCTTTCACATTGTTTTTCACGCAGGTATTATTTTTTTCACAGTATAATTTCATACATTACTAATAATAGCACTCAATGGCACTCTGCTAAATATATTGCTTACATTGTATTTTGTTTTACGGCTAATACATTTTTCGATTTATTTCTAGAAAGATAATTGTGTTCATTTATAAAGGATTTGGTTTATTCATCAATAATTAATTCATTAATTTAGTAAGGCTTTCAAAGTTGAAGTGAGAATGTTTAATTTTTTGTGTTATTCTTTCTGAATTTATTTTATTAACTAGGACTTCCCTGGTCGCATAAAATTGTGACTTGAACAACTTGAAATAGTTTCCAATCCTCCTCCTTTTCAATCTTCTTCTCGACCTTCTTCTTCTCATCCTCCTCCGTTTTCTCCTCCTTCTTCTTCTCCATCTTCTCCTTTTTCTTCTCCATCTCTTCCTTCTTCTTCGCCTTCTCTTTACCATTCTTCATCTCCTTCTCCTTCCTTATCTTCTCCTTTTTCTCCTCCTTCTTCTTCTTCTCCTCTTTCTGCTCATCCTTCCCTCCTTCTTCATTTTCTCCCTTATCCTTCTTCTCTTTCTTCTACATTTCTCCCCTTTTTTTCTTCTCATTCTTCTCTTCCTTCTTCTTCTTCTCCTCCTCCTTCTTTTCCACCTCCACCTTTTCCTTCTCCATCATCTTCTCGTTCTTATTCTTCTCATCATTCGTCTCTCTTCTCTTCCTTCTCCTCGTCCTCCTCCTCCTCCTCCTTCGTCTTATTCTCCTTCTTCTTATTCTTCTTCTTCTTTTCCATTTCCTTCTTCTTCTTTTTCTTCTAAAAGCAATGGCAAAAATCGAAATTTTGATATTTCATTCCTCATCTCCACGATGTTTTTTTCAAGCTTATCGATGACTTGACCGTATCAAACATCTACTAAATGAAATCTTTCATATGAGACGTGAAGGAACAAAATCGGTTGAGAAACCACGGAGGAGTTCTGATTAGAAAAAACATGTTCGCCTATTTTTTGTATAAAGATTAGGACTGCCTCTGGTATAACCTTCCATTCTCCACCTCTTATCCTGAAAGTCTGAGATTCATTCTGCCATTTCTTTTCGCAGACCCCCGAACAAGGATCCTACCCCATTTTGCACGCGGCTCTTTCCACTGATGTGATCAAGAAAGGAGGTTGCTACATTAGCAACTGTCAAATCGCCCGTGTCAATAAAGCCGTCTACAGTTCGACACAACGCAGATTATTGGATCGGTATTGCAGGGCTTGTCTGGGAATTTCAAAATTCGGCCAAGTAAATGCTTGAGTAGAATCGTTTAATGATTGTACAACCCGTTTTTCACTGCCAGGTATGGGTAAACAACTAAACATGTTTGCATCTACCCTCTAATACCTAATTGTTTGTTCTTGTAAAACTTTGAATATTTTTTCAAAATTATCAATTCAAGAGCTATTGTTCAACTAAGGACTGTTTACAACGCATTCACTGCCAATAATCTAAGAAATATTGTATAACATGTTCGTTTCTAACCTTTAATGCCAAATCATCTATGACTGGTAAATTGTTTGTTTGTGTAAAACTTTGAAATTTTTTTATCAATCTAAGGCTAGGCGTACACCGGTTAGTCAAGACAAGACGAGATTAGTCACGTTTAGTTACAGTACTTCACATAGTTGCTTATGAAGCAGCACACACTGATGCAATGACTAATCGGTGTGTGTTGCTTCATAAGCAACTATGTGAAGTATTGTGCCTAAACGTGACTAATCTCGTCTTGTCTTGTCTTGACTAACCGGTGTACGCCTAGCCTAAGAACTATTGTGCAACTAAGGACTATTTACAACTGTTTCACCACCACTAAGAACTATAATTATTATTGTACTACTAAGGATTGTGTACAACGTTTTTACTGTCAGTTATAGATGAAGAAATCTAAGTTCCAATTGTCTTATTGTACAACAAAACAAGCTAGGACTGGTTGATGGTTTTTTTTTTGTTGTTGTAAATTGGTTGATCTCTGAATAATTATTACTTTTTTTACTGTTTTTGTGTACAACTTTTTCACTATCAGTTATGGATGAAGAAATCCAGGTTTCCAATATCCTCTTATTGTACAACAAAACCAAATGAGCTAGGACTGATTGGATGGTGATTGATTTTTGTTGTAAATTGGTTATTCTCTGAGTATAGGTTATTACTTTTCTTATCTAAGGACAATATTAAATGATGTCGGGGATATTTTGTAAGCTTTAATACCCGTTTAATGTTTTGATTGATATTAGAAATTTGTCAAGTTTTGTCAACTTGGTTTCGTCAAGTTTCACGAAACCAAAATGTTTAGTTAGACTGATGTTTTTAGTTAATTAAGAATTGAGGATGTAAGGAAATTAGATATTGTAACTATACAGTTGCTGTTAAATCAACAAATTTCCTGTTACACATACGATATTGATTATTGATTTTATACAATCTCTGTTTCATGATAAATAACAAGAACAAGCAATGTTTTGATGCTTTTAATCAGCTAATCAACCATTTAAGATTATAAAAAACTTGATCATTCGTATTATTTCAATCAATCAAGTTTATTCTTCCAAAATAATACACATAAATTAACAAAGAGATTGAAACTAACAATTCAGAAAAATATTAGGTACATTACAGATATATGGAAGACTGAAATCCGACAATAACCCTAATCTAATAAATTCGTGAGATGTAAGAAAATCTCATTTATATATTACGCTTTTTTCTAATATTATAGTATTTTGTGGGTGCTTTCAGGTTTGTTCAATTATTTTATTATACATTATTCTCTTCTACATACCCTTCAATTTCTATTTTTTTTTTTATAGATTAATCATATTGTCACTGTTACAATAATGTATGACGATGTCGTTAGCATTCCATTAAGAAATTGTGGATCAGATCATTTATCATATTTGCGGTTCAAGATTTATATGGAATACAGGATTCATAATTCATACCATAAATGATAAATAAGAAACGCTTTATGACTTTTGTTGATGCTTTATGGTATAAGCGTTATGACGCTTTATGGTGTTGATAGTTGATCTATCAATTCATATTATTATTTTTTAGTTTTAAGACGAATTATCAAGTACAGTACCTCATATTAATATGATAATCATGATAAATTCGAGGAAGGTGCAATAAGAATTTCAATGATGGTTCAACTAAATTAATAAGATCTCTCGAATAAGGCCATCTCGAACTTTAAAGCTGCTTTTACACCGGAGTTAATAACAAAAGTTATTAGAGGCCGTGTGCCCACGGAGCAACTGCTATCTGACTTCAGTCAGCAACCCAGGGTTGCCAGATGACATTGGCTGATGGGTTAGATTACCCGAAAAACAGCCAAATGTCATCTGGCAACGCTGACTGAAGTCAGATAGCAGTTGCTACGTGGGCACATGACCTCTAAAATAACTTTTGTTATCAACTCCGGTGTAAACGCAGCTCAAGTAGGTACATTCCTAGGTTCATAGTTCGAATCTGACTACTGTAACGAAATAGGAATTGTGATTTTTGTGCAATTTCTATTACCTTCAGTATTATGTTATATTTTCTTCATAAATATCATTATCCTACAATGCAATATTTGTACTATTATTTACTAATATTTTTACACAAAAAATTGTGCAATTAGGCGAGGTGGAATCTACCCGTAAGGGTCTCCCCATTGATAAAAAGCCATACGATAAAAAAATATTTGTAATTTTCACACATTTATATTTTCTATGAGTTTTCCAATAAAGATATTTTTCCCAAAATGTGTTTCTTTCTTAGAGTACATTACAAGCTATTTGAATATACTTAAAAATGGTATAAATGAGATGATGAAAATAAAACTGTTCATTGAATAATACCATTTATTATTGATACAAAGTAATCCTGGTACTAGAAGTAGTTTACTGGTGAAATCAAAATTAAGATACCGTAGTCAATGGGTAAGTGACAACTTTTATTAAGTTCCTTCAACTGAGTAGAAGGAACTTCTTTCATACGGGCCTTGATCGGACGGTATGAAAATCTTTCGACTGATGAATCATGGGTGTAATCTTAGGCTAGGCGTACACTGGTTAGTCAAGACAAGATAAGACGAGATTGGTTACGTTTAGTCACAGTACTTCACATAGATGCTTATGAAGCAACTCACACCGATTAGTCATTGCATCGGTGTGTGGTGCTTCATAGACAAGTATGTGAATTACTGTGACTAAACGTGACTAATCTTGTCTTGTCTTGTCTTGTCTTGACTAACCGGTGTACGCCTAGCCTTATGTTGTGCCTCAGACAGGGAATTGAACCCCATACCCTTTAATTGCTACTCAGTTCTGTTGTAAATATTTAGTTGCTGTAGCAGAAGTCTTCTGATCTATTTATATAACTTTCATTGAGTATTTGTTTCTTATTAGCACTTGATACCAGGACACGGCTTCTTGTACTCAACGACTTTCCCATTCAGTTTGAAATTTTCCCCATCGATAGCTTTGTAAACATTCTTTCTAAAGTTCATGAAATCGGTCATAATACTCATGGCAGAGTGGAAATGAATACGCAGCATAACTGTCGGGATTGGTTCAATTTTGGCCAATCGCACCAGCTCTTCCAGATAGACTTCACAGAGACCTGACGGTATAGCATGGTAGTGATTTTTCACGGTACCGGCGGCTTTCTTCGAGTTTTCAAACTGCTCAACATCCTTAGTCATTTCTTCTGTGGTGGCGAAGTTTTGTTCCAAGTAAGAGAGGTAGAAACGCATCTGCAGGAAATGAGAAATTTGATGAATTGATGAAGATTTTTTTACAGAAACATGCACGGTACAAAAAAATTATATTCATTTTCAAAGTTGTTAAGTCCTTTTTGAAACACCTAGTATAGCTTGAACTGTAGACTAACCATTTATGTTCATCTCTGCTTGAAGTAGGGCAATTGGTTAAAGTCCCAACATCGAAAAAATATAAGAATCTACTATGGGGCAGTCATATTAATTTAATAATTGTGTGGTCGTATAGTGGATAAAATGTTATACACTTCGAACTTGGTAAAAGTCTGTAATGAGTATTGTTAACAAAAATTCATTTTCAGTTCAGCAAAAAGCAAAGTGAACGAGTTAATATAAATAGAATAGATTTTATCCCTTCAAGTATACAAATATACAATTGGATAGACAAAAAATCAACAATACAATATAAATAAATGCTTTCATGCTCATTATAAATAAAATTAAAAAATGATGCTGAGGCATGATATAGCATAGCTTCCACGGACGAAAACTTATAGAATATTCTATTATACAAGACGGTATTAGATGGATACTTCACTGTTAATCTTTTGTGATAGAATATTCAAATTTATATTCACTATTGCGAATAATCACCATTTCTAGTGAAAATGGATAGTATGAAAATAGGATATTAATTGAAAATAGAAGGGAAAGGGCTGTTACCTGAAGATCCACTAACGGAAAGAGAGGCCCATACTTTTGCAGTCCCAAAAAGCACATAGAGGGGTGATTAACGTTGATAATTTGCTTGTAAAGAGGTCTGACATAGTTATCTTCAACTGTTATCTGACAGGAATCGTCAAGGAATAGGAATTCATGGTTGTAGCCTGTAAAATAAACGATTAGATTAAAAAAAATATTATTTTATATTATTCCAACAACAGAGTATTGATGATGGACATTAAGTCCGAAAGCGCTCCACCACGTGAGTAGTAGTTATCAACTAAAATTCACAAACTATTGACTGCTATATCTTTTGAAAATTGTATTTAAAGTGAATCATCAACTAGCAGTTTGTGATGGAAAGTGAAATAGAAGATTAGAAAATTGCTTTATACGTTACAGTAAATTACAGAATCGCAAAGTAAATATTATTAATTTCTGTCCATAATGTAACCTCATAAATCTTGAGGCCAAGACTTATGAGGGAAACCTTTAGAGAATGCAGTAGAGTTCTTCAAATGATAACATAGAAAATTTTACGAAAAACAAGTAGACTACCTATTCTATAAAAATTATAAAAGTAAAACCTTCAATGCCTTGACTGGAATAAAATCAATGCAATAATTGATAGAAGCAATATAATATTCGTTAATATGATCAATATAATATGTATTGCTAAAATTAATATAAATCACAAATAGAAATTCAATACTAACCAGTACAATAAATGATGGAATCAACAGTAATCTCAGTATCATCTTTGAAAATGATCTTCTCATAAGATATCCTGACGACGTCCGGTTTTTGGATTAGATTATCAGGAAACTTATTCCCAGATATGTATTTTGAATGATGACTTAGATACACCTGAAATGTGAAGAGAGAATCGAAATTAAATAAAGTAATCAATGAAGTTTTTTAAATTGCAATATAATAAATATTTTATTATTAGCTATATTTGATGTGAAGAGAGAATTATTAATTAATGAAGTGCAGTAAAATTTATACATCAATCGTATAAATGATTCAATATGAATATGTGAATTTATATATCTTAGACCCCTAACCTGGAGCATGTTTCATAAACCTGTTAGTCCAGAAATAGGAGTGGAATAGCGAACTCACAGCCAACATCCAAAGTTTATGAATTTTGTAATTTATTATGTAATATATTATGTGATTTACACTCGAAAAAGCTAATAACAAGCAGATTATAGATTTTAAAAGTTGATAGGTTGATAGACTTACCGAATTAACGATAAATAACAATTGAAAACATATTCTCCTCTCTTTTTTTAATATTGTTTTAAAAGCATAAAATTATGAAAACTAAGACTGGCAAAGGCAAATTTAGTTAAGAAGTGAATCACTCAACATATACATAGTGATCTGCGAATCATTTCAATGCAAATGTAATGGGAATTGGCAAAAGTATGGTGGATTTGTCCGAGCTAACAAATCAAAAGTGTGACATCAAATGGCCACACTGTTATTATACACAGTCTCATCACTGTGCAGTCTCTGTATGCATAGGTCATGCATAGGTAAATAGATTCACTACAACTATAACTATAAGTAGATTATAATAGTAGTAATAGTAGTAGTACAACTACTTTTAAACAGAATATTCACCTGTTTTGCAATTTTGGCCAGGTCACAAGAGATGTCGAGTCCTGAGGGTCCTGCACCCACCACTAACACTGTTTGTCCGCTGTAGGGTGCAGTTTTTCTGTAATCATGACTGTGAATCTGGCTTCCGGGGAATGTCTCCATGCCTTCGATTTTCGCTTTTCTTGGTACACTGCAGTGCCTAGAATAACATAAAATACAAGAGATTATCACAATTGAATATACAAATAATCATACTACATTGAGAATACCTATTCAACAGATTATAAAAGTGAGTATGATTTTGAAAGTTTCACTTGGGAAGGAAAATAAATTTGAAATTATTAAACTATTATCAATTTGATTAATTGTCAACTCTACAACTCCACAGTCTATCCTCTACAATAATTTTACTATCGATTTTCAAAGACTGATTTTTTCGTTAGTGTATTATATGCAAGGAATTCTTAATTAAAGCACTCGGTTTGTTTCTTCTAGATTGTAATTACGACAACTTCTAGATTATGAGCTTTTTCCTTGCGCACGGATCAATAGTCCATGCGGGGAAATAATTATTTCATGTACTGTATTTGTATTTACAAACTTTACAAACTTTTTCACCCAATTCAAGCATACCCAGACAGTGAACAAGCCAACTTACCCATTGCAAATAATCACTATGTCACAAATGCTCTCAACTTTTTCATTAGTTTTACAGTTTGTAACATTGATAGACCATTTGTTATCTTTCCTGGATATCTTATTCACTTTATGGAGAGTCTACAATTGAAGGAAAACAAGAAAAATCAACGTTGAAAAATAGAAATAAAAATGAAATTTATATGAAAAATAAAATAGTATAAATCAAAAAACAATGAGAAATGAACTGGGTACGGTAAGTTCAGTGCTTGATATAAAACTTTTTAGGCCTAAACAAAATATGATCAAGAGCGTTGAAGAGTCAACAAATTGAAGGGTAACAAAAAATCTGTTTGGAAAAATATAAATAATATGGATGAAATAACAATAATTATGTAATTCAATGAGTAATTATTAATATAATATATAAATATAAGTCCATATTTACAAGAATTTAATTTAGAAGATACGATAACTTACAGTACTGGTATGGTAAAGAAATTGATACGGTACCTTCACAAGTTTCCTCACATCGAAATGATCAGTATAGTCATTAATGTAGTTCAAAACATCTTCACGAGGCAAATATGAGGCTTCGTTTTCTTTGAATGGGAAATCTGGATAAGCCATGGATTCCTTAGCAAGATTGGTACTGAAACATAAGGACAATAAAATATAATATTGCCTGCTATCTTAATCTCATGCAATCTATCCAGTTTATTAGTCATGGATGTAGGAGGAATTATACCGGTATTTATTGAACGTGTCTTACACTCCGTACTGGAGTCTACAAGACGTAATCTAAAAAATTTTTGAATAATTCATAATTATATTGTTCTACTGATTTTTGCTGCACTATTCCCTGTGTCCTTACTTAGTCGATTTCATGTGCTACCGCATAGCATGCTTCCAATGTTCAAGCATATTATGCAGCATGCTGTGCAGTACCCAAAATGTTTACAAAGGGAATTAATTATAGGGTTAAAAATGAACTTACCGTAGATTGGCGTACATGCTGGTATGTACAGGACATCCATTTTCGTCCGTTCCAATTCTATCAGTATAGATCCATGAGCCACCAATTTCAGACGCCATCTCATAGATTACAACATTGTATTTATCAGGGTACTTCAACAGGTGTCTTCCAGCACACAGTCCAGACACTCCACCCCCAACAATTACAACAGATTGTTTTGCCATTTTCATTAATTAACCTGTAAAAGATAGATTTAACAGTTATATTGTTCATGATTTTAATCGGGGATGAATAATAAAAGAACTGAGAAAACCAAAACAATATAGAAAGGAAATATAGTTTTATCTATTATCGGCCTCACCAGAATAATTAATTGACAAATTAGAAATAATTTGATAAAGAAGACTATTCAAATAAGAATCAGGAAGCTCTTCCAATATTATTGCAATTAATTTTATACAACCTGTGGATTGTTACTTACCCGGCTCTACCTTATCAAGTGGATGATTTCCACCAGAAAACGAGGAAAACTTTAGCAAACCGCTTGATTCAACTTTCATCTAGTCGATGGTTTTAATGCCAAACTTCTTATATGAGTCATATAATGTAAATTACAGAACTGAATAATCACACTCGCCTCAAAAATATTGATACGGTATATTATCTTCCTTCTCTTCCTCCCTATCCTCTTCTTTCTCTGAACAAAGAAGAATAGAAGATAGGTTATGTTTGATAAAGGCTTTTTGGAGATCAGCTGATGTCTACGCAAGCGCAAGTGATTACGAATTCTAGTTTCTAGGTTAGGAATCGTAAGCAAACACAACGCAATTCTTTTGATCGTGCGTGCCACATAGACTAGAAATAATTGTGTTTTAGTAAAAATATCATATTATTCTAAAATATATTTGTATCCGTTCATATTTTTCGATTTCTTTAATGGAGTTCAATTGCAATTGAAATCGGCAAGTTTACAGCGTGGACGTGAGGTTATGTTGCTGTGATATTTATTGCTGGTGAATTTAAAGCTTTGAAAATTTGCAATTAGGATATCTTCAGGTAATTTGAATCTACCATCAACTATTTATACTCAATAATCTTTATTTATTGTTTAAGATTGTGTAATTTAGGGGTAAGATTGATAATATGATTTGAATATGGCTTCTTCCTCTGGGGGAGAATGTCTCTGACATGAGCTGAATGTCCCATACTAAAATACCAAACTGTATGAAAGCTGAAGACTGTGTGGTACAACATTAGCAGGCGCTGGTCAAGTCCCCTCATCTTACGAAGCAGATACACGAACCTTGATAGTTTCTTGCACACTCCAACTATTAATATGCGACTCCCATAATCAATACAAAAACCAGGTAAGGTGACGGGAGCAGCAATAACATTATGTGATCTGGCAATTGTACATATAGCATGTCTTGGGTGTTGCTTCCATTTAGCCTCAACTCTATTGATAGAAAACCACTTCTTGGCTTTGGAAAAGAGCACTTGTGCCCTATTTCCAGCTGCATTGGGGCCCCCTGCCCCAGGTGGTATCTCCTGCAAATAGTGGACTGGAGCTAATGCCACATTAAGACGTTATGAAGGTGTTTATAGAATTATAGCTGGAGCTATCCTGGTGTTCGTCAGTAAGAAGCAACCATTCGCCATAAAAACAGCTGATTCATCCGCCAAATTAAAAAAAAATTCTACTATACAAATGTGTCTCCTCAATAGTGATTTTACTCGAACTTAGATGATTATATAATTGTATCTAAATTTTATTTTCGAATAAAATTTGATGAATTTGGTGCCAGAAAAGAACCACCTTTTGCAACGTAACAACACATGACAGCTGGAACTCACGATTCCAGTAGACGTTCAGGTTACTGGAGGCAGGTTACCTGCCTGGAGGCAGAGGCAGGTTACCTGCCTAGCAGTCTGCTTCTTCTCTGGTCTCATGGTTCAGTTTGCTTGCTTCAGGTCACCTGCCTCCAGTAACCTGAACGTCTACTGGAATCGTGAGTTCCAGCCATTAGTGTTTGAATAGGCTTCAAGAAAAAAACAGTGTTTTTATTCAGATAACGGAGGTGGAAATTGGGTCTAGAAATAATATTAAAATGAACTGGCTTTATAATCGTATTGTTTGAGATGTTTCAACTGAAACATATCCTGTACAGTTTCACAAATCCCATAGAGTCTAATAATTCCATATTTTTTTTATGTAAGATTTAAATGATTGTGATTATAGTTTCTCTAAATTCAGGTAGGTACTCTACTCATGAGTGATGTGTGAGTGATGATTCTGAATTATTGGAAGAAAAGTTTTTCTCAGAAAACTTGTTTTTTATTGTAATATTCCATCGTAAGTTACCTAAATTTTATTCCAAAATTAATTTTTACAGTATTAGTAACTTAATGCTACACTAATTATAAATGACAAACGCTCCTAAATTTCACTCACATGATGTGTGTTCATCATGCGTATTACAATAATAATTAATCAAATAAAATTTCTCTTATGTTAATTTGACATAACTATCTCTTTATTGATAAGCACTCGTTGTCCTATAAATTAATCAAAAAAATACATAATTGGATCACATTTAATCAATCAATTAAATTGCACCATTTGCAGTTGAATGTTAGAGAAACTCGAATTTTATCAGTGTTATCTTTCTGTTGGACTTGAAATTGTAGACGTCATTGATTGAAAACATTTTGCTGAGTAAAGAAAATATTTACAAATAGAGAAAGACGATATTCTTTCATACCGATTGATTTGAAAGTCTGCGAATGTTGTTACCTATAAATAAATCTATACAAGGTATGTCACATCAAACAAAAAATGTAAACACTATTGTCTCATCAATGTTTTGATGATGTGTAATAATTATGTGCCATTGTTAACATTGAGATCGTGATCTAGTTATATTTGTCATGTGCTATTTTGATTGTTCTAAGATTCTTTACTGTAGTCTTTAGTAAAATTTGACATTGCTTACTTTCAATTGGGTAGTTCCGAGTTTTTTTGTCGAACTTTACTACTGTAGCCTAATTTATTATAAATTTGTAAATACTATAATTTTTACATGCAGCTTTGGAATTGGCGCATAAAATGAATACAATAAGTGAAAAGTGAGTAGTTTATTTTTTCTTTAACGAATTCTTTAATGTATATTTCATACATTTTAGTTGAGATTTTCAATATTACTTTTTGAGCTACAATCAAGGCTTGATATGGATTTTTTCGTACACAGTTTTTACCCTTCAACATTTATCTATAATTTTTGGTAATTGGATATAGTGGGTACCGTATTATATTTTTAGTAGTTTTTATTTTATTTTCGTATGTGCTTTTTAAATTAAACTCTGTTCAATATTTAAAGTTACATGAATTTAACATTTACAGTATAAAGACTTGTATTGAGAGTATGAAGCACTGTAATGCTGTGATTAATGAAATTAAACAGAAATTTTCAAATAAATAATCAAGACCGAAGTAATAGATAAAGATTAATATGTAATTATTATTCAAAATGAAATATAGTTGATGTAATGAAGATTAATAAAAAACTTATTGGAAACTAGGCTACTTGAAAAATACCTGAATCTATCCTTCTCAGTTCTTATAATTACCAATAATTTTTTTAGTAATTCACTACTTATTATTTATTACAATATTTTCTTATCAATAGTTCCTTGAAAATCCTGCGATACATTTTTTTCACAAATATAATATCTTTCTCAGTCCTTATAACAAATTATTAATAATTTTTTTAGTAATATACTTTAATTTACTACAATTTATTCTTACCAATAGTTCCTTGAAAATCTTGCAAATTAAAAACAATAAAATAATTAAAAATGTATAAACCACTTACTTGCTAGCTGTACTTACTTAACATTCCTGTTTCTACGTGTCAAGTAGCTAGAAGCTCATGAACTGTCCAAAATAAAACTGATTCAACCTTATAAGTACCTTTTTAAGTTATTTTTGAAAGCTTTAAATGATTAAATCTATATCTATATTATTGCAATACAATAATTATATGATAAGACATTATTTTGTTCTCAAAAAATTCACCGTTAGGCCTACTTATCTGTGGTTTCCAAATAATTCTATTCTTCAATTTTTGAAATATATATGTTTTGTGGTTTCCATTGTTAAGTTTCTTCTCAATTCCCTTGAATGCAATTGGAAATACTTTTCAAATTTCAACTCTTTTTCAAACTATTTCTTTGACATGTTCCAAACTCGAAACGATAATAATTTGAGTGATGATAACAATCAAAGTCTTATTTTAATACACATTTTAGCAGAAACTGCAAATGTTTCATTGTGAAATAAAACTATTTTTATCTTTTGCCGATTACTTTTTTGCTGGGGATGATGCCCTCATATGCTCTGGGCTTGTGCGTTGGTAATGGGTTACCAAATAAGAAATTCCAAATTAGAATTCCATTAATTATTATTATATGTACAAATTTAACTTATAATGTTTGAAGTAGCAGTTGGATGGTGATCTGAGATGAAAATTTTTAATTTTAAATACATTTATCAAAAATACTGCCGTTTGTTACAATTTGGTTGTAAAAATTATAAACGATTTCTTCTTTAAAAATCTCCAACAATTGCATTATCAGTGACTTCAAAATTATCTTACCTTCAATAAATCGTTCAATTGAGAGTTTTCAATGAATAATAAATATAAACACACATATCCTCCACTCCTAGTTTTTCAAGTACCTACCAAGAAAAATCACAGACATTTTTGGTGTGATTTTATTTCTCTCTTCCTATTTGATAATCTGAACACACCTCTACACTGTGATAAGATTACATTTTTCTAGAGCTAAAGTAAAGCCGGACTCTTACAACATTCAAGACTTGTAATATCAATTTTGAGCATCTCTTCTAGTAACTTATATTTGGTATTATCTTTAGTACTTGAATAGTTCAGTATAATAATAATACAATACTACATTTTTGATAATGCAATCTTACTCTCACATTACATCTTAATTGTAATTCGGCAGTCTGAATACTCTCAGCAAGGTCATAAATTTATTGATTTTTTCAAGTGCTTCTTATCATTTGACCTAATGAGTCAACATTCTACTAGAAACTCTTTAGTATTCATAATTACTGTAAAGTACCGATGCAGTACTGTTCTAGTCTGTTTAGTTAGCTGTTTCATTCAACATCATGCTCGATTATTTCAATTTTCTGCAGTTGTCAAATTTGATTGTGTGGTTAGTAATTTTGCTTACTTATTTTTTGTAGCTTGCTAATTTTTAAAAACTCAAACTTTGCATAAGCTCTTGAATTTTGTCTGTGACTTGAGTTCTGCATTCATAACATTGCTTTCATGGATTATATTGACATTAATAATGTTCGGTATTTTTTATTTTTAGAAATAATAAATCGATTTAACAGGTATTCCATTCATTGGCAGTACTTTATGTAATTGATATCTATAATTATATAATTATAAAATCTTGTATATAAATCTATAGCCTATATATCATATATAAAATCTATATATTATTATACAAAAACTTGTTATTTACCGGTTTGTATTCATCTAAAATTGTAAATAACTTTAATAAAAAGTAAATAAATACTCGTAAACAACAAATATATGTTTGTTTCCTCTCAAGTAATTTAATTCTTTCACATCCTAAAACAATTCTACAGTTTTCATCATTTGAAAATTTTATATAAAATCAGGAAGAGAAGACGTTTTGGTCTCTGTCTGTGTTCTCATTCTATAAGTTAGGCTAGGCGTACACCGGTTAGTCAAGACAAGACAAGACGAGATTAGTCACGTTTAGTCACAGTACTTCACATAGTTGCTTATGAAGCAACGCACACCGATTAGTCATTGCATCGGTGTGTGCTGCTTCATAAGCATTTATGTGAATTACTGGGACTAGATGTGACTAATCTCGTCTTGTCTTGTCTTGACTAACCGGTGTACGCCTAGCCTAATATTTTGTACTCGATCGATAAATAAATAAATAGTATAATCCCAATTGGAATATCTTCGTATATGTCTTTCCAAGTACTCTTTCAATGAATAGTCTAATAGTCAATAGAGAAGTTATTAATAACTCTAAAAATTCAATAAAGAATTAATAAAAGTTTGTTTGTTATAATGTTGTAGGTCAGATATGGCAGGTAAGAGGACGCAACCAAAGTGGAGCGTTGACAGCGAAGGAGCCAGACCTCCCGTTCTGAAGCTGTTCAACAGTCTCACGCGGCAGAAGGAGGAGTTTGTGCCGCGCAAGGGCAAACGCGTCGTCTGGTACAGTTGCGGTCCCACCGTCTACGATGCTTCGCACATGGGACATGCTAGGTAACCAATTATTTAATAAAGTAATACAAATAGTTTGTAAGTAGGCTAATAGCTTGACTCAAGGTAAATTATAAGATGAGGTATAGTACTATTTTTGATCCAATGTTTGATATTGAAGTAAGTACTGGGTGGCGCAAAAAGAATGGATGGATTTGAGTAGGATAGTATCAGTGGACTAGAGCTGTCTGTGACCGCAGAGCGACACCATTTTGTAGGTTAAAGTATCCAGTTTTAGTATCAATGGCGCAATTGACCTTGCAAAATCGCGTATTTGCTGTAGAACAATATTTCCAATAGAATGAATCTGCAATCGTCGTTCAACGGAGCTTCAGCAGAAAGTTTCAAGTCGAGCTTATTGGCATAAGATTCTTCTTTACTTGAAATTCAAGTTTACTATCGTAAATATCGTTACATTGAAGATTTGAATACTGCAATACATGAATGAATTGCTGCTGTATCAAAAGTTAAGGACCAATTTGAGGCTTTTAATGAGCATTAACGCATTGAGGGCGCCATCTTTCCTATGTAATTTTTGAAATATACTCAAGTGTTTTAGAATTTTTTCATACAAATTCTCAAATTGGGTTATTTACTTAGTATTTTTGTGTTAGGAAGATAAATGTATGATTCAAATAAACTTTCTTATAACACTTTGAAAAACATCCGTTCTTTACGCGCCACCCTGTACTCAATTTTTTTTGTTCTTAATGGTGCAAGTAGGCCCTCAACCTTCATTTTTTTGATCTGTTAATATCAAAATTATTTGAACTTTTCCAGGTCCTACATTACTTTCGACATACTAAGACGAGTGCTGTAATGAATGTGACCGATATTGACGATAAAATAATCTATTAATATCAAAATTATTTGAACTTTTCCAGGTCCTACATTACTTTCGACATACTAAGACGAGTGCTCTCAGATTACTTTGGGTACAAAATATTTTTCGTAATGAATGTGACCGATATTGACGATAAAATAATCAAACGAGCCAGGCAGCAACATCTTTACAAGCAGTATCTGTCTGAAGAGAAAGATTTGGTGCAGACTTTGAGTGACGCTAAGGATGCCATGAATCAGCTGATGGAAACTACAAAGGTTAGTAAATAATAAATCAATTCTATTACTAAAATTTATAAACATTTTAAAACCAAGTTTAAATATTGATTCAGTTGAAAATTCATCGATTTTGACTCAGGAATTTCATTTTTCAGCCTTACTTTTCTCTTTCTCATGTTACGATTCAAGCTATTTTCACAAAACAAATTCTTTCGTATTTCATGAAAATTTTCATTTTCTTCAGCAGCTTATTGTTAGACGGAATTCTGCTGGTCACTATGTAATTCTAATGTATTGTTATTTTTCAAAGTAATGTTTTCTGTATTTATTGTTATAGAGATTATTATCTTAATATTATAAGAGATTGTAATTCCATACTAAAAAATTATTTATTAAATTAATATAATATTATAAGAGATAGTGGGAGTCCGATCCCACTAGACGTCAAATCTGCAAACAATTAGAAACCAATCTGAAAAAACAAACAATTATAAGAGATTGTAATTCCGTACTGAAAAATAATTGAGTAGTTGTACTTCATCAACTGATGGGAAGATCTCTACTACTAAGATTGGTAGGCCTAATAAGTTCTTTCGGGCGGAAGTTTGAAATCTCACTTATTTCTTCAACAATTTGATATTTCAATTTAAATAACTATTTGTGTGGATTAATGTATTTATTGACAATATTTTTCTCCATCCGTTACTTATGTGTGTATTCTATTTTTCTGCCTTATTCACTAAAGGAGGAGGTAAGCTTATTTGCATGTACACTCGAATACACTACACATTTCTAAAATGTCATTTTAGAACATGCTAATTTACCACAGTTTGCATTCGAAATTGTATAATTTTTCGTGATTGAAAATGGATATTGCAAACAAGCCTAGCATGCGAAAAAAGTTTGTTTGAATTTCAATTTTAGCCTTAGGAATGAATTTGACAATATTATGCTATTATTGATTCAGTTTGTAGTTCAAGAATGCCTTCGAAAACTGGTACGGTAATCTAGTTTTGTTATTTGATGCATGTCATTTCGAGTTGATGTAGTATGAAATTGATCATAGGCTAACATTAATGTCATATAGTATTCTTATTAACTCTACACTTTTACTTCTTAATAACGTCACATCACTTAGGTTCAATGCACACCAAATTAAACGAAAAAACAAAACATTTCTTTACGACTCAAAAATAGAACGTATTCAAAACCAACCGAGAAAAACAAATTTTGTCTTATGCGGTTTACATTGGTCTCAGCTACTTTAATGCTAAATCTGTCCCACTGGTTTGAAGCAAACAACTCCTGTCAAAACGAAACTGTTTTGTTTCATCTGGTGTGTATTGGACCTTTGAAAATCGTTCTGTTTTTGAGACGAAACAAAACGTTTTATCTTGTTTTGTTTAAATTTGTGTGCATTGGACATTACAAAACATAAGATTTTCATTTCCAAGTTTGTCATCTTCACCTATAAGTGCATATCATATTTCATTACAGAACTTGAATTTTTGTATTCTCACCGTCCATGGACAGTCTATTCTTTTAGACTACTATTGAAGATACGTTTTGTGTTGATAATCTGTTAGAAAATTGAATTTTTATCTCAGGATCTTGATTTTTTTAGACTGTTGAAGATCCAGACAAGAAAAACATGCTTCTGAGAATGTTAGACAAGATGTCTGCCGCAGTTTTATTTCTGGAGGAATCTGTGAAAAGCAACGATAATTCGAAAATCGAAGCTGCAAAAAAGGTAATTGTTATTCATTTTTTTCAAACTTCATCAAATTGAATTCAATGCTATCTGAAATGCTATGCTCCAATGATGAAATGTATTTAGATGTATTATTAAAATATCACTGAAACACATTAGTACCGGTATTCAACACTCATGATTCTCAGAATTGAGAAGTAGAATTTGATAGGATTAAACAATCATGACCAATTTCTTGTTCTGTTTGTCATTTCGTTTCGTTTTCGTGTTTTGTGAAGACCATGTTCATGATCAATCTTGTACAGAGACGTTCATCGAATATCCATCCTCTTGCTATTTAGTTCTGTTGTCAATATTATTAGCTGTAGCAGAAGTATTCAGATCTACTGTATTTATAGCTTTCTTTGAATTTTCGTTTTTCTAATAATTATTTTGTTCAATTTTCTTCGATGTTTCAATCAGTAAATTTCCTATCAGTCGACAATCAAAACAGTATTAAAATACAATGAAGTTAAGAAAAATAAATTAATAAAGTCCACTAAATTCATCTATTTTTGGTTTGGAATCTTATATTATATTTTAAAGAATTCGAAATTTGTGAGATTTTGGAGCGAATTAAATCAATTATGTTATTGTTAATTGCTTACAATTTCAAGTAAATTTTTTAATTATGCTTGTATTTTTTTAATTTCATGACTATTTTATGTGATTTAATGTGATTATTCAATGGTTTCTCCACAGAGACTTTTAGAGGAAGCAAAAGATCCCATCTCTGATTGGCTCGATTCAAGGCTGGGTTCTGGCATTACAGATAATTCTATATTCACTGAACTACCGAGGCATTGGGAGAACGAATTCAGGAAGGATCTCAAGGCTCTCAATGTGAGTTTTCAAAAGCAAATCGATTGAAGTTCTAATTGAAGTTTGAAGCTTTCTTATTGATTCATGTATCTTGGCTTAGTTGAAAAGTTCACAGTCATGACTACAGAGCCTGCATAATCACATTGGTGTGAAAAAACCCATAACAGTGTGCTATTTTTTCCCGTAATTAATTTTCAACATTAATTTCCAGCCACAGCCATACTTTTGCCAATATTTTTTATTCTGATATAGGCTTACAGGCAAAATTAAACCCATTCACGCATTTATCAAACTAACTTCAAGTGGAAATACTTGAAAATCACTTTTCTAACATTAAAAATGGTCTTTCTCCTCTCGGTATTGCTCTCAAAGCTTGATGAAAAATTAACACTGACAAAGGCAGGACTGGCAAATTTTTTTATCATTCAACATAACATAAATATGATTGACTTGTCTTCTCATGTAAATCTTATGGTAATTGGCAAAAGTATGGCGGATTTCAACCAATTTTAAGTTTAACATTCAACGGCCACACTGTGAATTTATAGTCTCCGTAGTAAACACCATATTCTCAGCCTTGTTAATTATTTATTACTTGATCATTTTTTTCTTGAATTAACCTATTAACTTAGGCAATGTACATTTAATGCTTTGCTTGGCTGTAATGTAATTCTTTGGCACAATACAGTACAAAGACAGATACTATTGGTATGATAAATTAATTAAATTCGGCAATGCACATTTAATCCATGACTGTAGAATAATTCTCTGGCACAATACAAAGATAGATACCATAGCTAAAATCTGTCCCTATTATAGTACTGTAATCTACTATTATAAACTTGAGTATTCGTTATCGTTTTGGCAATTCAAACTATATGTTAACCTATATGTATACATATTTCCCAAACCATTTTAGCGAACATCGGATGATTAGGTGAGGCAGAATATCCGAAAGGGTCTCCCCGCCAAAAATAGCCTTAAACTTAATTATAAGAACCATCATCATCAACATCCAAATTTTATTTATTTATTTTTTAGATCCAAGAACCCAACGTCTGGTGCCGAGTCAGTGAATACATTCCTGAAATCATTGAATTCATCAATGAAATAATAAAGAATGGCTATGCGTATGAGTCGAAAGGCAGCGTTTACTTCGATGTGATGGAATTCGATAAGAGGCCAAACCATTACTACGCCAAACTAGTTCCCGAATCCTACGGAGATAGCTCTCAACTGTTGACTGGCGAAGGTTAGTGTGGAAATGATTCTTTTCAACCAAAATCTTTATATATTATAAGTTCTTGAACTGTTGAAATTGTTTATCAATATTCAATATTATATTACCAACGTTACCTTGAATATTCCCAAAAACTTCGATGTACTGAACTTATTACAAAATTGAATCCGGATCTTTTACAAGAGATTGGATTGATTACTATAGTAGTATAGTAGTAATCAGTAGTAATAATGATTACTATAGTAGTGTTATATGTATAGTAGTATCATTTTAATTTGGCGGATGGCGAATGACTATTACTTGACGTCTCTATGGTAACAGGTAATGTTATGTTGATTTTGTTTTCACACAAATAATGTGTATAAGATGTAAAAACATATTATAGAAAGAAATTAAGAGAACATCACCCGTTACCATGGAAAAGTTAAATAAGAGTTATTCCCCACACGCCAAATTGAAAAAACTACTATAGGTTACTTGGTTTTCTCAATAAATTTCTCTCCATTTCCCACTTCACAGAAAGTTATAGTAGCTTGATTTTGATGACGTTTAACAATAGCGCTCTGTTTAGAACAATAATATTAATATAGCAGGAATAATTTAATTCAAAAATAGCTGATTAGATGACCAGTATCACAATACTTAACCTACAAATGCTGAATCTCGCAGATTATTGAAAACATCTTTTAAAAAGGTTTTCTTTGAAATGTCTTCTTCAAGACTTTAAAGGTCTTTGAGATTTTAAGCCTTTGGATTATTGTGTGAAAGCTGCGTAAAATCACTGTTTACTGATTGCCGAAACAGCTGTTCTTCGCCAAATTAAATTATTCCTGCTATATTATTATATTGGCGTTTTTTTACAGGTGAACTTAGTAACAAAGACACAGCAGAAAAGAGAGCTTTGACCGATTTTGCGCTGTGGAAAAAGTCGAAGCCAGGCGAGCCGTGGTGGGACTCGCCTTGGGGCGCCGGTCGTCCCGGCTGGCATATCGAGTGCAGCGCCATGGCATCCGACATTTGCGGGGCGTCACTGGATATACACACGGGCGGCGTTGATCTGAAGTTCCCTCATCACGACAACGAGCTCGCACAGTCTGAGGTGAGACCATTTTTTTAAAACCTTTTCAGAGTAAAAAATTGTTTTAGGGTAGTGGCTGAATAGGATCGTTCGATACAGGCGCTATGTAGCCACATCCTGAGAAATGAAAATGTAAAATATTCATAAGTGTAATCAGATTCATTTAATTTGACGCTTGGCATTAGATAGATAAATAGATAGAGAGCAATACACTGTAATGTCAGCTGTTATGTCTTTCAAATAGTAAACACTTGTCAGCTATAGCAGGAACCTTTTAAATTCTCATAAAACAGCTGATTGATGTACGCTCGTTTACTAACGTTAAATCAGTTGTTTTCTGACAAGTTAAAAGGATCCTGCTATACCCAAATATCGCATGCTGCTTCTGAAATAAGGAACATAAATGTTCTTGGTAATGTTTAAAAAATATTTATCTACGACCGTGTTATAACGCAGTCATTACAGTTTCATAATTGAAATCGAAACTAACTTTTTCGAAAATTAGTTTGAAACTTGTATCGTAGTGACCTCATTATAGCAGGATCCTTTTAACTTGTCAGAAAACATATGTTTCGACGAGCAATATCACAATTATTAACCTACAAATACTGATGCCCAGTTTTTTAGTCGCTCAATAGACAGTTTATGGATCCAATAGCACTATTGAATCAATAACCATGTGTTTTCAAATGCAAAAAAAAGTTATTGATTCAATAAGTTTATTGAACGACTGAAAAACCGGGCATTAATCTCGCAGATTATTGAAAAGGTCTTTTAAAAAGTTATTCTTTGAAAGGTCTTCTTTAAAAAGGTCTTTTAAAGACTTTTAAGCCTTTTTGATTATTGTGTCGAAATCACTGTTTAATTATCATCGAAACAGCTGATTTCTGACAAGTTAAAAGGATCGTGCTATACGATACAGATTCTATATTATGAAACGTTCCTTGTTCAATCTGATCCAGTTTTAAAACACAGGAACAGATCATTTCCTAACCTATACGGCAAACATTGAAGTAGAACATGGTGGTTTGAATCAAGGTTAGTTTAGATTGATAATGTAGATATTATTTTTTTTTTGGTTGATCGTAGATAAAATGGTGTATGCAATGGTTGTATTTTAGCTTCTAGTTTTATTTTATTTTTCATTTTGCAGGCTTATTATGACAACGACCAGTGGGTTAGGTACTTTCTGCACTCTGGACATCTGACGATATCCGGTTGCAAAATGTCGAAATCTCTCAAGAATTTCGTGTCAATATCGGATGCAATGAAAAAGCATACGGCAAGGCAGCTGAGGATAGCTTTTCTGCTTCATTCCTGGAAGGAGACACTGGACTATAGCGAATCTACCATGGAAATGGCCATTGCTTATGAGAGAATGTTGAATGTGAGTCTGATTTCATTCAAAATTCTTATTGATTCTTTATTCTCAAATCCATAATTCTTATCCGTTTACCATCTCATTGAGCCGTATTGTTATTAAATTATTAGCGTATGATCTATAGCGTGTCTTTTTTTATTTATAAATTTAATTCAAAAATTTTACACATGAGTACAATATAAAATATCCAGTCTACAGTGAATATTCCCCACAAAGACAGAAGTCTGGGAGTGGGGAATGAGTCCATTTTTGCATTATTATAACAATTATTTGTATGTTAGACAGTTCCTGGGAATAAATCATTATAAAAATTATCTTTATTAGTGACAGTTTGTGTAAAGTTTGAGTACAGTAAGTAAAAGAACTGCTGTGGTCATAATGCTTATGCCAAAACCGTTTCTTCTCTCAATCTACACAAGCAGTCTTAATCCAGGACCTTTACTCCTTATCTTTGCAAATTGTAAAGATTTCCAAGAAACCTTGAGAAAGATTAAAGAGATACTATAGAATATTCACTTCTACAGGGTTTTTAGTGTTGCAAATGAAACTGTTTCAAATTAATAACCTATCTCTCAAATATGTTTACAGGAATTTTTCTTGAACGTGAAAGATATTGTGAGAAACAAGAAGACTAGCGACGTGAATGATTTTGAAATATCGAGGTGGAAAAAGGCCGACACCGATTTGGAACAGAAATTCATGGCTATGAATGAAGGCATCCACAATGCTTTGTGTGGTAAGTTGGATTGATAACATTACATTAGTTTCCAATGATGTTCTTTATTAAAAGTCTCCGAATAATCTCAATTCATGTATGGTTCATAATATTCGAATAAATTCAAGTCGAGCTATGGAGAGGAAATTGTAGATTCATAAACCAAATTAATAAAATTACTTTTCATCTATTTTCTTCATAAAACGTCTCAGAATAATCTCAATTCATGTTTGCTTCATAATATTCGAATAAGCTCAACTCAAGCTATGTAAAGGAAATGGTAGATTCATGGCCTGACTTGGGACATATTTCGAGTGAATTTTGGAACAGAAGGCGTTTTGGGCTAACGCCTACTGTTATAGCAGGATCCTTTTAACTTGTCAGAAAACATATGTTTCAACGAGCAATATTACAATACTTAACCTACACATGCTGAATCTCGCAGATTATTGAAAAGGTCTTTTAAAAAGTTATTCTTTGAAAGGTCTTTTTCAAAAAGGTCTTTTAAAGACTTTAAAGGTCTTCAAGACTTTTAAGCCTTTTGATTATTGTGTCGAAATCACTGTTTAATTATTACCGAAACAGCTGATTTCTGACAAGTTAAAAGGATCCTGCTATACTCCCCTTGCTATTGAGTTGTTGATTAAATAAATGAAGATGAATATGATTACGAGGTTTGAAATATCATTGAATAGGTTTTTATATTGTGTTTCAATTATATTATGTTACACTCCTATTATTTAGAGTTGAATACAGTTGTTGTATTTCTATTATTCCAGATAATGTCGACACAAGAACAGCTCTGGAGCAAATCAAAGACTGCATAGGCCACTGCAATATCTATATACGGAAAGGTCATGTAAACCCGAAGCTGCTGGAAGATATTGCCGTGAACATAACAAAGGTTATGCGAATGTTTGGCACAATCAATGATGGACTGGATACTGAAATCGGTTTTCCTGTTATGTCTTCGTCTAGTGCTGCACAAGGAAATGTAAGATGGATTAATTTTTCTGCTTTTTTTGTAGCTAATTAGTGAATTTTATTGAATTTATCGTTACCCAATATTAGTTCCTGTATTCATTTGTTTATTTATTCACCAATGTACAATATTGATACTGTACTTGGATTTGTTAAAGTTGTTAATTTATTTTCTATTCAACCAAATTGAATGATTATGAATGAATAATTCAATAATTTAAGCCTGTTGAACCTTACCATCAATTATTATTTGTGAATTACTGAATAAATAAATAAAAATTTCTCTATTTATAACTTGGAAATAAATTAAATTAAGTACAGTAGATTCCCGATTATTCGAGGTAATTGAGACCGGGACGACCTCGGATACTGGAAAACTCGGATAATACGAAGGTTAAGTTTGTTATGGTTAAAGAGACTTAGATCCCATTGAAAGGTTACAAAACTGGTTTATTGGAGGCAAAAGCATATTATAATCACAATTACAGACATATAAGCAAATAGAAACATAGATTTTTTTTTTATTCTCTTCTGAGATAACCTCATAGATTTCTTAAAAAAGTCTTTGATCGTTTTCTGAGATAACCTCAGATTACAATCCCATATGTTCCATGATTTTTTTAATAAAATAAACACGAAATTATTTTGATTACAGGTTGAGACTGTACTAATGCCCTACTTGAAAATAATCTCCAATTTCCGTGATGAAGTAAGAACTCATGCCAGAAGTGTGAAAGCTGTCGACATATTGAAAGCCTGTGATGCACTGCGAGATGATATTTTGCCCAATGTTGGAGTTCGATTGGAGGATGGACCTGAAGGTATTAAAAAAAAACAACACCGATTGATTAATTTTATTTGTCTGCTTTTAATCTATTCCCAAGCTAACAGAAGATGGAAAGTTTGAAATATAATGTAGAAGAACTAGACTAACTGTACTCTGTATTGTTCAATACTGCGAACGTAGTTCCTCCAAACGCCGATAGATGGCGCTGAGTTTATTTCACCTTTTTTACCCTTTGAACGTATTTCTAATCCTCATAAGTTCTCTAAAATTGAATGTGTCCATAAGAGAAGCCTCCAATTATTGTATTTTCATGTTATGCTTTTTTGGAGAATAAAACATTTTTATTTCTATTATCTCTAATCTGCTTTTATGCAACCGGGTCTTCATTTTTTTTTTTTAATTTTGATTTCAGGTCAGCCGACAGCGGTGAAGTTTGTAGACAAAGAGCAGCTGCTAAGAGAAAAGGAAGCAAAGAAGAAACAAGAACTAGAAAAGGCGGCTGAGAAAGAGAGAAAGAGGAGAGAACAGGAAGAATTGCAGGCGAAAAAGGATGCTGAGAAGAGGATTCCTCCCTCTGAAATGTTCAGGAGTCAGACGGATAAATATTCTAAATTCGATGATCAGGTATAGTAGCATTCATTTAATTAAGCGGATGGCATTAGATAGATAGATAGAGATAGATTTCGCCACACTAGGACGTAATGAACTGTTTTTCATACCTTATATGGAGGCCGAAAATGTTCGATTTCCGACGAGGTCAGCTGGAGTTCCTAGGGCGGAAAACTATAGTGCGATTCACGTCAAGAAGTCAGCATTCCTTAGATGGGAGTTTGCTATCCTTGTTCAGCAGAAGGCAGTTGCTGATGTCTCCATCCTATTCGCACTGTGCATTGTTGTCGCACACAGTCCCAACAAACACGTTTGGTGCAGTAAACTCTTTCTCTCTCAATGAAACTTGGCATCAATGCTCCTCATATAAACAATGCTAACTTCTTGACGTGATACGGACTATAGGTCCGTTTCCATACTTTTTACCAACCCTGTATAATTTCTGTTTATGATTCTCTGATGACTGTTTAGCCATTGTCTATATAGTTTAGTGTTTTGATTGCTTTTTATTATTTGTTTGATCGCTTGATTATAATAATTCAAATTGATAAATAAATGGAATGTTTTTATGATTTTTCAGGGTATCCCCACACATGACAACGAGGGAAAGGAAGTGAGCAAAGGTCAACAAAAAAAGCTGATGAAACTATGGCAGGCCCAAGAGAAGAAATACGCAGAGTACCTTTCTTCATTGAAACAAAATGGCGTAGAACAATGATATAAGTGATAGATTAGATCTAAAATACCGGTGTCAATTGTCTAAAAATTAGATCGAGTATTCTCGGAATTTAATGTAAAGACTTATACACATTTATGTATAAATTTATGAATATGTCTCATTATGTTAAGATTTCACAACATCTCACCAGACACTATTTTCGAAATGTTTTAAAAGTTTTCAAGTATTGAGACAACTGAACAATACGATGTGTGATTAAAACCGAGAGGTTATGAGATAACTGGCTGTAATTGTCTAGTAACTATTATTTAATCAAACAAACTAAATAAACATTTATTTATTTAGATTGGTTTTTAGGAATTAAATTGCAGTTTTTGTTCAAGAAGATGTCTATCAAAGCTCTCTCAAAGTACAATTTCAGAGATATTGACGAATTAATAATATCAACAACTGCCCTTAGTGATATCAGCAAGGTCATGAATGATTGTTAACTATCTTCTATCAGTCACTATGTGCCTTTTACAAAGGTTATAAAAGTAGTTTCATGATGTTTCTGTAAATAGTTTCTTGAAGAATTGATTGGCTCTATAGTCTGTCTAATTTTTCAATATATTTTTTTTAATTTTTCGATTCACTGATGAAGGGAATAAAGATATGAATGAATTAGATAGCCTAATTATTTTATATGGAGGAAGATTTCAGAATCTATGTGACTCTTAACAATTAATAGAAAATCGAGGTACTCTACGTTCTTGTCAACAGTACATCAAAATTCTAAGTACTTTTAAAAGATATTTTTTGTTTTTCTTTAATTACCATAAATTAAGTTAATTTTGTCTTAGAAAGCTATTTTTTTTTTTATTTTAAAATTTGAGATGGGCGATTTTATAAGAACGTATGTATTTTTCCTTGTTAATATATTCCTGTTTTTTTCGTCATTGCAATAACAATAATGTATGAATTCATTTGTTGTGATTAATTTTTATGATAGAAATTATTCTTCATTGTATTTTTGGTTCACTTTTTTTAGCGTTCGTATTTGAAGATCTGATAATTATTAATCTAGGATAGAATTTTACTCTGATTTGTATGAAAGTATTAAATAAACTATTTATTATTCATAGGCCTATCTTTTATTTACAATGTTCTCCTTAGCTCCATGTAGCTTAATAGTCGAAGTTCAGTTGCAGAAACATCAATCAATTTTTATCTCCGGTTTAAATGAATATGAATAAATGAATAAATGTTTTATTGCCAAATTAAACAAATTATACAAAACAATAAAATCATAAAACAATAATTTTTGGTTTATCATGAAGCTTACTAAAAATCGGGCATAAATTTTGATCAGCGTTTGTGTAACTTGACAAATCAAAACTATTATTAAGAAACGACTGGGATTTATTCTGAAAATCTCGTATCAATGATTGAATATATCTTATTCAATGTTAACAAAACATAATATTATCCACGTTTTACCAAGTGTGGACATATGGAAGGAAATATTCATCCATGATAAAATTAAAATAGATACACCGAGAGATAATCACCGAGAGAGATACACCGTATCTCTTAATAATTGAAACTCTAATGTTGGGTTGGACCAAGCAAGATCAATTTTGATCCAGGATCAGTACAATGCTAATCAATAATATCAAATACTATCAGCTGATAAGGGATTCCCGTCTTTCGGAGGAGACGTTAAGCCGTCGGTCCCGACTGCCTAAAAAGTAGTCGTCATATCTCATCATCACCCCACTCATTACCCACGCACAAGCCTAGAGCTCATGTGGGCATCATCCTCAGAAAAAAAAAAAAAAAAAAAAGTTGATTCAAAATATTTGATCCCGGTTGGTGCAACCCTACATTAGATTTAGATTGTAGAGAAAAATATTTTTGATAAATTCCTTTCATTTTCGTATTGTGAGAGACCACGTGGAAACGTCTCAAGGCAGCAGCCCACAATAGAAAAGATCAGAAACAGTTCAAGAAATGAAATGAAGGGAATAAGCCTGAATAAAGGGAAAACACCAGTCTGCAGTGTGAGAGAGAGAGAACGTGCAATAGCAAGTTGGATAGAGAGAGAGAGAGAGTGAGTGGTAGTTAGGAAAGAGCGAATTGAAGGAGTGAACTTTTTAAAATGCAAGGGAATAAAAATAGGGGTGGGGAGGAGAGGGGATGAATTGAGGCTGCTTAAAGGGTGGTCTCTTAACGGAGACTATTTTCCACTGCTCTCTTATTTTTTCCGCTGAACTCTTCTTCATTTCTGTCGGAGACGAGCTGAGTGCAAAAAAAACGTGCAATGTAATTTATTCTTTTTTCTTACGGCGGCCCCCTGTATAAATACTTTGGTACTGAGAAGTGTAGAAAGAGGAGAAGAAGAAGAAGACGAAGAAAAAGAATAATAAGGAGAAGAATAAAAAGAATAATAATAAGAAGAAGAATAAAAAAAGAAGTAAAAGAAGAAGAAGATGTAGGAGACAACGAAAACCTGAGGCGCTACTTAGGCTTGGTGCTTGCGTTTGCAGCATTCACTTGCAGCATTACTTTATTATTTGTCTCTCACTCTCTTTCTCTCTCTCTCCCTCTTCCTCCTTCTTCTCTTCTATTTCTCTTTCGTTTCGTCTGGTTTCGACGGTTCAAGTTTGCGTTATTCCTTTCCCATCAGTTTACTGGCCGCAAGGCGTTTTGTAGTTGAGTAGCGAAACAGTGCGACAGATCGCATGATAAATACCCACGCGGCAAATGGCGGATTTAAAGGGGGTCAGACCTGTTCCCCCCACCCCCCTCCCGCCTTCCCAGAAGCATGGGTTTGTTGCTGTTTTCGAATAATATTGTTTTCAAAACTGTGGGTTGTTTTGTTGATGTTTTTCCAGTTGAGAATCTTCACTAGAGCCCAGCAGTATTGAGAATCTCTAGTTAATAAAATATCAACTATACTTGAATAGATGGAACTTCCGTGTCGGAAACCGGTTGTTCCCTATCTTATTCCCTATTCCCTTATTAGTCCCTATTCCCTTATTACCTATAATATCTTATTCCCTATTACCTATGTGGTACGCCGAGTCGGAAGTTACATCGAATAGAGTATAGTAGGCGAATAATGCATTTTACTACACCTTTTCCAGTTGTATTTGAGAAAGTATCAATTGTAATTGAGAATGGTCATTTGTAAGTGAGAAAACATCAGTTGTAAATGAGAACGGTCAATTGCATTTGAGAAGATATCACATGTAATTGAGAATGGTGAATTGTAAATGAGAAAGTATCATTTGAAATTGAGAAGATGTCAGTTGTAATTGAGAAATCAAATTAAAGAACCAGCTGACCTTTTTCACGTTTTTAAGTTCTCATTTACAAGTGACGATTTCTCATTTACAATTCAGCATTCTCAATTACATGTAATATCTTCTCAAATACAATTGACCGTTCTCATTTACAACTGATGTTTTCTCAATTACAACTGATACTTTCTCAAATTGAATTGACACTTTCTCAAATACAGTTGGAAAAGGTGTAGTGAAAATTCCATTCAACTGAACTTAAATATTACACGGAAAATATTAGCTTTTATGGGAAATATTTACCGCGTTAATACTTTTTTTTGTATTCAATGACTGGACTAAACTTTGAACTGCGTTGAACTACTTCCTAAATGCTCTCATAATAAGATTGCAGCTATTTTCCTGCAAATGTTCTTACTGATATTATTCAATTGTATAGTATTCACGAAAAATTCGATAGAAATTTATTTTAATTGATGATGCGTAACCTACTGATTGAAACTGAAGATCCAGATTCAGTGAGCATTAGCTTTAGAGAATAATTTGATAACTATATGCTCGAAAAACTCGTATTATCACGAGTACTACTGTACTAATAATTAAAATTTATTGTTCAGTATTATTGATTACAAATTAGGCGTATGACATGTTACTACAGCCATTTTTATTATGAATTACGTTTGTCAGTTATTCAAATCTCAAGCCTCTGTCAATAACAGCTATCAAATTGGAACGCATTAATTATTACAAACTTTGAAAGGAATAATAATTATTTGATTTGAAAGGCGATTCTCTTTATACAGCCAGCTCATCAAATACAGTTCAGCGAAGTTACCTCTCCGACAAACGAGATACTTCATTTCATTTCCAATTTAATTTCTCTCCTTTTCCAACACTGAATGCAATTTAATTATTCATACAATACCGAGCGATTGTTTAGCAGCTCTTGACGAAAGACGAGAATTTAAGAAAGATAAAAAGAGAAAGCTAAGAAGAGAAAGAAAGCTTTTGGAAAAAATGGTGGTAACCTATCAACGCTTTCCAATGCAAAAGAAGAGATCCTTTGCCCTGAAATGTTCGTTCGTTTTTTTCAAGGACCGTTCCCTCTATTCACAAATACTACAATTAACACTCGTCTCTAATAAACGAACGAATTAATGAATAAATAAACGAGAAAAACGTCTGCAGCCAAAGGAAAAACCCGATCCCATTTAAAACGAAAAAGAGCTAGGGAAAAAATAGAGTTTTCTTTTAATTGGAGAGCTGAGGAAAACTCTCCTGTGTCCTCTCTATTTTCTTATTCCTGCTTCTCTCACTCACTCTCAGCTTTCCTCATCTGAATACAACGGCTGGAATAAAAGAAAAGTGGTAGAGGAAAGGTTGGAGCCTTTTTTTGCAGCGAGAATATCTAAATATTCATTTCATTCCCTAATGAAATCCGAACAAACGAGCGACGCGAAATTTAATTTCCCCCGCCTTTAATTAAGTTCGGTGTTTCTGATGTTAATGAATTCTTTGCCATTGAATTTTTCCTCAATTCTTTGACGAAAAGAGTCTTACAACAACAAAATCGTTGACGAATAAGAAGAAAATGAAATCTTGGTCGAATAATTTTATACCTCAAAGCAACTCGCGAAAGAACAGTTAAAGAACTCTGCTTTCTTAATTAAAATACATGAATGAATAAGTAAATAGGTAATACGAAACTCTTGCACTTTGAAATTGTTCTCGGCCAAAGGAAACGGGAATCGCTTTACAGAAATTAATTACTTTCAGAACTCAATTATCTTCAGTTTCCTTCTACTTTGAGAATCACAACGGTCTGAATAATTTGTTTTTATCTCAAGATTTCAAAGTGAATGAGTTTCGTTCAAATCCGGATGAATATTCTACGACTAGGTTTGTAGGAGATTCTGGAATAATTCGAGTTTGATGTTGCAATACTACTCCAAAGTTATTCTGAGGTTATAATGTGAATTATATGTTTATTTCAAGGTGAAAAATAGGTTATTGTTATAGGTTACTATTACAGTTATGTTTTGTATAGGGAAAAGCTAGCTCTATAATCAGATTCATTTAATTTGACGCTTGGCATTAGATAGATAGATAGATCGAGAGATTTTTTTTCTTGACGTTGCTGATGAACGTAGAGTACGATGGTGAAGAAATAAAACCTCTCTATCTATCCATCTATCTAATGCCAAGCGTCAAATTAAATCAATCTGATTATACTGAAGTTATTTCAAGGAAAATAGAGATTTTAAACAAGTAATAATCCTTCGATTAGCTTGAATCCTATCATAACAATATGCAGTCTATTACTATCTATCGTATTCTAATATTCAGATAGATTTTTTCCACAAAAATTAATTATGGATGTACAATTCTTATAATGTACAGAAGATAATCTATGAAGACAGAAGTCTGAGTTTGGAGAATTTATGGACATTTATGCAATATAATAATTATTTTGTAAATTGAATTATTCAATTTAAAATTATTTATTAATAATATTTAAATTTTCTATTTTGAATTGAATTGAACAGTACAATATCTCGAATTTGAATAATTGAAAAAAATCTTACGTCCTTCAGCGGATTATCACAGCTGCCATAAATCACCTACTTTTAGAACAGACACAAACCATCAAGACAAAAATAGCTGGCACATTCTAAACTCCAAAAAAAGATTCAAATTTCCAAAAAGCAATTCATTCTGGAATGTCAAAAAATCGTATGCTCAAAATTGTAACTAACCTAATACAACTCAGATGTTCTGCAACTGCTTTTCAAAGGGTGGGTGAGAAGGAGGGGGTGAGAAAGTGAGAGAGTGAGAGAGTCCGAGAGAGGAAGAGAGAATGAGATAGAGAGTGAGTGAAGGTAAGCGTTGGAGAGCTATTATCGAAAGTAGGTTTTCCAAAAATACGAAACACGGAAGCTATAATCCAGCAGTAGGCCATGCCACCCTTTAACACTTCCTATTCACTCCTTCTATTTCATCCCTTTTTTCGTAAAAAAAGAGAAAAAACTAGAACCACTCACCCTTTTTCAGATTTTTTAACAAAAATTAACCGATCCGCAGCACGCGTTGGGGTATTTTTTTCGAGAGATTTTTTTTGAAAAAAAGAAAGAAATGTAGCACAAAAGAAAGGAGGGGTGACGTATGTACTGAGCCAGCGGGATAAGTTAATAAACCGTGAATTACGGTGACAACATGTAGGCCAACTCTGTATGCTACCTTTGCGAAGAGAAGCCCGGAACTATTAGCTAGAAAAGTAGGAATCTTTGTGCTTTTTATTCTACTGAAGCGCTATTTGTTTCCAACTAATTACGTAATCATGTGAGTCCCGGGTAGGATTTTTGTTTTTCACGACCATTGGTTCTACTAATAAACAGGCATCAATTCAAGTAACGTAATGCTGTAGACTAACCAAATATTGAATTGATAATGAATGGATTGGTAAGGTTGGTAGATTGATAAGGATAAGATAAGTTAAGATTGATAAGGATGGGTAATTTTTATCTCTGGTAATGCGGAATCATAAAATATACAGTATTATAGATAGCTAATGGCAAAAGTAATTATCAAAAATTCACTCGATGGTAAAAGTAATGCACAATACAAAATTTATGTGTTACAAATACTTTGAATAAACTGTAAACTCATCTATTATGATTATGAAACTATACGATAAGTTTAAATGAATTAGTTCATTTGATAATCTGAATAGAACATTATTAAGTTATGCTACACCCCTACACCTTGCTAATGTCCCGTGGCGAAGCGTGGTATACTTATTTGGTCATCGCCGGGTATATTTCCTGTAGGAGATATACCCGGCGATGACCAAATAAGTATACCATGCTTCGCCACTACTATAATGTCATTCTAGTGAAAGGTTTTTAGACAGGAGGTTGAACACTTGCTAATGCTATTTGCATTCCCACAAATTTTGATCTATTAAAACCATAATTATGAAAACCGTAATCAAAGTTATACATTCAACATGTATATTCACTTAATGATTCATTTAATATTTAATGATTGATTCTTGGGTACAATAGTGTAAAACTTCAAAACAGCTAATGAAGTTATCTTCTCATATGATACGGACTTTATATCATATTGTGTTTTCTAATAATTGTAATAATTCTACGTCAGTTTCATTGTCAATGAATTTCACTTTCAATCTATACTCATGAACACAAAAACCGTACGATAATCCAGAATTCAAGCTTCAATTTCATGAGTGAATATAGTTCTCTTTTGGTACCTATTTATAGCAGGATTCTTTCAACTTGTCAGAAAACAGCTGATTTAACGTTAGTAAACGAGCATACATCAATCAGCTGTTTTCTGACAATTTAAAAGAATCCTGCTATATGTAATCTTGTCTTTGTGTTTTTTGTTTAAGGTGCTCTCTATTTATAAATTTTCCCATCGATAATCAAAACTCCTCCCATTCTATAAATCGACTGTACATTATTAATTTTGTATCAATTTATACTCCAATCGATTTATCTTTGTGACGAGACTAAACAATTCCCAATAAACTATTTCTACAAACTCAACTATTATTATTATTATTATTCATAAGCCTTGCCACAACAATCAGCTAGAGTAAACACGACGCGACAAATCCATAATTATTTGTCGACCTCTGATAGCCGTGGCGCTCAAACCCTCTCAAATATTTATTTAAACAAACAAGAAACAAATAAATTGTGATTAAGTGAAGCCACTTCTCCCCATTTAGCGCCGACTGAATCCGTTCTACCAATAAACCCAAAGTTTATTGGACCTGATTGAATTTGATCAGACCAATGTATCCGTAATCATAGACAAATGTATCTGTAATCATAGGAGAATGGATTTGATGGTATTGTTTTTGCTGTAATAGAGCAGTAGTCGAATGAACTTTGATTGTCAGAAACATTACTTGTCTATCAACAATAAATAATAACACTTTAATGCAAATATTTGAGCTTATTAATACCCTTTCTCATATCTTGAATACGATAGATCCCGTGGTATGCTTATTTGGTCATCGCCGGGTATATTTCCTATAGGAAACATATACCACATCGCCACTGGATAGATCCTCCTTCGGTTGGTAAACTTTTGATGTATAGAGTAAAGAAAATAGTATAGATAGAGATACAGTGAGTTTCTCATAGAATGCCTTGGATAGGTTTATATATTATAAAAATAATGATAATAGTGAACGGTAGCTCTATCGCGTTTATCTCTCGACAAGAATTTTGATGAAATGTGAACAATTGAACAGGGTTGTTTGTAACATTCAGACCGGCTGAGTGTTGACCCATTTTTCAATTTTTTTTTCAACAATTTGTAACGAGCCACTTCACACACGCGTGTACGCACGCGCGTACTCACGCACTGTATGGCAAATCACTCCTTTCATGCTTTGAATGACGAATGAGACACCGCGAAAGGGGAGACAGAGTATTGCAGAAATACAGGAAAAAGATCAAAAAACTACTGTAAAGAGTTGGGGTGTAGCACGCACCAAAGTAGAGGGAGCGAGTGCGATTTTCGAGTAGATTTTTTCGAGAAAAACTGTAAATCCAAAATCCATTGTGGCAACCGGTGGGGCATTGTTGGGTGATTTGAGAGGGTTGAAAAGAAAGGAGAGGGTGGAGGGAGAAAGATGGAAGACGGAGAGAGAAAGATAGAGAGTGAGAGAGAAAGATAGAGAGACATTTGATATTTATTTCGTACATCTTACGTTGCCAGGTCTGACAACGAGAGAGAGAGAGAGAGTGGAGAGAGAGTGTGAGAGAGAAATTGAGAGGGAGAGAGAGAGTGAGAGAGAGAAGGGATAAGAGTGTACCTATATGTGAGGGGTGAACCAGATTGATCCAGAATGAGATTGATTCATTGATTGTGTATTGATATTGAGTCTAATTCGTTCATTCATGTTCAACGTTGGATTGAGATTCATTTTCAATTACAGTATTACTAAATTAATTTTAATTACTGTACTTCTACTTCACCCTAGTTCGAAGTTTGTTCTTGCATCTTGCAACAATTGATAAAAAATATGATCACTTCAAAGACATCAATATTGCTTCATACAAATTAAAAAGTTTATTCCATCACTGCATCACATCTATATAATTATGATATTTTCCATATTTCAATTATTTACGGTTTATGTATCCTCACTCACTCTCTCTCTTTCTAATTTTCTCTCTCGATCTGTTCATTCTCATTCTCCCTGTTTCTCTCTCTTTCTCTCTCATTTTATGTTACCTCTCTCACTCTGTTGTCCTGCGTGAAAGTCATTACGTAGAAGTGTCAAATTTAATAGTAAATTGTTTCTCCTAACTATATAGATAATCGGTATAGTACGATTCAGCTCACTAAAATTTGATAGGCAATCAAACAGTGATCATCGCTTATGCCAACTTACTATAATCAAAACTAATCGACACTCACTAATAACCAGAGTTTTTATCAATCAAACAGAGAAGCAAGAATGTTACTGTAAGTTTTTTCAAGTTGATTCTATTTGTTGCAAGTTGCAAGTTGCGCAAACAACTTGTTGACATGTCCCTAAGCGCAAAACTTTCCCGGAAGTATTCTTGACATCTCTGACGGTATATTTTGACAGTAACATGTTGTGTTCAGGGCAAAAGCCGATTACAATGGTAAATATGGTCACAATTATTGTAGAAAGAAATAGATTTTTAAATTTTCAGCATAGAATAGAGCCTGTATAATCACAGTGCGGCCATTGAATGTCTCACTTTTATCAAGCTTGATCACTGCATACATCAATTTATATTCACTTTTGATTCACTCCGTGGTGAAGCGTGGTATACTTATTTGGTCCTATAGGAAATATACCTGGCGATGAAAAATAAATATACCACGCTTCGCCACTAGATTCACTACACTACCGTCATGCAGTCATCATCTTCTTCGTCTTCTTCTTTCTTCTTCTTCTTCTTCTTCTTCTTCTTCTTCTTCTTCTTCTTCTTCTTCTTCTTCTTCTTCTTCTTCTTCTTCTTCTTCTTCTTCTTCTTCTTCTTCTTCTTCTTCTTCTTCTTCTTCATCTCCTCCTCCTCCTCCTCCTCCTCCTCCTCCTCCTCCTCCTCCTCCTCCTCCTCCTCCTCCTCTCTTCCTCAATCTTCTTCTTCTTCTTCTTCTTCTTCTTCTTCTTCTTCTTCACAGCGGATTACTTCTATTGTAGAACCTGTTCCAGTACCCATTAATTTCTCAAGAACAACATTTAAAAACTCGTTAGTTAGATCTTGAAATACTAAATACTTTCGACGAATAACGAGATGAAATGAAGCAAATGTACAGATGCAAATCATCATTAGTAGAGACTGTAAAGACTCAAAAACTGTAATAGTGAATCATCATCAATATCGATTACTTCTGTGGAATCTCATCATTAATATAATGAAAATTTCAAGAAAATCATCATTGATATTGATTACTTCTCTAGAATGCCAACTTCTCACGTTAAGGGGTAAGAGTTAATATTATTGATCTTCTGTTTTTTGCAACCCTCGCGACTACCCTTTCGTTAGTCGTCTTCCACCCCCGCAGCTTTTTTCTTCGTTGCCTTACCCTCTGAGGCTTTGGTTTTTTCATCTGTGTCTCACTCTTTAACTCACCCCTAAGACAGCAAAGGGGTGCGCTGTTGCCATGGTTACGGCACTTGACGACAATCAAAGCACGAATTATAAGCGGCAAATAACCTGTGCGGGGGTAGTTTTCTGTGCGAGAAAGTAATACGTGACGTGACACCTCTATGATAACAGGTGGAATTTGACAATGTGGAAAATTATAGACTAATGTTGATAGTGTTGATAATAGGTGGAATAAGATTATGTGGAATATATTAGTCTAATTTTCAAAATATAACTCAAGAGGTTGTCTCATACCTACCCTAGCTCTTATCTAGGAAAATCTTGAATATCATGTTATCGTACTAATTCTCCTTGAAAAATATACCTCTTTTTCTCACAAGCTCAATCAAAGGGAACGTTTCTCACTCTCTCTTACTTACTTACTCTTACTCACTCTCTCTCTCTCTTACTTACTCAGCCTACTTACTCCTCTCTTTATGCTCCTCTCAACTATTGTATACTATAATTGCTCTATACTGTCGTTTACTGTTCTATTCTGTTCATATACTATGTTATATATTATTCCTATACTTATAATAATAATAATTATGAACTTGATAATAAATATTTGCATAATTTCTAATGATGCTGTGGAACTTCATGATAAAAGAAAACACTGTTTTATGTTGTCAATTCGACTATACTTGACTCAAGTATGAAAAAGTACTACTTTACAAACATTAAATAGTGTTTTCTTTTAATAATTATACATTGATAAGAGTATTACATGCAATGTGATAATGTTAATTTTATTTAAATTTATCTATATAGAACAAAGAGGTTTGAACACATAAATGGCCATTCTTGTAAAAATGACCATTCTTGATGGAAAAGGATATCCAAGAACGTCTCTTCCATTAACATTTGGCCGTGAACAGTGTGTAAGATATCAGTTAATAATAAATTATTAAGCTTGGCGTAGTGGGACTTGTAGATTTTCATAAAAAGTCATATTTTTCATTGCTATTGAAACACATTGATCATTCTCACTTGCCAATATTAATTATTGTTAGTTATAGCAGAGACAATTCTAGTTCTTAGAAAAATTGTCTATTAATAAATAGATTTTTTTTTGCCAAAGGCTCATTGGTTATAGTTGGTGCTCGACTATTAATACAACAAATGAACCAATCAGAAAACTTTCTCTCTCAACCTTTCTCTGTGCTTCTCTCTTTCACACACATTATCTCACTTCCTCATTCTCTTTCTCTTTATCTCTTATTCTCTTTCTCTTCTCTTTTCACACACCATCCCATTTCGTTCATCAGTGCAACACGGGGTGAGAAGCAGTAAATTACATATTGAATTAGAATAATAACTTCAGTTGTTCACGTCCTGATTTATGTGCAGTATGTTACCCCTTACCAAACTACCCCCATCCCCCCGCCGCACTTTTTAATTTGAATGGAGAGAAGATTCAAACGCGACGAACCTCGTTGATTTGAATGCGCCCAGTTAAAAAGAAGCATGAGTCATTTCTTTATGCATCCTTTACCCTGCTTGTTTTTTATCTGTGGGGATTTGAATCTCACCCCACGCGTATTTTTTTGGCTGTGAGGGGTGACTCCTACCCCACAGGCAAAACTTACTAATTACATTACCAGCTTTTGTTTGCAGCATCACCCTTTCGTGTACTATTTTTCATACTTACATCCCCGTCTTAAAGGCAGCACAGTGTCTTTGAAAGGGTCTTCTCCCCTGAAGTAATTAGGAGAAAAGACATTATCCCTGCAGAGGGATTAAAAGGGAACGAATGGGTCTCTGGCGGAAAGTTGATGGAAGGTAGCCACTTTTAAATATTAGTGAGATTGGAGTTTGTTGCGTTGCGTTGTAGATCTTCAATTACTCTCGTAACATGTAGATGAAGAAACACAAAATGTTTGGAATTATGCCTGAAGATGTACCGGTTCCAAATACTGAACACCGGTATTTAGCAAGTACCAAACTCAGCTAAAACGGTATTTCGCAAATACCGAACACTGGTATTTAGCGAACATTGAACACCGGTGTTTGGTAAACACCGAATTTCGGTACAAAAAAGAGCTTATCATACTTATTAAAGAGTTTGACAAATTTACGTGACATAACTTGAGTTTTTTTGGCCTAAGTCCGACTTAACATAAGGACACAGGTATGCCTGCTAAGCCTAGAATGCTTGCTTCTCGGAGCATAAATTTCAGCACACATATTTTAAATGATAAATTCCAATTACTCGTCATTTCTTGTGAGTTTATTGTAGAAATATTAATTTTGTCTCTAAATTATGTGAGCTCTTTCATTGTGCTAAGATTAATAGTGCATGAAGGGGAATAATAATTATTCCATTTATTGTGTTATTTTATTCGAAATAAAAGAATTGAGTGTTGAATGTAGAGAAATATACAATAAACTGGATCAAATTCAGAGAATTCAGTTGATTCCATTCCGATTTCAGAATCTATCAACGGCTATATCAATATTACATTAATTTTTAAAGATCTAATGTTGGCTGCCTATTTATAAGCTAAGGCCTCACTGCTGGATTGTTATATAGTTGGTAGATGGAATATCTTTAGAACATACATCACCCATTGCAATAATTGATCTTATGTCCAGCACAGCTTTTCTATTACTATGGATATTCTATGTTTTATAGGTATTCCATCTACCCGCTATACAGAGTGTTTCAGAAATCCCTACCAATATTCTAGGGCATTGTTCCTGGGTAAAAACCATATCTGAATATCATATTTAAATCCTTAGTCACTCACAGAAACCTCGCTGGAGGTTACTTGCACTCCTTTTTAATGTCTTCAAAATTCACTCAAAATAATCTAAAATTGCTTAAAAATAACATGCAAAGCAGATGGAGACAGTTGCATTGTTGTAGCAGACTTTAGCCGCAAGCCCAGGATGCACTGCAACCAGCCTCCAGCAGTCACCTATCACTAAAGCTGCTATATCTCAGTCAATATTTGTCCAATCTTAACAAATAAGGTTTCAATAGATTTGTAATTAAATGTACTAAAAAACGTTATTCTTGTAAAAGTTTCGTAATATCAATGGTGTCCGAGTTATTCAAGAAACAAGTTTCAATTCCATATGTACCACCATTATTGAGATAAAACATAAAAAGTGAAAAAAAAACTAAATGGCAGCTGTGTGAGTAACTAAGGACTTCTGGACAATTTAAATATGATATTTAGATATGGTTTTTACCCAGGAACAATGCCCTAGAGTATTGGTAGAGAGTTCTGAAACACTCTGTATGTATAGAACATAGAATATCCATACAGAGAATCTGTTCTGGATGGATGTTGAATGTTATTCCATCCATCCACTATAGTCTATACTATAAGTAACCATCCAGCAGTGCGACCTCATCCATACAGATTACAATATTCAGAGAATCGCTTCAAAATGATTCTATCCTGAATCTATCAACAGCTTTCGATCATCTATCACAGCAGCCGTCTCGATCGGCTGCTGCAGCGCAGAGGTCACGGCAAGGTCATCAGCTGACCATAAATAACAATCGGTCTCGCTTCTGTACAATATTCCCGGTTTTCCTGCTTTTTAGAGGCTTGCGTTAATTTCGATTTGCATTAATTTTCATAGTTGAAAACTTCCTTTCCGCGATTCCCCTCCGAATTAAAACGATCTGCAGACGACTGAAACACCCCTTGAGTAGGCGCCGATTAAAAATGGGGGTAGTTTTCGGAATATTATCGAGGGGTGACCCAACCGATAAAGCTCTGTTTTAATCTGTTTTCGGCAGAACTTTCACTCCTCCCAGAAAATGCCACTTTCCCTAGTTCATTCGTTTCAGGCGAATTAATGCAAAATGTTTACTGGAAGCTGCTAATAATAATTCAAAAATTATAATCCAACCAATGTTAATTTGGAACAATCTTTATTCATTGATTTCTCTTAATATTATTCAGTTTATTATGGAAATCGATTCATCGATTACTCATGCTTAACAAATTTTGGGTTGGAACTTTCTTGGATACGTAAGATTTCCAAATTATCTTGTACAACATTTGAAATTTGTCCAGTGTTGAGGTTTGGAGTGAAAATTGGTGTGAAATATTGGTGTGAGTATAGTAGTATTTTTCAAATTTTCTTCTTAATTGCTCATACAATTCATACACACTATACATAAATAAACAAAAAATATATTTGAACAATAAAGCCCAAGGTCGACACCTGTATGGGAAACTTTACATAAGAACAAACTCAAGTAATAATAATACCTTGGCCTCAAATACAATACAATACTAATACTCAATACAATATATTAAATGTTTCGGAAAATACATAATAAAAGAAAAACAAGACAACAAAACAAGTAAACATTATAGCACTAAATTAGCAAACTACTAAGCATCAAGCGAATCACGTGTTCTCAAACAATAACATTGGAATATTTTGTTCTATTCTTCCTATACTTATAATATTTCTGTTGTTTATAATGTGTATTTCTTCTCACTTGTAATGTTTTTCGAAGAATCATTTTCTATTATTATGTTCATGAAATAATGCGTATAATTCATTGAATATTATTTGCTATTTAGCAAATATTATTTTTGCTATTTAACTATTGACATCTAGAATCCAAGCAGAAGTAGACTAGTTGTTATCTACATGAATGAAGCAACTTATCCAAACCCCTTCCTCTCTAATCCTCTCTCATTGTCTCTCATTCTCTCTCATTGTCTCTCATTCTCTATCATTGTCTCTTATCCTCTCTCATCCTCTCTCATCAACCGCACCAATCAAAAATTTCTGGTTGCCAGAGGAATATAATACTCTCTTGCACATCAAAACTCCATACTTTTCACCCTCACTGCGTAATTCTTGCGTTTTAAAAACATTAAAAAACTTTCCTCGCCCCCACCTCCCGCTCTTCCCCCCGGGGGAAAACGCGCCAAAAAAGTAGAGAAAATGGCGGCGGTGGGGGTTTAGGTTAAGAGGGGGGGTGGGTGGTGTTTTTTAGGGGGGGGATGCCTTAAGCGTCGTACTTTTTCTGGTCGTATCTTTTGCAGGCACGCGCTAAGAAATAAAGGAAGACAATGGGTGGGTAGGGAGGAAGGCGAGGCTACCAAGGGTTGAAACTGGAAAAGATTTTTGAAGTGGAAGATCGCGAACAAAGGGGTTGAAATGAGAGGTGTTCAAGGGTGAGGGGTTGCCTGGCAAAGGAAAGAATAACGAAGAAGAGAAATAGGAAAAGGGGGGAAAGTAAGATAACCACATGAATAATAAGGGGATGGTCGCAGTTATGACGAGCTTCCTTTCCAGACAACTTCCATTAGTTGGATGTGCCCTTTGTTTTGCCAAAGCCAAATTAATTTAGCAACTCCGCGGAGATTCTTCTTACTTTTTTCCGCATCTCTTACACACTGGCGGCCCCATCTTCTTCTTGCATACCCCCTAGTTACTATCATGCTGCTCTTTTTCTGCTGCTTGTATCTCAACTCCCTTCACTTATTTCCTCTTCACCTTTTATTATTCTCCTCCTCTTAATTCCACCCTTCTACAAATTCTCCTCTTCTAAATTCCATCCTTTTACCAATTCCCTTCCTCTTAATCCCATCCTTCTACAAATTCTCCTCTTCTTAATTCCTTCCTTAATAGCGCGGTTTCACGATACCAGTAGACGTGTAGGTATGCAGGTATATGGGTAGGTAGGTAGGTAGGTAGGTAGTAGACATGTATGCTATACTGACATGCAGGTTGGTCATATGATCTTCCACTCTATACAAACAAATAGGGCAATGCACACCAGTCATTGTGTATTGCCCTATTTGGTTGTATAGAGTGGAAGATCATATGATCAACCTGCATGCCAACCTACACACGGACTGGTGTGCATTGTCCTATTTGTTTGTATAGAGTGGAAGATCATATATGACCAACCTGCATGCCAGTAACCTACACGTCTACTGGTATCGTGAAACCGCTCCATAATTCTAATGGTACTAGGCCTATTTCCTAGCTATATGAATGTGAGTACGAATATTATAATGAATAGTAAACATGATTGTGAATGTCACTTACGTGAATTATAGCAAAAATAGAAAAATTGAAAAAATTATCCTGCTTAGTGCAAGCTGCTTAATGTTGGACAAACTTGTTTGAAACTAAAATTTCCAGAGTGCGTAGGAGCAAAGACGATAAGAAACTATTCTTAGAAACTATAATAGTTTCTTATCGTCTTTGGTAGTAGCGTTTATCTCTTCGAGATTTGTTGATTTGTTCTTTCGCGCGACCACAATAGCAATTTCACAGTTCTCCCCCCCTCCTCTACATGCCACTGACAATCCAGAGCTATTCTCGTGGTATATTGAGTATAAGAACAAAATTGTGAAAGTTGATTGTATAAATTGTATGTTTGTAAGAGTTGAATGAATGAGTTTGATTTTGAATTTAGTGCGCCGTCTTTAACTCGGGCAAAACCTTTCCGCTTTTCATTTTGAAACACAAATTTCCTACGGACAAGGAAAGAGTTTCCTCTCTTTCTCTGCCGAGGAAGAATAAGAGAAAAGAGTTTTGTTGCGGAAAATGAGGTTTACTTTGCGTGCTTTTTTTGCTCTGACATTATCATCGCAAAACAGCCAGCGGGCATTTGAGTGAGTCGTTTAAAAGTGGTAATTAAAGGAAACCCCTTACGGCGAACCACTCTTGAAGAAAGTAGAAAATTTTGTAATAAAGGTGCCCCAGCCCGCCTTTCAAGACAATATCAGAGGTAAGAGAGTCAAGCAACTCAAGTCATAATAGAGGGTATAACTGTGTAGTCGGTAATGATAAGATTTAAAAACAAAACTTTTTGTAGCGGATAGCTTGAGCTGTGCTTTACAGTTCGTAAAGAATAGCTTGAGCTAGATAGACTGTATAATAACTGTGTGGTCATTCATTGTCACTGTTTCAAATACTTTAACTGTATTTATTTCAAATACTTTATTACAAAGCAAGACTTGCTTGTCACTAGCAAGAACTTTTTTAATAATATTTACAGCATTTACATGAACCTCCGTCCAACACCACGGAATATCTTTTCTCAGCAATTCTCTCAGAAGTGACACTATTTGAGACATATTTGGTATGAATATCCTCAGATAGTTGACCATCCCCAATAAGTATTTTAGTTCAGTTTTATTTGTGGTGTCAGGCAGAGCGTTAATAACTTTTATTTTTTCTGGATCAGGAAACATTCCTGACTTATTAAAAAGCATTCCTAAATATTTCACCTCAGGTACACAATATTGAAATTTCTTCTTCTTCTTCTTTTCCTAACCCTTCTGCCTCTCAGCGTCGGGTGATTGAAATTGAAATTTCTTGAAATTAAATTTGATATTCAACTTTCTTGCTCGTTCTAAGACTTGTTTTAATATCTTGTCATGTTCTTCTTTAGTGTTCGAAGCAATGCAAATGTCATCAAAATAAACCACCACTCCTGGAATATCGTCAAAATACTTCGACACACATTTGTGGAACAATTCTGGCAAGTTGCATAAACCAAAAGGTGAACGTAAAAATCTATAAGTTCCAAACATAGTGCTAAAGTTACAATAGGTAGCAGATTGTTCATCAAGATGTTCAAAATCCATCTTTTATGTCAATATTATTGAAACACCAATCAATCCGCTCTGAAGAATAAGTCAATGATTGAGTTTGTTATTGACTTAGGTGCAATATGGTTGAAAAATAGTCGCATATGGTCAATAATAAAGACTGTGGGATGTTGAGGCAAGGAAAGTTATTATTTCTAGAAATGTAGTTTTTTCACAACAAGTTCAATGTAAAATACAATCTGAAGTCAGTAATGAGAGTAAAGTTCAAGTTAAAAAAATTAAAGTAAACAAATAGTAAACAAAAACAGAAGTAAGAACACAAAATATACTATGGTTTGAGAGTACCAATGTTCACAAACTTATACAAAGGCCTACTGTGTTACAGAAGCTAGGAACACACGATTTTAAAAATTCGAAAAGACGGTTAAGATGACGAAGAAAAAAATCAATAACAGAAATTTCGATCATTATTATTCCATTTTGAGGGAGACTTTCAGAAACCATACCACTTTATCCCACCTCATTTCTTGACGTTTGATTTTACTATGAATAAAGCGGGCTCAACCCACATCTTGACTTCGACTATTGTAATTAGAAAAAAAAATGCAAAAACCCAAAACCTCACACCCATTCTCCGTCTGTCAATCACGGCTGATTATCGACTAGCAGAGTCGATTTGGTTTTGAAAAGAAAGTCAATGTTCCCTTTATACTAAAACCTACGCATTACGATTCATTTTGCCTAGAAAAACGGAAACTCGGGGGCTTTTTGAATAATATCATTCGAAATTTGCTAAGGGCCACCCTCTCTTGAAAATAAACGTTACTTTCGCCTACTCTTAGAGGCCCTTGTTCTTTTGGTTACACTTCAATTGTTATCAGTTGAAGATCTATTGTCAAAGAACTATATTGTTAACAGGTGAGAAATATAAAATGGAGTTCGTACGCAAAGCTTTCAAAAGCCACTTCATCTACATATTACGTCAAAATATCTCGTCACATTCGCTACACCTTATAAATTTTCTCAATAGTTTTCTTAAAACTCAGGAAGTGGGTGAGTTGACTAGTATAATTTTATGTGCTAAAAAACATTTAAGTCTACAAGAAAAGACTAACGAGTGACTAGTTGACTTATTTCATTCAACCGCTTTCAAGTATTGTAGCCTGGATTATTTTATGAAAAAAAAAAGAAAAACCAACCGTTAGATTTCTGACGAAGTTTAGAAAAACTGTCACTTTTAACAGAAAAATTGAAAAAAAAATAACGGCATTTTAAGAATAGCTTGTTATTATCATATTGGTAGTAGACCTACTATGAAATAAAAATATTATTTATTCATATCCTCACCATTCCTTTACTTTACACTATACTCCCAACACTTTAACTCACTTTCAAAATAATGTCAATGTGAATATTGAATAAGATATTATTTTATCCGTTCAAACCATTGATATTAATATCGGAAGACTTTATTATGAATTTGGGAATTCAAGCTCCTCATAATACTTCAACTTCAACTTCTTCTTAAAGCAATGGCAAAAATTGAAACTTTGATCGCTCATTTCTCATCTCCAAGATAAATTTTTTCAAAATTTAAGACCTTATCGAACATCTACTCCAGGGGTGTCCAACCTTTATCAATCAAGGGCCACATTGTCAAAATTCAAGAGAAGGTTGTCCGGGGGAGGGGGTAAGCGGGTGGTCTGGGGGTGTCTCACCCAGGAAATTTTGTAATTATTACCCTCATAAAACCCTTTTATGCTTCCTGTAATGTAAATTTACCTCTTCGGTTGGCTGAAACACCATGTTAATGTTTTATGTTTCAGTTGTGTTAATGTTTTTGTCTTTACGGCAACATGGAGGGCCAAATCTGGTTGGGCAGGCCTAATCTACTCAATGAGATCTTTGAAATGAGACGTGAACGAACAAATTCGGTTGTCTAAAACTATCCATCTACTGTACATAGATAGAATATAGAAGAATAGATAGAAGATAGGTTAATTGGGTGTAACTATCCCATTATGAAAACAATTCAAACATATTTTAGAAATTTTTGTGTTTTGAATATTTTATTTATTTATTTTTTCAGCATTGAAAATACTTGAACAATGCTCGAACTGTGTCTAAAATTCTTTCATGAATCGTAGCCTAATTTGTGAATCATGTAGCTTCCAAACTCCGCCTATATACTATCTCGTGATAGGCCAGCAATGAATGACTCAGCTTGTTCTGAATTCAACCGGTAGATGGCTGCAGTTACTGGGTCATTTACAGCTTCAATCTCTACAGACACGCCTCCAAGCTCCGCCTCTCTCCCCTGATTGGTCGGCAATGCATAACGCCGCTAGTTCTGAATTCTGTCATAAGATGGCAGCAGTTACTGGGTCATTCTTGTTACAACTTCATTATTCCGCCGTCTAGATGTCAGAGGTGTTCTACACTCATTCTTATCCAATGGTAAAGAACAGATTCTTTCTATTGAACAAGGACATTCGATATTCATAATAAATAAAATAGTGTATTATATTGTGAAATATTTATTTCAATAGTATACTAAATTTCCAATTCAATTTTGATAAAAGCGATTAGTTTGACAACCATCAATATTTATGACACACGTAGATTATTCATTCAATCATGGGAAATTCTACTACAGATTTTTCGAGAACGACTGGTCCAAAAAGACTTTGGTATACAAAAATAGTTGAGGACTTTGAAGGATGTGATTATGGGGTTTAAAATTTCCCCACAAAATGTTATACAATTACAAGAAACGTATTATCAGCAGTTTTGAGTCAAAGGGAAGGATGTGAACAGGAAGCCTATTTTTGCATCACTATAATATTAACCAAGTGATTGTGAATTGGATTCGTGCATGTGAAAAAACTTTGAGGTTGAGTCCAAAAATACTTTTATGGAAAATGTCTTATTTTTTTGTTAGCCTATTTTGCTTTTGAATGACATGAATCGTTGGAAAGGAGTTTTGATAGAGTCCCATTCCTGAAAAATGTTATTAAATGGTTGTCATTATTACTTTGTTGAGCATCTATTAAGATTGTTTTGGATAAAATGAATCTAATTCTCATTTACATTTAAAATTTGTTCATTATGATAGTATATCATTGACTTTCTTTATTTTTGTATATTCAATAACAACAACCAATACTTATTATTCCTAGTCCTTTATCGTATTGTGATCGACAGTAAAAACTATTCATTGGAGTATTGAATGCAAATATAATTCTTCATCAATCCACAACGGGAGGGTCAAAGTTTCACAGACCGTACAAGAAAACAATAATTGCGAAAATATTATACACCCCAGGTTGGACTTCCACCTGTCATCGAAATGAAAACAATCTCGATTCTCTCTTGAATTCTGTCAGATGTTACTCCTGATAGGATGTGACAGAAGAAAGATCTATCCGCTGAATATGGGCTCTTGATATATTTTTTATATCTCCGGTCAATCCTGGGGTCGAGCCCTGAACTCTAGCGTGGGAAAGGAAGCACAACTCCCTCCAAGCATTGAATAATACTATATACCCTGGGTATATATATTGCTCCAAGCGAGATGTGTTTGTTTTCGTTGTGAATGTTTCCGAAATGGGCTCTTTTGCAAAATAGAGCGTTGTCTTTTTCAGAGGTTATTCACACCGTGAAGGGCATTTGCAGTCTATTATCCTTTTCGCGAACAAAAAGCGAGACTAACTATGTATAGTATATTCACAGAAAGTTTCAAGTTTCAAATCGCTGAATAATAGAGAGAAAGACCTACTTGCTCCAGTTCTAGAACTTCTATAAGATTCGAGTAGGATAAATGAATACAGTAATATTCATTTAATTTGACGCTTTGTATTGAATAGATAGATAGAGAGATATTATTTCTTTGTCGGGTGTGAAATCCTATGATTTTCATAAGCAAAATATATAATTTTCCTACCAATGGAGGGAGGAGGGTTTGGGGGTTGTAAGCAACTATGTGAAGTACTGTGACTAATCTCGTCTTGTCTTGTCTTGACTAACCGGTGTACGCCTAGCCTTAGATTGCAATCAGAGTTGTTTAGATTGAGCAAAGACAATCTACATTAGTTTCTAATAGTTACTTATCGTCTTTGGATTGATCAATCAATTTTTTATTCAACACAGTACATAACATACATAGATACAGTTGAATATCGTCAAAAAAGGATATATATTCAACGTTGTAACCAAGCCCTGCCAAATATCTTATCGTTCTCTTTTGTAGAACAAAAACTCGTTTCATGTTTTCTTTTGAGGTACCACCCCACAGCTCTATACCATTTACAAGATAACAATAGAATGTGGAAAAATAGGCTACTTTGACTGTATTTTGAGGGACATACTTCATTAGATTTCTTATGAGGAAGAGACTTCTGCTTGATTGTTTGACTATTTTATCTACATGTGGCGTCCATGTCAACCTATCATCAAAGCTTAACCCCAACATATTAACTGAGTCAATGCATTCAATTACGTTGTCACCAATATATAGCTAAGGAAATACAGAAGCATAGAGTAACTATACTGTTGTTATCTGTGACAGAAGAATATTTAAAGTGGATAGTTTTATTGATAAACAGGCTTTATTAAAATACTGAACAACAGCATTTGTAGAGATGTTCATATCAATTTCAAGATTGTTCACGTTTTTATCAGTAAAAAGAAGGGTTGTGTCGTCTGCTAATTGCACGTTACCTTGAGGCACTGTTACCTTCAAGAAGCTTGATTGGAACAAACAAAGAATGTTATTTCAATGAGCCTGGTTCATCTCGTTAAGAATAATTCAAAAATGAATTAGTTATGAGTGCTTGTTATCTAAACACCTGTTGATTGAATATTTTTTCAGAGACAATAAAAAGCAGAATAAGTTCAGTCTTTTGAGTCATTCAACATTGAAGTTTGTATTTTTTTGAAATGCAGAGATTATTATACTGTCTTTGTTTAATACATTTACTCTTTTACTTGCATGCCGCTTCAGTAAGTAGAAATAAATAATTATTCGTTTTGACATTTCTCAAGTTGTTTTCAGTTTTTGTTGCACTATTTGCGTAATAAGGCCTATCTTGGAGTGTTTCAACCAGATTATCTTATAACTTGGACCATGGACGTATAGGATCATCTTTATAAGAAGAACGTTTTTAATTTCTACCTTCTGACAAATAATGATAGCTCGCCAATAATCCAGATTTCCCTGTCAAGGCTTAACAATATTGTTTTGTTGCCATTGCAACAGTATTATTATCATTGTATTATCTTCCGTTATTCTATGATAATTATTCATGGTTCTTTGGTCATTAAAAAAGACTAGTCTATTAATATTTCAACATCTACAGAGCATAAGGAGTGAGGTAGGCTACAAAATTTCCCAGTTATATTCTTAGTTTTTCCTCTTTCCAAAGTTGTATATTGTTAGTTTTCTAATGTTTTCGAATTAAATAAAATCTATGTTAGTTTTAGGAAAATATCCAGTGTTAAGATAGTTGTATCATCTCAATAATGAAAATGCTATTACCCTACACTCTACACTATTCTATTAGAATTAATGAATTCATTCATTTTCCTCATTACCTATAGCCTACCTCCCATTTCCAAATGTGTTAAAGGCTTTCATGTTGATTTGCACCAAGCAAGATTCAGGATCAGTAGGCCTACAATGCTAATCAAGTGGAATCACCTGATTCAAAATTGTTGATTCTGGTTGGTGTAATCATAGTCCCCTCTTAACTAGTAGTTAAGGTGTAACAAAGACTATACTACTATTATCAGATTCATTTAATTTGGCGCTTGGCTTAGATAGATAGAGAGATATTATTTCTTGACGTGGCTGATGACCATAGAGTACGATGGCAAAGAAATAATATATCTCTATCCATCTATCTATAAAATGCCAAGCGCCAAATTAAATGAATCTGATTATATACTTGAAGTCTTAGGCTAGGCGTACACCGGTTAGTCAAGACAATACAAGATGAGATTAGTCATGTTTAGTCACAGTAATTCACTTAGTTGCTTATGAAGCAGCACACACTGATGCAATGACTAATCGGTGTGTGTTGCTTCATAAGCAACTATGTGAAGTATTGTGACTACACGCGATTAATCTCGTCTTGTCTTGACTAGCCGGTGTACGCACCGCCTTATACTTGAATGGTCTCTAGTTAAATTAGTCTTTGTATAGTCTTAAATAGTTCAATTGTCTGGTGCAACCTATTATTAAATTTATCAGTGATAGGAAAAGTATCAACAGCAACACACTAATGTTGGGTTGCACCAAGCAAGATCAATTTTGATCCAGGATCAGTGCAATGCTAATCAAATCAGCTGATTCATCGAAATAGTTGATCCCGGTTGGTGCAACCCAACAGTAGCCTAGTCGTTAACTGGAAACGTTTTTGTCAGAAGGTGTCTGATGTCCGGACAGCTTCTTCTTCTTCTTCTTCTTCTTCTTCTTCTTCTTCTTCTTTCTTCTTCTTCTTCTTCTTCTTCTTCTTCTTCTTCTTCTTCTTCTTCTTCTTCCTGTTGGCATTAATAATAATATATGTATCAAATTATTAACTGTACTCAGTTTAGTATGTTTAATTCCCCCATAGATAGAGCTTGGAAGCTCTAAGTAGTACATTGACTATAAATAGTCATCTGTACAAGGAAGGATTTCATTGGTATGACTGAGCTGCTGTCATTCATTTCGGATGATCGGTCGTTTTTTTACAAAAACGGTCAAGTGTACGACCAGTCTAATTTTGCTTTTCAAATTCCACAGGATAGCTGCAATAGTACAAGATCACCTAAGCTGGGCCCGACAATAGTTGAAAAACAATCCGCAATCAAGGATGACTTAAAAATTGTCTCCCTTGGAATCAACACATGTCCTGCTGATGTAGGGGTCGGTAATGAAAATTGTACGATCTACAGTAATTTTCTATGCAACAGAACCATCAAACAAAGACTGCAAATTGCTGATGCTTTTTTCAATGTAAATAAAGTTGAGATCGCTGAGCTCAAGAAGAGAGAAAATACCTCGGTAATATATTAATATATTCTATAAATATATATTTATTATCTAATATATATTAATAAATTGATCAAACACTGATCATCATCTTGTTCAGTATTTGATATCAAGATAAAATATGAATTATATTTTTCAATAATATCGACGAGTGTACCCGATGCAGTGCAAAGCACCGCTTGCTTGCTCAGTACTATATCGTTTGGGAATACAGTATCAATGCAACAGACTTGTATCAGTGTGAGATTCCTCTAGATTTCACATCAAATCTCACAGTGGTGGGAGCACAGTAGAAAGGAATGCGCTGAAAGTTTTGTAATAAAATAGATAATATTTTCAAATTTCAAAATGAGTACGGTAGTTAGAAATGTTGAGTAACCGAATAGGTATTATTAAATTTAATGTTTTCCAGTTTTAAAACAGAGCTTTCATTAAACTGAACCACACGGAAATGAAATGCTCAAGTTCACAGGTTCCACTGTGCACTGTTGCCACTATAGTGACAGTCTTCCACCCCACTCTACTGTCTATACACAATAGGCGGCAATCCTGCTTGGAGAGAAGGGTGGCGGTGTCAAAAGACATTTTTAACCTTGAGCATTTCATTTTCGTGTGGTCCACTTCAGTCTATATTTGGATCTATAGGATTTGTTATAACTCTGATAATTGATTGCAGTTCGAATAAAACTAGTTGTCCCTTGGCCTGGTGCTCAAGAGCCACTCACTAGAAACGTTTTTGTCAGAAAGTCCGAAGTTCGAACAGCTGACCATTTGATTCAATGTTAGCATCATTGAATCAAATGGTCAGCTAACATTGAATCAAATGGTCAGCTGTTCGGACATCGGACTTTCTGACAAAAACGTTTCTAGTGAGTGGCTCTTGAGCACCAGGCCAAGGGACAACTAGTTTTATTCGAACTATAATGTAACTCCTGGTATTAGTGTGACGCATGATATCATAAGTTACAAAAAAAAAGATAGGCCTATCATTTGATAACAAAAAATTTCCAATTATTTCCAGGCATCTCGAAGTAATATGGCTCTAGACCTATATTCTACAATGTCTAACTTGATTGGAGAAGCTTACCATTATGATGATCTTTTTAGTACGGTTGAGCAATACCTGGCTAAAAACATTAAACTCTCACTACTTCATGGTCATGATTTGGCATACATGTCAATTCTATGTACCAGCTCAGATACCACACTGCGAGCTCTCATTGATGCCAGATACATACTAGGTACGATTACTGAGACTGTGTGGCCATTTGATGTCAGTATATCAGTGTGGCCACTTTTGATTGGTCAGCTCAGTCAAATCCATCATACTTTTGCCAATTCTTATAAGGCTAGGCGTACAAGACGAGATTAGTCATGTTTAGTCACAGTACTTCACATAGTTGCTTATGAAGCAACACACACTGATAACTGATTAGTCATTGCATCGGTGTGTGCTGCTTCATAAGCAACTATGTAAACTATTGTGACTAAACGTGACTAATCTCGTCTTGTCTTGTCTTGACTAACCAGTGTACGCCTAGCCTAAGCTTGCATTGGGGTGATACGCAAAAAAATGTGAATGTTGTGTGATTCACTTCTTACCTTTAATTTGCCTTTGTCAGTGAACAGTTTTCAACATTATAAGCTTCCAACACAATACTTAGAGTAGACAGACAATTATCATTAGACTAAGGCTAGGCGTACACCGGTTAGTCAAGACAAGACAAGACAAGATTAGTCACAGTAATTCACTTTGTTGCTTCTTATGGAGCAGCACACACCGATGCAATGACTAATCGGTGTGTGTTGCTTCATAAGCAACTATGTGAAGTACTGTGACTAAACGTGACTAGTTTTGTCTTGACTAACCGGTGTACGCCTAGCCTAATGTTAGAAAAGTTATTTTTGATGCTGTTTCTCACGAAATAAGTATGAAAAATGAGTTAATTGTTGAAAAAAGTTCATTTTTGCCTGTAATCCCATATAAAATTGAAAAATTTAGCAAACGGTGGAGGGAACACAAAATGTTCCAATACAATGTTATAGACCCATGCATACACACACCAATGACCACACTGTTATTATACAGTCTCTGTAGCTGCACTCATGTTCATTCCATCACTCGTCGTTTATTGCCGTTCTTTTTTTACAAAAAAATTGAAACAAAAACATTCTTATAAACTAATTAGATCTTTATAGAATTGAAAACCTTATTAAAGAAAGTTTTATATTATTTCAATATTAAAGTAATGGGCTCTCCCAGAAAAGCTAATGATTGAGCTATGGAATAATTCTGAGCTCTGAGTCGTGACTCTCATATTTGATTCTACACTTATGAAATAAGTATTGATTTTTTCATTGATTGATTGATTGATAAATGGAGTGTCTGCATTTGCTTGAGTGTTTCTCAAATGATCCAAATCTTGACAAAATTAATTATTAATTATTGGAAATATCACCATGACAAGGAAAGTGGTGAGATTGCTTCATTACATATTGTTTGTTTCTTTAAGTGTTTGCTTTGTCACTAATTTTCACTAATTTGTAATTACCAATTAGTCATATTACTAATTACTAATTTACTAATGTACTATATAATTACCTTTTATTGTTCAATATCTACAGATCCAGAAAACCATCCGGATATCACAATAACATTACAAACTCTTATTAACACTAAAGTTAACAGTAAAGATGAACGAAGAGTCTTGAATAGTATCATCAATCCAATCGTAAGTTGAAAATTTTTCCATCATGTCAGTGGTGGAACCTTGATAAATCGTATCTCAAGGGGAACGGCAAAAATTCGATTCATCAAGTATTGCGAAATATCAAGGTTCGAATTATTAGGGTCCATCTCAAAATACTTCGATTTATCAGTGTTCAAAACACTTACCTTTTCAAATTCATAATAATACTGTAGCATGCAACTTCGATTTACTATGGTTCTCTTATTAAAACTTCGATTTATGAAGGTCCGAAAACTGCATTGATCAATGACCTGGAACTTCCGTTCCAGTGTTTTAAAACTGAAACAGATTAAAGTAGAACCGTTTCATAATATAGCATCCGTTTTATAAAGTTGTCATTACGATACAAGTTTCAAAATTTCATTTCGAAAAAGCAACTGTTTTGATTTCAATTGTGAAACTGTAATGATTGCGTTATAACACGGTCTTAGATAAAATACTTTTATGGCTTTTTTTTCTTTGGTGGGGAGGCACTTAGAGGTGGATTCCACATTGCCTTATGTTTGTGATGGTCACCTATCTAAGAGCAGTCTACCAGTCTTAAATGTTTTTGACTTAATAAGAAAGCAATGAAAAAATTGTGAGAAATGCAACTGTAAAATCAAAGAGAATATCTGTCTACTTTTGAATTCAGATTTTTGTTATATTTTCAATTTCAAGTAGCAGAAAAATGGATGAATATCATACACCATGAAATTATGAGTAGCGGACTTTTGAAACGGACTGTCTAATGAAGTTAAAACTAATTTGCAGACCAATTTAAGACCTACTTTGTACTTTGCAGACTGATTTAAGACCCGAATGTGGGGTTAATCCAGCTCTGATCCAAGACCAGCTTAAATTGATACCAAGAAAAGACCGTAAGTTTATTCATATTACTGATAATCTCAGAAAAAATGCAGCACTCAAAATATCAAAGTAAAGTATTGCAGTATTCTGATATAATTTGGCAAAAAGCTATTTTCCTCAGTCTTCAAACCTCTCTATACCCGATCTCCCTCACTCTCTCTCTCTCTGAAAACAGAAACGTCATTGGGAACATGCCGAATTCTCCTTTGTTTTCCTGTGATCCGTTATTTTTTTTAAGAGTTTGCATCTTATTTCATAATGAATCAACATTATCTTGTGAAATTTGGTAGGCTCACTAATATAGAAAAGTGATGATTAACAAGTCACATATTCCTATGAAATATCTTGTTCAGCATGAATACACTTTAAAAGAGAACTAACAAGGATTTTAAAGAGAACTGTAGAATCTTGTAATGGAATGGAACTGTTATTTGGTCTGAAAAATTGTGATTCCAGATTTTTCTAATAATTGAATTATACAGGCGGCTGCCTTGAATTTTCAATTTGAGTTTAGCCTACTGAAGAAATTAGCCTACTGAAGAAGTTATAATTTCTCCAGTAAACTCAATCAAATTGAAAATTTCAGGCAGCTGCCATGTTGAAAAATTCAAATGTTGGGAAAGTACGATTTTCTGTTTGTTTTGGCTTGTAGAATACATTGGTAGTAATGGAATTTGTTTTCTTTGGGACACTATGTATAAAGATTTGTATTCATTGTCCAATGCAATTGACAGAAATAATAATCAAACTTGAACATTTTCAGGAGACTGCAAAAGTACTCATGAGGAGCTTCTAAAGTTTATGACCAAGGCTAGTTTTGATCAGATAAAAGCGGTTGATGATGAATACAGAAAACAGAATCAAGGAGCTACTGTACTGCAACAAATCGAAAATCATTGTGAGGGTTACGTACGTGAAGCTTATAGGCGAATAGGTAATTAGTTAATCATCAATTAAAATTATTCATATTTTTTCTGTTTCTACTAATAAAATAAAAATTTATCTCATTACATTGAGTTTATTGGGAAACTCTGTATTAGGCAAAGAAAGCAAAAAGGAAACCCTTGCAAATTGAAACTTTGAGGTTTCACTTGGGGGGGGGGGGGTTAAGAAAGATGTACAGTTAGGCTAGGCGTACACCGGTTAGTGAAGACAAGACAAGACAAGATTAGTCACGTTTAGTCACCGTACTTCACATAGTTGCTTATGAAGCAGCACACACTGATTAGTCATTGCATCGGTGTGTGATGCTTCATAAGCATCTATGTGAATTACTGTGACTAAACGTGACTAATCTCGTCTTGTCTTGTCTTGACTAACCGGTGTACGCCTAGCCTTAGTCTTCTGGGTACTTGGCATTTGATGGGTACTGGGTACTTGTTCATTATGTTGATGAGAGAAAAATAAGCTTTATGTTTTTCCTTAAAAAAAACGTATTCACTGGACAGTCAAAGAATTAATTATTGTAATTTGCTTTTCCAGTCTACTATGCCGTAGATCCATTCGCGTATTTTGCTGATCAAGTTTTTAACGGAATCAACGACCCCTATCATGGCTTTATTGAGAATGCTACTTCTATAGTTGCATATTCAAGAAGTGAAATCGACTTGAAGGATATCGAAGCCGCTTTTCAAATAATCTATAAACGACCTGTTTTAGACTTCTTGCAAGTGAGTGTTTCAGCGCAATAACTGGGTTGAGTTAAAATTAAGGTTAGGCTCTTCATTGCATTACAAACTCTATTGATTGATTCATCTATTTTTACAGATTCTGATGTTAAGAGAATTTGAGACATATATTTCAGGTATATTGACCTCTAGTATGCAGATACTATAGGTGATTTGTTTATAATTTTCATGAAAATAGTGACTGTATCATTGTCAATCTCATGCCCTTTTTTTTAGTCATTGAATCGATAAAAAATTTTGCATTTGAAAACACATGGTTATTGATTCAATACTGCTATTGGATCCATAAACTGTTTATTGAACGACTGAAAAACCGGGCAAATAAGGTAAATAGAATACAATGTATAGCAGGATACTTTTAAATTGTCAGAAAACAGCTGATTGATGTACGCTCGTTTACTAACGTTAAATCATCTGTTTTGTGACAAGTTAAAAGAATCCTGCTATAGTGTTCACGATGGAGATCAACAGTTTGTTTTTCCCTATTTTTTACATGTTAAATTCAACATTTCCAAAGGTTTCTCAAAGACTTCATGCCTTTCAAGCAATCACTACCTCTCCAAAACAAAAGATCAAACATTTCAAAATCACTGGGACATTTTGCCAACGATATTTTAGAATTTGAAAGCATTTTCATATTCCTAACAGCATAAGTAGTGTTCAACAGTAAATTAATACAGTATATTTTTTCTTTCAATTTCCAATACTTTCTAAACTAAATTACTGAACGAATTTTATTTCAAACTAAATACATTCATACTCTTTCAAGAAGTTATTGTGATACGCTTGTCAAGACCACGAAAATGGCTGCCCTTGAAAGCAAAATGGCGGAACCTACTAAGACTACGATGAAGCTCTGTGATTGGACGAGATCTTCCACGCTTCCACTCCCACTTTTAACACCGGGAGCTGTCCAATAGGAAACGAGAATTATAGAAAGGACCTTGTTTCCTAGTTTCCTTTTCCCTCCGAGAGATAGAGCATAGTTGCAATACATAGTTAGTTTGTGATACAATTTACGTAGTAAAATAGGCTATTTTACACGTAAATTATGTCATAAATGAACAAAACTGAAATGTTTCAATGTTTGTTGCACCAAGCAAGATCAATTTTGATCCAAGATCAGTGCAATGCTAATCGATGGGGGTCAGCTGATTCAAAATAGTTGATCCTGGTTGGTGCAATCCAACATTACCGGTAGTGTTCCATACTTTTTTTAACTATAATCAATTGTTACGTACGAAATAAATTTATTTGTATTATTGAAGTATAATTGATGACACTAATATGATTCCTGTATTCTGTATACTGTAATGCTTCCAATATTGTAATGTTGTCCATCTATGTTTCTCTGTGCACTGCTTCTAGTGAATTAGTGTAGCTTTTCAGTGAATCCGAAACTGTAATTACTATTTTTAAATGACGTTTATTGTAACAACTATCATGACCTAGAATTTAAGCGACATACTTTGTAATCTACATGAATAAAGTGAATATTCTATTCTATTCTATTCTATTCTATTCTACTGATAGATTCTATAAAAATAATATGTTTCAATTTTTCTTTCACAGGATGCAAAATGGAATGATCCATATCAAACACTCCTGTATTTCCCCTATCGTTTGTACAAAGGAAATACATAAATAGTATATCATTAGAAGATGAAGCTAATCTGAATAATATTTAATACTATAATGAAATATTGTTCATACTATTAACACTATGGTGCGTTTCAACTATGTCACTTAGTTATAAAACATTTGTTACATAACAAGTTTCACAAAAATGTTACAAATTTTATATAACAAAATGAATACTATTGAGTAGTGTCAGCTGTTGTTATATTTATATAACAAAAGTTACAGAAAACTTGTTATATAACAAATGTTTTGTAACAAAGTTACATATTATAGTCATATAAAGTTACATATTAAGCGCACCTTAAAAGGCTACTCTGAACTATTCACCTAAATTTGGGTTAGAAGCAACTTCAAACTAATGTCTGTTGATTATTTCTACATAATTTAATTTGTCAACAAATAAATGAATACAAATATTGAATGAAAATTGAACATTTTGATCCATTAAATTTCCATGATTATTCTAAGGTACTACAGTTGATCTGTCTGTTTGGCATGTGCTACCCATTTTCTGTAATTTTGGCAAAACTCTTACGAAGGGAACGGTATAACTACAAATTCAAATTATCGCTTTTTCAAATTCACAATAATAGTTTTCCCGTCAACTATTTCTCAACAATTTAAATGCTCTTTTCTACTAATGTATAGCAGGATCCAATTAACTTGTCATGAATCAGCTGATCCAGTAATGATTAAACAGTGATTTCGACACAATAATCAAAAGGCTTGAAAGTCTCAAAGACCTTTAAAGTCTTTAAAAGACCTTTTTAAAGAAGACCTTTCAAAGAATGACTTTTTAAAAGACCTTTTCAATAATCTGCGAGATTCAGCATTTGTAGGTTATGATGACGGACGAATAAGGTATTGGCAGTTGGCACACATCAACTCGAACTCAGTTGTTTATCAGCTATGGATGCGGAAGGGCTGAAATTTGATAGTTACAGCAGGATCCGTTTAACTTGTCAAAAAACATATGATCGACGATCACAATACTTAACCTAAAAATGCTGAATTTCGCAGATTATTGAAAAGTTATTCTTTGAAAGGTCTTCTTTAAAAAGGTATTTTAAAGACTTTAAAGGTCTTTAAGACTTTCAAGCCTTTTGATTATTGTGTCGAAATCACTGTTTAATTATTAATGGATCAGCCGATTTAGGACAAGTTAATTGGATCCTGCTGTACTAATGTAACAAAGCTTTTAATTCCCTAATGAAATTTATCTCCACACGATAATTGTTTCTGTCTACTATGTTATCAGCTGTTCAGCAACCCAATCAGCTGTTCCAATTTCGCCTGAAGTCTGAATAGATTCATCTTAATATAGCAGGATGCAATTAACTTGTCATAAATCAGCTGATCGACGAGCATATGATCACAATACTTAACCTACAAATGCTGAATCTCACAGATTATTGAAAAGGTCATTTAAAAAGTTATTCTTTGAAAGGTCTTCTTTAAAAAGGTCTTTTAAAGACTTTAAAGGTCTTTAAGACTTTCAAGCCTTATGATTATTGTGTCGAAATCACTCTTTAATTATTACTGGATCAGCTGATTTATGACAAGTTGAATTGAATCCTGCTATATCTACAGCACGGGGGCGCCTAGCACATGTTTATCTGGCCTCTATCACTGTCTCACTCTTCTCATCCTTTCATCCCACTCTTTCTATCCTTTTTATCCTTTCGCTAAAAAAGCGTGTCACCTTTTGCTGCTACTCCTACACCGACAATCAACCTAACAGCGTGTGTTTTTTTTATTTAATTTTTTTTTTCAAACAACGGATGGTCGATTGGCCCACAGACCCATTTTCTATTCAACCCCTGCTGAAACTAACGGGTAACTAACTGCTGTCGAATTCGAGATGAAAGAATGTGGGTGAGCGGGGAAAGATACATGATGAAAGGTGGAGAAATAGAGAAGAGATGAGAGAGGTTGAGGATAAGAAGAAAAAGTGGAAGGTGAAGAAGAGAGAGGGTGAGAGAAATAGAGGAGTCAGAAGAGAGGTTGAGGATAAGAATGAGAAGTAGAAGGTTAACAATAGAGAGAGAGAGGGAGAGAGAGAGAGAAATGTGAAGAGAGGTTAAGAATAAGAATGAGAATTAGAAGGTGGTGGAGAGAGAAAGAGAGAAATGAGAAGAGTGGTTAAGAATAAGAATGAGAAGAAGAAGTTGGAGGGGAGAGAGAGAGAGAGAAAATGAGAAAATAGGTGGGGGATGAGAATGAGAAGTGGAAGGTAGAGAAGAGAGAGATTACATTTTTAGATTATTTACTTTATTCATGTAGATTACAAAATTTGTTGGCCCAAAGAAGCTAGAAAAATAACAATTTACGAGATTTAATCACATTAAAGTCATGATATTTTCATGAATCGCGAATAGGAACGAAGGAAGCAAAGTGGATAATGAAAAGTATCAGAAATGAAAACCCCAAGAAAAAAAGGAGAGTAAACTAGGAAATGATAGGATAATTTAGAAATGAAGCAGGAAAATTGGGGAAGAAAATAAGGAGAAATGCAGAAAATGCAGAATGCAGAAGTTGGAAAGAGAAGTAAAAGAACAATGCGATGAAAAGGAAAATTAAAATTTCTACTGAAAAATAGGGGAAAAAATAGAAAAATAGGAAAAAAGAATGAGATAGGAAAAAAATAGGAGAAATAGGAGTTACAGAAAAAATAAACAAGAAAGAAGAAAAATTAGTAATAGAATTTGAAGAACAAGCATGAAATATGAATGAGATGAAAAGGAACATGAAATTTTAACTGGAAAAAATTAGGAATCAAAGATTAGAAAGGAAAATGAAACGTAGAAGAAAAAGAAGAGAAGAAAAAAGGAGAATAGAAATGGAAGATGATAGATCACTGAGCAGGTGAAGAGCGAAAATCGAAACTAGGATGGTTCGAAGTGTGCCTTTTGGCAAACGGTACTTTTTGTAAAAATACCCTTCCGCTCAAATTCCAAACCCATTCCTATTTTTCTTTTTTTTTTTGTTTCACATTTCATCCCCCGCTCTGTCAGTCGTACTCCTCTCTCACCCCCTTCACCCCCTCTCTTTGTAAAGATTCAACCCCGTTCTCCAATTTCTGCACAATTTTTTTTATCAATCTCTTTTAACCTCGTTCGCTATTATTTTCTAACGGACCACCCTTTTAGACGAGTCTCGATTTTTTATCGAAGTTTCGCCGAACTTGACGGTTGTCGAGAGTTGAGTGGAAATTCCGAAAGGGAACAACCATAATGTTTGTGTATTCCTCTGTTCGATTGGCTGATTCTGAACAAGGATCGGATTCTGAACAAGGAACATCTTTAGAAGAAACTGGCTTCTGAATGACAAAAACATCTTCAAACTAAAACGAGAGCACATGGGATAAAAGTGATGTACCTACGCATGTCTTTTGACTTTTGTATATTATCTGGAAGATTTCCTCTTGTCAGAAATTGAATTTTGAGGTTCATGTAATGTTGTTTCATCATGTAATAATGTTAATGTTAAGAAGTAATCTTATTTCAATATGTAAAGTCGTGTATCTTGTAGGTATTAGGCTAGGCGTACACCGGTTAGTCAAGACAAGACAAGACGAGATTAGTCACGTTTAGTCACAATAATTCACATAGCTGCTTATGAAGCAGCACACACCGATGCAATGACTAATCGGTGTGTGTTGCTTCATAAGCAACTATGTGAAGTACTGTGACTAATCTCGTCTTGTCTTGACTAACCAGTGTACGCCTAGCCTAATCATTATGATCGAGTATTATACCTTGTAGACTAGTATCCGTGGTACCAAGACGTATTTTAATCTTTTTAAAAATTCCAAAGTGTCACTATTGAGATTGTAGAACTGTTCTATGATAATTAGAACGAAAACATAAGGATATTGTCAATTCTACCATTGATTTGTAGAAACCATGGTCCTTGAACCACAAATAAATCGTAGAATTGACAAAATCTTTGTGTTTTTATTCTAATTATCATTGTAATTTTTTTGAAGTATTTTTGATCTGACAATATTCCAGACTATAAAACATAACTTTATTTTATCCATTGCCTGTATTCAACCATAGCATAGGTTACAATTATTGAAGTAACTTACTTTTGTGGATATTATGTTCCACTATCCTATCTAATATTCTTAAGATTTCATAAAGCACAAGGTTATTTCAAAGAGAAACAGTTTTCAAATAATAAAGCTTTTTATTTATATGTTTTTTGAAGTTCTTGTTCAACGTTTCGACAAGACAATAATATTTCGTTCGATATAAAAACAATAATTGTGTATAAAAAACAAACAACAGTTCATATAATATACTATCGACACTTAAATCTAGTAATCGATACACGTAGACAATAGAATACAGAATATTTAAAATCAGTCTTAGTAAATTTGAGTCTGCAAATATACAGCAAATATTGTAATTGGAATGTTTAGCTTGCATTAAGACATGTTTTTTATCTAGAAAGATTGGATTTTTAATGAAATAGATGGAAATTTGTTCACAATAATTGATGGACTATTACAGTAATTGAATTTCTCCATAAGCCATGAAAGTTTCTTCTGTGTTGAAGAGTGGATCAATAAAATTCAAAATTTTGTTCATTTTCAAATATCTCAAACACCTTGGAGAAAATTTACGAGTACAATTAAAAACATTAATTCTTAAAGACCATTTTCTTCAAGAGATAATGATGAAACTTACTCAAATAACTCTCTATAATAAACTCTTCCAATTTTTCAGGCTTGAACATTTTTGTGAAATCCTTTACAATACTTGCGGTTTGCAATAATTGAATATAACCAACATTGAGGTAGATGGCTGTGATAGAGACCATGATTTCTTATAGTAATAATTACAATAATATTGATAAAATACCGATTTGAGATTCTCATAGTTATTGGAGAAATACATTATTATTATTATTATTATTAAAAACTTACGGCCTAATTTGAAACTGGGATGACAATTATTGCTATAAGAAGTAAATATGGCACAATTAGATTTGTCTAACTTGGAAAATATTACTATTACTAACAAAATTTATTGAATCTGGTAGTAGAATTTCGGTGAGATTTGGTTCAATATTACCGTATTGATTATGTTGGATTCATTTACATTTTATTATAATGACTGACATGAATTTGAGATCAAAACCAGCTTGATGGGATATAAGGAATTAAAAACCATCTTACTAGTATTATGAATCATAATCTACCGTACTCAATATTTGGTTAATCTATTGGGAGACCCTTACGGGTAGATTAGCGGAATGTTTATTGAATAGAAACAATAAACTGACTTCAAGACTTGAAAAATTTGAATGATTCGTGCTCCTGGAGAATAACCTTACTATTTTCAAAACTTTATCACATTTAGAAAAATGATTTACTTAGAAATAAAGAGCCCATAATTGAATAAGAGAATGATAAAACTTCATTACAAATAGAGATATGATGAGAAAATGTTTAAATTCTTGTAAGAATTGAGAATGTTCACAAATATGAATCCTCTACCATATATTATTCAAGACGATCATTCTGCTAAGACTATTACAAAAATAATTATATAAGTTCATAAGCTCAACGTTATTTAGAGATTGATTGATATATTTTGATAATGCATTCAAGTTTTAAGCTCTTCAAATATTATTCGATGACTGGTGCCAATCTGTTAATGCTATTTGTACAAGTTACTAACCAATCTGGTCGATTGTCTCACAAACAATTTACACATAGAATATCGATAATAAAAATAGAAATTTACATTATTTTCATAGCAAGTTCAACAAGAAGATACACGCAAAAATGACAAGTTTTTATGAATTATTTACACACACACTAAACGATTCATCAATACAATCACATAACGAATACAATTGAGGACAATTAAATCAATATTTTCACACACTCATCAAAATAACATCAATGCCAAATATCATATTTCTTCTGTACATCAAAATTCACGAGAATCCAGCTCTAAACAGAGAGTTTGATAGTTTTCGATGAATAATAAAATCAACCATGTATTAATGATAAAATAAATTATTTGCGTTGGTTTGAATCGGTACTCAATGTACGAATAATTAATTACAAATACAGTAATAGTTCAATTAAGTTATAATGAACAAAAATACTCAATATTTCAAGGATTTCAAATTAACAATAATTATATTAGAAGGAACATGAAGCAAACTAGATAAGGGTAACATTCCTTGAAAAATCCAAAATACACTAGAAACTTATATGCTTTTGTCACAAAAATCATCAGCATTTTATCGCCTTTTTCACAATTAATGATTAGCATGTTCATCATGCCAAATCTTGCTCAATATTACAATTTTGAACGACAACAGATACTTTTCTCTAAAAACAGCATCAGATCATAATCAGAGTCATAAAATTCAGATTAATTCAAATATCAATGAGATGATGAATTAAAAAATAAAAACAGACACATTGAGTTCATGACAGTGGATAATTTTTTAACTAATGAGCAATATTTTCACACTAAAGAAATGTCAGAGAAATACTTCTCCTGATTGATGCGTTCAAGACTTGTCATTGAAACTTCCAATTCTCAAAACTCAAGAACATTTAATTTTTAGAGTATATTGATTTAGACAAATAACAATCTAATACTACACTCTTCTTCAGAAAAAATGAGTTGTCAAACATTGGAAAGAATAAATCGATGTGAACAAATTTAATAAGAATTCAATCTTTTCAGACACATTGAGTTGGGTACCGAACGTAGCCTATATAATTTTTCAACCAAATGAGAAATGTTTTCGCTCGAAAGCGGTGTCGGACAGATATGCCTTCATTCTGACTCATGATTGATTCATTCAAGGCTTATAATATTGTAATTTCCAATTCTCAGTACTCAAGAATACATCAATGTGAATAAATAATAACAATTTAATCGTGGCAATACTCAAGGTCATTGGAAGAATAGGTCGATATGGACAAATAATAACAATTCACACATCATTAGACACATTTAGTTTTCGAAATTATTTACGTTTCCAACTAAATGAGCAATATTCTCGAACTAGAAAGGTGTCGGTGAAGTATGCTTTCAGATTCACATTGAGTTACCGATAGTAGACAATTTTTCAATAAAATTCAATTTTTTAAATTTTTCAATTAAAATAAGCAACATTTTCGCACTAAAAAGACGTCGGCGAAATATGTCTCCTGATTGACGAGTGCCAATCGTTGATGCGATTATTTTCTTCATTGCGTTTCTTCGAAGACAGCGACAAATCTTCAGGCTCAGTTTGCTCAGGGATGTAGCGAATGATCTTCCGGATATCACGCGGCTTCCTCACTCGCCTTCCTTTCGTAGTAGGCTCATCGGCGTATAGTTCATCCATGGGCTCTACAATGTCAATGTTTCTCTCCTCATCTTCGTCTTCTTCTTCATCTAGGGTGGTATTCTCGTCTGACATTGGTGTAACAGGCTGCGGGAGATTAGGAGGGCTGTCAGAGTCTCTACTTTTCCCTTGACATTTATGGTGCATCATATGATGCCTCCTCCTGAATTTCCCTGAACATTTGTTGCACTCAAACGGTTTCTCCCCTTTGTGTATCAAAGTATGCGCCTTGAGTTGGTTAGAATCTGAGAACCTTGACGAACACAGTTCACAAGCATAGGGACGTTCACCGGTGTGAACCCTTAAATGCCTACGGAGGTTTGCAACCTGGACAAAATTCCGATCACAATGCGTACAGTGGTAGGGTTTTTCCCCGGTGTGTAGCCGCATGTGGGTTTTGAGATGATGGTCTCTTGTGAACCTCTTGTGGCACTGGGGACATTCGAATGGTTTCTCGCCTGTATGCGTTCGTTCATGGTTCTGTAACACATGTTTGTAACCGAACGATCGGTTACATATGCCACAAGTGAACACTTTTTCTCGACTGTCTTTGCTCGAACCGTCGTTCGACTGCGGGGACGATCCTGAAGTCGGTGGACTCAAGGGTGCTGGGGCTGGTTCGGGGGAGATTTCTTCCCTTAACACCTTTTCCTGTTTCCTAACCCCTCGAACCCCGGCAGGCATTGGTGGGGAAATTTGCTGCTGTTGGGCCGCCCAGTGGTGGAAAAGTGTACCGGCGTGCAATGCTAGCGGACTCATGAAGTGGCTGGGGAACAGCTGTCCCGGTGTTAGTAGACCGGGAGAAAAGGCGGGTCCCAGACCGCGAGGATGCAGATTGTTGTTGTGGTGGTGGTTGTTGTTTTTGCTGGTGTTGTTGTTGTTGACAGTCTCGGCGTCCGGTTGAGTTTCCTTCATCACCCCGTGATGCGAAGATAGGCGAGCTATGGCCGTCAAACCTGAAACATACGAAATAAGAAACTATTAATTTCAAAACCAAATGTATAAATGATTGTGACTATATGGCCGTCAAACCAAGAACATACAAATTGAACAATGATTTATGTCAAATTTAATGAATGAAATTGTTGTGAATACGATCTCAAGGTTCTGCCCTGGGCTCCCTTCAGCCTAGCTACGCCACTGATAATAGACAGGAATTATTATTTTTTCAATTTCAGTGGCAGACACATAATATGTGTATATAATATATGATTGGATTTAAACCGAGCATCAATAAAATCGGCTAACAGAAAAATAATCGACGGAAAAGATCTTTTATTTTTAAAGCATATAATAGCATTCACATTGGAAGTCATGAACCGTCGAACAAGTGAACCTTATACACTGAGAGACTGACATTTTTTATCTGCGTTAATACAATTTTCTATATAGCAGTATTATTTTAAGTTGTCAGAAAACAGCTGATTCAACGTCAGTAAACGAGCGAGCATCAATCAGCTGTTTTCTGACAATTTAAAATAATCCTGCTATAGATAGAAGCTCATCCTGAATATAATTGTTCAAAGTCGCGAAAGATTGTTTATCTTGAAGTGTTCATCTAAGGGAAAATTATTATTATTATGCTCTGAAGCTCTTTAAAATTTGTCTCTAGTGTCAAACACTTCGAAGCACACATTCCAAATACGTTTTTAAAATCTTTGAAGATACAAGCACCTATTAGGCCCATTCATTTCTAGTCTTCCACATTATTGCATTTGAATGATATCACTGCTGCGAAATATGTCAAAACATTTTTGAAAAACACCTTTGTGATCTTTATATAGAAAAGCAGAAGTTTGTTCAGGAGCTATATTCTTTATCGTAGACCAAACTCTTTTAGACGTTTTAGACCAAACAAAGCGCGTTTCTTTAGGCACGTGTTTATACACTCGATTCACTCAGGGGTAGCCTAACTCTTTTGTGAAAATACAGTTTTTTCAGCGGGTTCTTCCCGTGCAATAAATAGACAATTACACACCCGACTAAAGATGAACTTCTCAAGTGATAGCGTGTGTTCCAAGCTTTGAGAGGATGAAATGCTTCTGGACCGACAGAAACAACAAATAGAGTCTTTGAAAATGGCAAAAGATGTGATGACTTGTAGAGAGAGTGAGATAGAAGATTGTTGACATAAGAGCCTGAAAATTGTTCATCTATGAAATTTGCTTCTAAAGGAGTGAGGCGGTTCATGCAGTGAGTGGTTCTCCTTCCCCTTGTAATCTCCTGTTATCCTTTTGTTAAATCTATGTCTCACTAGATGGAAAAATATGGGCTACTTGACAACTATCGAGTATTTGCCATCAAACAATCACAGCCGAGAAGAATATATTTCTTATGTTGTATTTGTCAAGCATTATATATGCAGTTGTCAAGCATTATATATGTAAAACTTCTGACACAGTGTCTGGTGAGATGTAGTGATACTTACTCATAATGAAAAAACAAACAAATTATTGTCAAATATCACGATTTTTCATTATATATGTAGTTGTCAAGCATTTCCACTGCCGTCAACATTTTGCTATTGCTTCCACAATGAGAAAATTATCTTTCATTTTCTAATGTGGAAATTTATGGCAAGTAATAAAATTATTCAGTTACATCACAAACCGTTGAATGATAGACTAAAGATGTAAAACATGAATATGGAAATGAATATTATGATTACATCTTATTTATTTATTCAAGTCATACATATGAGAGCGCATATAATCATACATATAAATCATACATATAAAGGATAAATCCCATGATTGCTGTTGATGATTTTGCTTATGGTTGAGCTCTTCATTTTTCAACTATTCCTTATAGCTTATAACCCTTCACTCACGCACGCTAAACAACAAGCACCCGTTCATCATCATCTTCATCATCATTGTCTAAGAAGTCTATTAGCGTGGTCGTAAAATGGAACCTTCTTCTTCCTCTCCACCTCCTCCTCCACCTCCTCCTCCTCCTCTTTCTTATTTATCTTCTTCTGCTTCCATTTCGATTCATTTCGAAACCAAAATGGTGGTGGCGAGATGGCTGCTTGGTAGAATGACTGAATAATACTCGACTAATTTCTCGACCGACCCCCCAACTACTGTGGTAACTGCTCAATTTGTCTATCTCTCACACGCAAAGGAGGTTACGTCGTGTCAATTATTATTGTAGAAGAAGAAGCAGAAGAAGAAGAAGAAGAAGAAGAAGAAGAAGAAGAAGAAGAAGAAGAAGAAGAAGAAGGAGAAGAAGAAGAAGAAGAAAAGAAGAAGAAGAAGAAGAAGAAGAAGAAAGAAGGAGGAGGGGAGGAAGAAGAAGGAGGAGTCGACGAAGTTTAAGAAGAAGAAAAAGAAGAAAAGAAGATGTGGAAAGAAAAGAAAGAAAAGAAGAAGAGGTGGAAAAAGAAGAAGAAGAAGTAGAAGAAGGAGAAGAGGAGGAGGAGAAGGAGGAGGAGTGAGAAGAAGGAGAAGAAGAAGAAGGGAAAAGGAGAAGAGGAAGAGGAAGAAGAAAGTTAACAGAGGACGATAAAGAGTAGGAAGAGCAGTAGGGAATGAGAGACAGAGAGTAAGAGAGTAAGTGGGAGAGTGGGTAAAAGAGTGAGAAGAAAGAGTAGAGAGTATAAGAATTACAGAGAAAATTTCTCTGTATATTATGCATATTATTCTCTGCATATTAATGTACTATTTAATTGTTTGGTGTTTTTTCGGCTTTTTATTGACCTTTTCAAATTTTAAATTCATAATTTATTTTCGGTTTGTGTTTTTTCGTGTGGAAATCGTTGATGTGGATAAAACTATTGTACATAACCTTCATTTGAACATTTTATCAGACTAAATTTTGGAACAGAAGAAGTTTTGGGTTAACACCTGTTTTTTCTTTCCTATTAAGATTGTATTGCTTGATCCAATAAATGATACATGAAAAAGAAAGGAGTGAAACACTTATTTCATTAATAAGTGAGAATTAATAAGAACTTTTCTGAGAATAAAATAGTGAGATAATTGAACTTGAATTATTCAAGTAAACGAATGCCAATTTTATCATGATTGTGACAAGTAGATAGTTAAAATCACATTGACTATTTCTATAGTCACCTATTGCTATTCTATAGTCACTGTAGTTTAAATAACGTGCGATCCTGATAGGGGGAACAGAAAACTGAATTGAGAGTAAAAAGTAAATCACAGTAGCCTACATTATTTACTTTAGAAAAATTATAAAACCAATAATAAGTTCACAATGAAAATAAATAATGAACGACAGCTTTTAACAAAAGAATACAGAGCTAACGTATTTCACAGATAGAATATTATTTACTTTACTTTACATTACCTACATTACTTACATTACTTTACTTTACTACATTTTACATTACTTTACTTACTTACTTACATTACTTTACATTTACTTTACTTACATTACTTACATTACTACATTACTTTACATTACTTTACTTTACCTACATTATTTACTTTAGAAAAATTATAAAACCAATAATAAGTTCACAATGAAAATAAATAAACGACAACTTAACAAAAGATTACAGAGCTATCGTATTTCACAGATAGAATATATTTCATCTATTTAGTCTAAGGCTATATTATTAATCTCTAGCATGGCCCCCTCTCTAGGATCTCTTCATATTATAGGAGGCCATGAAAACTAGAGTGAAACAGTTGTAGCCTACTGGTAATCTGCAAGATTTTTTTTATAATAAAGCTGGTTCTACTAACAGAAACTTTATATTATACTCGTAGAAATTGCGTGCCGCGCCACCATAACATATCTGACCAAAATTTATATATCCGGCTCATGTGACAAGAAGCAAGCTGTCCGAATTATTTTTGTCCGTTACACGCCAAAAAACAACAAAAAATTAGCCTGGAAGGTAGCCTTTTGGTCGAAGATATGCGTAGGATTTCAGATCAATCCCTTCTCAAACGCAACAAAAACAAAATATATTCAAGTACTGGTATTGCTGAATTATACAGAAAATCAAATGGCTCATAAAGTTGTGAACTTGTAGGGGAAAGTCTGTCACAAATCACAGAAAAAAAAGAGAGAAAATAAGCCTAGGGTCTTGGAATATTGATGATTCATCAACATTTTACAGCCTAAAAGCATGTAATAAAAGTAATTTGTAGGAATTTGGTTGTGAATTGCTTAATGAGGTAAAGCCTTCTATGTATTTTGTGTTGTTAGTTTCTGCGTTTTCCTGACTTCTCGTAGGCCTGAAATGTGAGTTTCTCTCAAGTTTGGCGGTTTTACTACATTCATTATGAATAAAATAGTAACACGCAACACAGAATACTCAGTATAAATTGATTGCAGCGGCCAGTAACACTAAACTCCAATTGAATTCAAACTGCTGTAAGAAGTCGTCATTTCACTGAGCTGTATTTTGAGATTCGTTGCATAGTTTCTGTTAGATGACGTGAGGTTAATTTACCGCTGTTAAATTAAATTGGGGTTTTGTGCAACTGGTCGTCAAACTACGATCAGATATTATTTGCGTTAGTTTGCTTCGATTATTGTGGTTATCTGTATTAAATTTTCTTCGAATGTTGACATCTTGTTAATGAAATATTCAAGACCAAGAAGTATTTGATACTGTAAGGAATTGGTTTTTGTATTGAGCTGGATTGTCTTGGAAGTATGTATGTAAAGTAGTACCTATGCAAAAGTAGTAGAAAATAGTGTATAGTAAAACAGTACGATGAAGACTTATCTTCCTATACTGTTGTATCCAATCCACAGACATGCGACATACGAGAAGAATCCCTCTTATTCAGGAATTGGACTAATAATGAACTACCTGAGACCATCAGAAAAATTGAATCTTTGAAGCTATTCAAGAAATCAATAAAAATAATATTAGTTGATGGAGCTTATTATTCGGTGGCAGATTTCAATGTTCTCTAACTCTGTAAACTCAATAACGTTTATACGTCAATTTAATTTTATTGTAAAACTTTTGCTTTGTTCTTATGACTACTGTATACGTAAACAGTTGACATAATTATCACCTATCAATTGGGAGTATTCCCAAAAACTGATGTAATGTGATGAAGATGAATAAATAAATAAATAAATATATTCTACTGAGTAAAGACCGACAATTTTGTCAGTTTCTCAAAGCAACGTACGGCTTACTCAATGTACTGTACTACTACACTTCACCCGTGGCGAAGCGTGGTATACGTCATCGCCGGGTATATTTCCTATAGGACATATACCGGATAACCGGTTAAGTATATCACTTTCGCCACTACACTTCACGTATTACAGCTTCTTCACTTTGTTATGATACCTGGACTGGAAATGAATTTATTGTCATTAAAACTAATTGCAACTTATCACTATGATCGAAGTGTAAAGTATTCAAAATTTCATCCACTATAATCTATTAATATTTGCCATCATAGGGAATGAATTCTCATACTCTTTGATTATTGTACGAAGCTGATGTAATGCATTGTCAATCCAGAGGTGCCTTATCAAAGTAAACATACTGTAGTGTGTAAGAAATAGTCGAAAGCTTTAAAAAACTAGTATGATAAAGAAGAATCCTTGGGCTAGGATCGTCCATTTTGTCAGTTGCCAGATCAATGACTAACGCCGAGCGAGCGGTTGAAAGCAGCCCGGTGATTGGTCAACGTAATGACCATGGCATCCCGCTTCTTTGTTGATGAAGAAGGGTGAACTCCGAACCCCCCTCCCGCCCAAGCGAGGGGACCCTTCTGTTATTCCTTTACCCCTTGCTAAGGATAATTCGGCAGCCCTAACCCTTCCCCCAACTGGAAGGGTCCCTCCCATTAGTGTCGGTCAGTCATTATATCCACCAAGATAGAGTGAGTATACAGTACTATAATATACAATAGTAAAGTATACAGAAGAACTTCTACTATATGTTATACTACAGCAAGATTACTAGACAAAGATTACTGTCTAGTAATCTTGATACTACAGTACTATACAGTATTAAGACATAATAGAATAAGACACTTAATTAAGACGTATAGAATAAGTATACCGAACAATATACAGTAGTAAAGACGTATACAGTACTATTGTAGTATTGTTTGATTCTTATACTTATAGTCAAAACGTACTATCACAGACAATATTATTATGTCAATAAGAAGTATGATAAGTAGTAATAAGAATTAAGAGTAATAATTTTCTTCTCAATCAGCCAATTCTGGCAATAAGTAAATAAATAGAAGTAGAATTGTCTAGATGGCTGTGATTCTATAGTCTCAGTTTTTGTTCAACCTATGATTTTCAGTGACTCCAATTTTTACTGATGATTAAAATTTTAACGATTTTTCAATTTTTAATCGTTTTTAATTTTGATGATTTTTGTGATACCAATTAATGCAGCCTACCAATACATCACACAGTACTTCTGCATATTTTATTAGAATTGATTATATAAGTATAGAATCGAGCTTAGGATGTGTTGCTTGTCCCCTTCTGAGGTAATAAAGGGGAAGGTAGATGAGTCGAAAAGGGTGGACCAAGAGTGAAGGGGGGAAAGAATTAAGGGTTGATGAAGGAGGAGGAGCAGGAGTAGGAGGAGGAGGAGGAAGGAGGAGGAGGAGGAGGAGGAGGAGGAGGAGGAGGAGGAGGAGGAGGTGGTGTTGGAAGAGAAAGGGACGAAATAGGTATGACGTCATCAGAAGAGAAACAATAATTATTGTGTTTATGGAGGTGCTGAAGAAGGAAGATAATAGTTAGAAGATGGTGATGAAGTGAAAGAAGGAAAGTGAGATGAAAAATGAAATCGAAAGAGGAGAGAACCAAGAAAGAACGAAGAATTCAACAAGAGAGAAGAGCAATAGAATTAAACAAAACGTAATGGAAGAATTATTGAAAGTTCGTGGTTGAGTGGAAAAAGAGCAAGAAAAACAACACGTGAAGAAAAGAGAGAGAAAACTTAGAAGGTTGCCAAGAGAGAAGAGGAATGAAATTCAAACTGCAGAGAGAATGTAATAATAATTTGTATTCTCTCTAGTTATCTGCGGCTTAGTGAACGAATTTCAGTTTTTCTAACAAAAAGTAGTATTAAAATCGACCAGAATAAAATAATATTAATAATTTGTTGCAACTTTTCATCCGTATCTACTAGATACGATTATTAACAAAGGAATTTAAGTGGTCAACAAAACAAAATAAGTGTACAAGTAAATATTAATACAAATAATTCATCAACAATATAAAAAACAACAAACAAACAAACAAAAACTGAGAAACCATACATACTGTATTTTCAAAACAAATTGAAAACATTATACAACTTGACAAAGTAGTCAAAGTCCAAAACTGGACATGGTATATATATGCTATTACAATTATATTGGTTTTGTGCAACAAGTTCCAACCACCAAATCAGTTTTTATCTATTTGTAAACAGTTTATCTAAAATATAAACGAGACGGAAACGTCAACTTCAACTGGATTGGCGTTGATAGTGTTTGGTCCGATGCTCAAACGGGAAGTGATACTGTATAGATATATCTCAATGTCACTGACTATGCAACTCGACTGACAGATTAGTTTAGAAATAATCAGGCTTATGCAAATTGAACTTGAAATTATTAATCCTCCGGTCTTTGAACAACAAGCGTTTGTATTGTAATATAGACTATTCAAATATGGATGAGTCTCTGACTGTAAGCGTAAGTGTTAATACACAGTACAACAACGTGTAAAGTACGATTAAATATTTAACAAGCCATTAGCTGGGTTTGATGCGACTTTTATCTGTGTGCACGATCTTTTATGCAATACACATTCAAAATATAGGCAAATTTTGCAATGTGCTCTCTGAGATTACTGAGAATAATATTTGCTCAATAGACTTACCTATCCGTTCTCCTATTGAAAACGATAAGTTCAGTTTTAAAACAAATTAATCTAGTTTTCTATAATATATTTTATTGAAAGCAATTAAACTTTTTCTACTAGAGAACTAGGTGTTCGAATAAGTTCTGTTCTAGAGCTAAAAAACTTTATGCCGTTTTGAATACCGTATAATATACTGTAGTCTATATTATTAAATATAATTAAAATGTTGTTAATTAAGTATTGTTTATCTCTCGAAAATACAAGAGAACAAGAGTTAACTTAACTCCAAATCAAGAACTTGACTGTTTATTCGAAAATTCCATAGCAAAGTGAACTTATAGTTTATCATTCATGTAGTTCATTATACGCGTATATGTATTCAATAGTTTAGTATTGTATTTATAGTGATTCTAAAATTGGGTTCTTCGGGAGAAAATTCAATTTTGTTTCCCACAAGGGTATAAAATATAATGTTTTTGGAAATGTAATAGATATAATAAAGGAATCATCTAAGAATCTTCACCTAATTGGATAATTTTTTAAACGGAAGTCTTATATTCAATTCAACTCTTTTTGGTGTCATACTGATTGAGCTTGAGATGATTTCTCATGTTATATTTCCAGATTTCAATTCGGTCCCGGGTCAGGCAAGATAAAAATGTTTTGACTGATGAATATGTCGCATTCAGACGCTTTAGTGTGAATACACCCATTTATACTTGATATGACTATAAGTCTATAATTAAAACTGAATAGATATAACTTCCGTATCAGCATAGCATGTATAGGATAGGAGATACAATGTTTTCTGAAACGGAAGTTATATCTATTAAAGTATAGATACTGTACATAATTCATCCCTGACCGCAATGCTGTGAAAGAAGTCTTAATCAGTTATGTATAATTCCTGTAGAAACAATTGAAGTTTCACACTCAAAACGTATTAATTTTCGAATCAATCAATATGTGGAGTTGATCACTATTTGTTTATTAACATAATATGCTATCCATCTTAATCCACTAATCCGTGATAGATTCAGCTCGAAGAAGCTTAAAGTTCATTCAAATATTTGACATCTCATTAACTAAGCAAATATTTTTCGGCATCCACTGTGTCGATTATCAAACATTGCAGCCCTACTACAGTTGTGTTATCAATTTTGCAAAATTTGAGTTTGTTGAATTTGAAACAAATCTGTTTTGAACAATATATAAGACCTTCAAGAATTCAAGATTCAAGTGATTTAAAAAATTTTTTCCTCCTCCCTTTCCTTCTTCTTCTCCTCCCCTTCCACTTCTTCTTCTTCTTCTTCTTCTTCTTCTTCTTCTTCTTCTTCTTCTTCTTCTTCTTCTTTTTCTTCAAGATTGTTCCTTACTCGTAAATGCTACTTTATCTTGTTTTCTTATTTGTTTGCATACTTCATTAAAGAGTATTAAAAGAGATTCCAAGGATTCCAGATTCATAGAGCTTTTAAATTACGGTATTCATCAAACTATCAATGGCAAAGCAATGGATAATCCATCAGTAATCAACATCCTCTTATCTCTCATTACAATTCCCTTAATTCAAGAAAAACCTACTTTTCACATTAGCTGACCAATCAAAGAGCTGGAAAGTATGACCAATCAAAATCTGACCAATGAGAAACGATAGATCTTGAAAACAGATGGTATGTTTTGATTTACTTCACTTCCGACACAGACATTCTATTTTAAATGTAAAAAACAAATTTTCCTAATCACTGTCTGAAGTGAATTGAAAGTGAATACTTCGCAAGTTCATAAATGGAACAAAAATTCATCAATACAAATATCTTCTCCAAAATCTATAGAAAAATCAAATCAAAACCTACATTTCACATCATATAGAAAGCCAATCAATCGTAGAAACGACTGTGATCTTGAAAGAAAAACTAATATCTTTCGGTCTTTCCCAAAACAAATTCAAATCAAAGAAATATGTCTAACCAAAACCATACAACAATCATAAAAAATTCAAATCAAAGAAAACTGTCTTACTTTAAGGCTAGGCGTTCACCAGTTAGTCAAGACAAGACAAGACAAGACGAGATTAGTCACGTTTAGTCACAGTACTTCACATAGCTGCTTATGAAGCAACACACACCGATTAGTCATTGCATCAGTGTGTGCTGCTTCATAAACAGCTACTGTGACTAAACGTGACTAATGTCGTCTTGTCTTGTCTTGACTAACCGGTGTACGCCTAGCCTAACAATCTATCAATCAAAACAAACTCAAATAGGCTAAGAGAAAAAGTTAGACCTACACTCATACCCGTCATAAAGAAAGCAGACCAATCGTAGAAAACAATTACGAACTAAAAGCAAAAAACGAATATTTCCCCAAAACAAATCGAAACAAAATCAATTGAACTCACCACTCTTGGGCGCAGGGTCTTGAAGTAATGACAGAGCCATATCTTCCAGCAGGTATTCAACCAGTTGATAAATCAATTGCTAGCACTACTGTTTATACAAATTATTACATTGTCCTCACAAACTCACATGAAGCAACGTTATGAAAAGTTAAAAAACGTTATAAAAATGTTCGAGAAGTATAAATTATTCACCAATAAATTTTTGGTAATATCACAGCAGTTGGGGTTACACGGATATCGGAGCAGTTTTTGGTAGAGCTTATCACTGTCACTATTTTTCAAAAATCTTAAGCTTTATCAAAAATAACCTAAAAATAGTTCTTTGTTACTGTTTTCTTACTGATACTGTTACTGAAAGTGTATTGTTGCTATTTCGCAGAGTTCATCACGGTGACACGAAATTAGAAACAAAATTAAACTGAAAGTAGTGTTCTTAAAGTTTTGCAAGTGATTTTGCAAAGTTTATCACGAAGTCACAAAAGTTTTCTAAAAATAGTTCTTTTAAAGTTTTGTAGGTGATTTTGCAGAGTTTATCACAAATTTGTAAACAACAGTGTTCAAAAAATAGTTCTTTCAAAGTTATGTAACTGTTTTGCAAAGTTCATCACGGTGTCACGAATTTTCGAACAAACTTAACCTGTAAACTCCGGTCAGTACAGCGAGCGGTCAAGAGGTTAGGTGCGGCGAACTTGAAGGGATGGCCACGCAACTTTCCAAAGAGTATCCCGACTTGTTGGGGTAGGTAACCATGGCAACGAGACGAGACGTGTAGAAGTAACCAACACTGCGAAAGGAACTGAACTGACTGAACGCCAAAAATTTTGGCCCTTCCAGGGAAACGACACAGAAGTTAGGGGAGGGGAGGAAGAATGCTCTCGATAAACGCATCGAGGATGCAACAATGCTGCAAGAGAGGAACAGAGACCCATAGAGGGGGAAGAGACAGAGAAACGTGAGAAGGAGAAAAAACGATCACCTACTCACACACACACACAACCATAGTAGGCAGTTGTAACAGAAATGAGTGGGCACACTTCAAAAACACTCACACACACGCACACTACCCCCACTCTCAGCTTAATTCTTCCCTTCTGTGTAGTTTCCTCTCCTCTTCTGCATCAAACCATCCCCTGCTATGTGCTACACTTTTCAGAAATGCGGAAAAAGGCGAACCAGTCTTGTCTGCTAGCATACAAATCCACCCCGGAACTGGTTGCCAGTTTGGCTCATAGAGTGCTCTGTATTTTCTAGATGGGTTTGAGAATTGGTTTTTATTCTTTATCTCTCACTATTATCACAGAATAGGAGAGGTAAAACTATGAAATCTAAGCTATTGTTTTGTTGACAATTTATCCCCTACTAAGTATACTTTTTGCTAATGTTTCATTAATTTTGGTTAATTTTGCATCAAGTTCTTTACTTGTAAGCGATTAATAAAGTAAGGAAAGAATAGAACAATGTATGATACTACATCTCTGTATATGGTACTATTGAGATTTTGTAAATAAGATTCAGAACTTATGGCAGTCACACGGCCAGTTGTACGAAAATCCGATATTGAATTCACTGTTAGGCTATCACAGGATTTTCTCATCATATTGAGTCTCAGTCATAATGAGGTTAATTTCAACTGCTTTCTGGGTTGTATTTGTAATTACTGTTCCTCGATTTAAATTATGGACCTGAGATTTGAACTAAGTTTTAACTTTTGTTTAGTTGAACTTAGTTTGAACGGAGATTGTGTTCACAAACCCTAACTCTGCTATTTTCGAGCGCTCGTTATCTATCTTATTTGAATGAACAGATTTTTTGATGTCCCTCAACTAGACCATGCACTCATGACACTACTTTTCCAGATTTTTTCTTTTTGAATATAATTACTATAGCCAGGTGACCAAGAACTGGATCAAATCCCCTCAATATTGAAATTATCAAGTTAGAAAAAAAAACACCAACAACCACCCCACAGCACGCGTATGAACGCAAGCTTCCGCCAATAATTTTTTGGGTCGAAAGTAGTTTTTTACAATTTTTTCATCCCTTTCAAAAAACCACCCCTAGCAGCACACGGCGTGTGGTGAAGCTTGGCACATGGCAAGTAACCAAGTAGGAGTGGGATAAAAAACTGAAATAATGAAAAAACTAGATGAAGGGAGAGATGGAGAGAGAGAGCACAGCCCTCAACTCCAACACCTGCTTGAAAAAAAATCGTCTTAAAAAATAAGTGTGCCGGTGACCCTGGTTTTTTGATAAAGGGATAATTTGACAACACCCCATTCACTTCTCATTGTTAAATTCGCTCTTGTTTGTTTCGACAAAAATAGCGGCTATCGCGAGACATAAATAATACGAAAAAATAGTTAATTTTTTGTAGAATAGTTAGTCATTATGATTCTATTGATTTTATGAGAATAGTTATTGTGATATTATATGTGGAAAACTGAGATTTGGCATTATTCTGTACATTTCGTTATCAAACCCCAAAATATTGTCTCCACTTTCATTTTAGCAATCTTCCTGTTTTGCTGTCCTAAACAAATTTCTATCCCAAACAATTATCATTGATTCTCATCTCTTTGTCATCCTCCCCATACTTCCCTTCCTCGCTCTTTCTCTTTCTCTCTATTTTCCTCACTCACTATCTCTCTGTCTTTCTCTTTCTCTATATCTATATAGCTTTCCTCTCTCTGTTTCTATATCTATCTTTCGCTCTCTCTTTCTCCATATCTATCTATATTTTGTCTCTGTCTCTCTCTTTCTCCCCCACATTTTGCCTATCTATCACCGGATATTTATTTTGAAATCTGTCAAAACGTGATGAATTCTTCAATGTTTCTTCTTCATCTATCAACTGTGTGGGCCAATATAAACAAGGGAGGTTTTTGAGTTAGGCGCCTTGACCCTTTCTTATCTATGGATTTAGTGATAAGACTTCACCTATCCCTGACTGGCGCCTGAGAGTTAATATCCTCAGACACCTATCAACGGAAGTTTGACTATTGGCAATTCAATGTCAGAAAGAACACTACTTTAGGTCTAGTTTTGGTTACTGGGCCTCCAAAAAATGGAATTGGAAAATGTAGGAAATCAAATGTGGAATCTAAATGGATTGGGATTAAAAATAGATCCAAAGAAAGTTGACTGTACAAATTTAATATTATCAACCTGAGTCCTGTTATATAGAACTTGGAAGTCTTGTAATATATGGGAGAATAGCGGGCACATACTAGGCTTTTAATGTGTATAAGATGGTATGTTGTGCTTTGAATGTCCAGTGTGTATCCTCCCATTCCCTTTATTATATGACTTCTAAGTTTCATAAAATAGGTCCTTATTTAAGAAAAGTAACTTTGTACAGTAGTATTCTCTCTCTTTTCAACAATAATTTCTCTAAAACAATTATTTTCTCTCTCTTCAACAATAATTGTTATGTCTTCAACAAAATAAATATTTCTCTATAACAATAATTAATTGGACGAAATTCCTAATTAATGCCATACTATATTCTGAAGACTTCTGCTACTGCAAATATTGACAACAAAATAATAATTCATGGAATTTCCTTACTGGCTATTATTCTGTTGTCAATATTTGCAGCAGCAAAAGTCTTCAGAATATTATATGGCATTAATTATCTCATTTACTTACATCTTTATAATTTCTCTATAACATTTAAGGCTCTTCAATGATGGATGTTGAGACCAATGTTTGGTCTGCACAAGCTAAGAGTATAAGATAAGAATTGTTATAGTATTAGGAATTGAAATTTTAATTCTAGTTTTGAAATAAGATGTCTCAAGAAGTTTTATAAAACTTATAAGGGCAGAAATACAGGTAGAATGGCGACCTACACTGAACAGGCACATCAGCTACAGTGTCATCGAATCGCTTTTCAAGTTTTAAAAATTAATTATTGATTTGGTGTGAGTTCACCATTCCACCTGTATTTCTTGACTTCTAAACAGGCCTTGTATTATCATCAATACCAAGTTGATGATCTGTGAAAGACAGGCTCTTGCAACGCCTCCCGACAATTTCGATAAATTAGCAAACATGATGAAAAGACCTGAAAAGACCGCGCGTTGAGTGCTTTTTTTCGAAAAACAGTCGATTTTGGGGCCAAATTCATATTTTCAACTTCCGGTCTGAATCTTGAAAGTGGATTGAAAAAACGGGTCGGCCTAAACTTGCCAAGGATCAGGTCTGGCCTAATTATTAACTATCGCACCTCCCGCTGACATCCAGGACAGGTGTTGATCCGGATGTTAGCTTTTCGCTCAGATAATGAGTTTTTACAAAGTGCTTTTAAATTTTTCGTTTGGTAACCGTTGAATTTTACAATTTTTCATTCCCTGTGTGTGTAAAATTGTATCTGGTCTATGTAACTCTCATGTCATAATAATTCGGTCTTCAAACAGAAAGCCTGAATTCTGTTCGAATTCCTTTAATTAAAAAGCATCAAATACCGTGGCGAAGCGTGTTATACTTATTTGGTCATATAGGAAATATTCCCGGCGATGACCAAATAAGTATACCACGCTTCGCCACTAATTATATACTTTAAATATGATTATTATTATTTACCTTGAATAAGCATCATATTCAAATACAAACTTATTTTCAATTTTCTTTTTGTCACAATACATAAAAGCATTATTTAAATATGCTAGAATGCTCAAAATTTACAGAGATGGTGTCTATAATAATTAATAAAGACTACCTAAGAAATATAATATTGAAGTAACATTTTTGTTCTCCAAAAGCTAAAAACGTAATATTCTGATATAATTCAGATGATTATGATGATGCAGCATTGCCTATGTATCAATTAATGTTATGAATGTATGAATGTTCATGTTCAAGTAAGTTCTCTTCTATGCGAAAAGTTTCATTCGCAATTTTGTTTCTTTAAAATAAAGGAGGAGAGATCTCCTTTCCTTATTTCAATTTAATTGATTTACTATTTACAGCATTACTTATTTTGCTTGAATTCAAATTGCTTCAAACGAAATACTCATCTACATTGTACTACATTGTACAATGTTGAAATACTTTCAACATTGTCATCTATCATGAACATTCCAATAAGAGAAAATGAATGGATGAATATCGTCTACTCAAATAATATCTGTATTAATATCTGTAATTTTCAGTCGTGTATTGCTATTTGATTTGAATTTACTCTTCAAACTATAGGTTTAAAAGTAATTAAGCTTCCCTGGGAGCTTCTTTTTTATTATTGTCAAATTGCAACCACAAACATCTGTGTTAACAAATTGGCAAACAATGTCTTAGATTCTTTCAAAAAACAACCCTTGGTTGTAAATAAATAACCCTTGGCCTGTGAAGACAACCTTCGAGCGTAAAAAAGCGACTAAAGGATCGGAGGCTAATTGTCCCAATTTAACGGGTAGTCAAAGGGTAACCTCAACCCCATTGATCGAAAGACTACTGGATCCTTGCTATACAATGAGCCTAAAAAACGAAAACAAGAGCCTTTGAAAAGGGGTTTGAGTATGAACAAAAGTGAAAGGTTCTGGTAAAAAACAACGTATAAAAGGCCTTTCTTACAGTTTAACACTTTCAAATAAGCTATTAATCTTTCAGGTACTTTATTCCTAATATTCCAGTACATAATACTAAAATAACATGTGATTATTGTTCAATGCAGTCATTCCGTATTATAATTATTGTAGAATTCTATGAGCCTACTACACATGCGATTTGGTACTAGTCGAGTTACAATTATCCAATATACATGACATTAGGCCTATTAATGTATTACTCGTATTCAATATAACCGCAGCTCAATACGTTTTATAGGAATATTTTTTTCTCTTGTATAGTACGAGTGAGATCTTTATATGGCTTATGGTACGAGTGCCATTTCATTTTGTATTATAATGAATTATTATTATTGTAAGCTTTGCCCAATTTAGAAAGTTTTTGTTTAGATTTCATGCGCTCAGGCTTATGCCTTTGCAGGTTTTTTCCTGATTTTGTTAAAAATGTTAGTAGGTACGTAAGATTTTATTTTATTTTGTATTTTGTATTGTGGCAAAAAGGAAATGTATTTGAATTTGATTTGATTTTGTACGAGTAACAACTCACTTTCAGTATAACATTAGCTCAACCTTCATGCACAGATCACCCTGAGCTAAGCCCCAAAACCAGTTACAAGTAATCAAAGTAACTTCCTATTATTTACATCAATCCATCTTTTTACTCTAACGATATTCTACTAAGGGCTGAATATTTCACCAAGGAATATTTTTCACAAAGTAACTCCCTATTATTTACATTAGTTCATCTTTTTTACTCTAACGATATTCTACTAAGGTCTGGATATTTCACAAAGGAATATTTTTTATAAACCCAAAGGAAACCTATAAGTAGTCATATTTTTTACATCATAGCCCTCTTTTATCCCATTTTTTTCCTAGTAAATAGTTAAGATTTCCTGTTTCCCCCCGTCCACATCCCACGGCTACCTAAATCTTTCCCAGGTTACGCAATATTTATTATCAATAAGGAAGTGCAAGCGGAATTCACCCAAAAATCTCATCTTTCCGAGTTCAATCTGCCGTTCCTCCACTCAGCAAGAAGATAGATAATAAACAAAGGACAAAGACCGTGCGAATGTGGGGGAATGAATAAAAAAGAGATAGAAAAAAGAAAGGATGAATGCTTGAAAAGAATAGAGACCAGATGAATGTTTAAAAAAGAAGTGGATGTTTTTCCGAGAACTGCGGTGGTGAAAAAGGATAGCCTCTACACTCTTCTGTAGTTCACTATACTTTTTATATATTGTCCTGGGTTGGACATAGGGGAAAAACGTAGAATTTTCGAGATTTTGAGTGGAATTTGGTTGTTTAAAATTACAGAGTGGGTGGGGTTCTTCTTTTTTCCATCAACATCAACTTCTTCTTCTTCTTCTTCTTCTTCTTCTTCTTCTTCTTCTTCTTCTTCTTCTTCTTCTTCTTCTTCTTCTTCTTCTTCTTCTTCTTCTTCTTCTTCTTCTTCTTCTTCTTCTTCTTCTTCTTCTTCTTCTTCTTCTTCTTCTTCTTCTTCTTCTTCTTCTTCTTCTTATTCTTGTTCTTCTTATTCTTGTTCTTCTTCTTCCACTACTTCGTCTGTCTTCCACTACTTCATCATCAAATTCTACTTATCCTTGTTCTAATTCTTCCTCTCTTACTTCTTCTTATTCTACTTTTCCTTGTTCTAATTCTTCCTCTCTTACTTCTTCTTATTCTACTTTTCCTTCTTCTCCTTCTTATCCGCATTTTCATCTTCTTCAATCACCTCTTCTTCAACTGCTTCTTCATCAACTATTACTTCTTATCCTGTCTTCACTACGGTGAGAGTTAATGTAAAGGACACAAGAATTATTCGAACCTTTCAAGTGTTTATGAAAAGTGTATGCTTGGACATAATAAATTATTATATTTCCCATTCACATCAGGTATTACATTTTCGAACTTCACCATTTCATGTAAATTCATCACAATCATATTGTATTATCGTTATCATTTTGCATTAAACCTTCAAAAAGTTGCATTCACAATTAGCATTCCCTTAATTCAAGCACAACTCATCGGATATTTTTTTTACAAACTCGGGTGTACTTGCAACTGTCATAATCTACAATTCAAACCGATATATTTGCAATCTCTATACTGTATGAAGTGAAGTTAATAATGTTCGTTTCGTTATAATTTTCGTTTTCTTCTCCTCTACTTTATTCATCTCTGTCTTCTTCTCAATTCTCTACTTCCCTTCAATTTTTTTCTTTCGTTCTGCTCTTGTTCTACGTTTTAGGGGTAGTGTTCTCGGCCAAAGACCCTGAGTTGGCAGATAACCTTGAACAGGCATGTTTGCTATACCGCGGGGACGATGAACTTTGCCAAAGCTTTCCAACGCGCCGGCGCGCGCACTATTCAAAAACTCTTTTTCTTCATCTTCTTTTCTTCCCTCTCTGTCTTCACATAGTTGTGCGGCTGTCTTTTCTCTTCTTCTTCTGCTCTGGTATCCGGCATTTTACCTGCTACTCTTCTGCAAAAGTTCAAAATCCACCCTCTCACCCTCAAAAAGAGAAGGGCGCGTCCGCGACCCTGAAAACAGACACTCTCGGGGGAAACAACAAAGCTATCGGTCAGTAAACAACCCTGGAAAAAAGAATATTCACCACCGAAGCACGGAGTGTTGGACGGACAAAAACTAAAGAGGAAGACAGATAAACTGGTGAAGGTGAGGAACAAGGACAAAGTGACTAAAGAACTAGAGAGGAACAAGGACAAACTAGCGTAGCAGCACTAAAGAAGAACAAGGATAAAGTACCAGAGAAGGAAATTACTGAAAAGGAAGAAGAGTGCTTTTCAATTTTATGCAACAGGCTGCACAATAGCCAAGCAAATATGATGGCTGGTTGGCAGTTCCTTGACCTTTGGGGCCAGGTGAAATTTACAACTCGTAAATTATCTACGCTTGACAAGAGGGTTGCAGAGTGGATGTACAACAATTTTGGCGCTTGAAATTCAAAACTTGCACTGGCACTTCTGTCAAATTAACAGTTGCTCAATACTTCAAGTGAATTACTTTGTCAATACTTTTGTGCAGGTAGCTTTCAAGCATGCTGCATATTTTGGGAATGTTTCATAAAGATTCAGACTGTCTGAAAAATAGGAAATCGCCTTATGCAAACTAAACTCATTATTTTAATCCCGCTCTATTCTTTTGTAATGTGTGTGTGAAAGCGGGTTTCCTGTTCTATTGGTGTTCTAAAATTGGAACTGGGATATTGCAAAACTATTCAAATGCTTTTGAATCATAAAAGCTAATTGATTCTACTTACCAGACATTTCTAACTGAAAATTTCTTACTAGAAAATCGAAATTTTTCTAGCTATTATTCTGTTGTCAGTATTCGGCTATTCGCAGTAGCGGAAGTCTTCAGATTATTATATAGCATTATTAAATAGAAATTTCATCAATTAATTATCCTCCTCTCAACTACCATTCACAATATGAAACCTTCAACTTTTACCAAAAAACATGCGATTCTTATGGCGCGGTTTCACGATACCAGTATCATGACTATCATATGACCAACATGCAAGTTGGTCATATGATTGCACACCAGTCAGTGTGCGTTGCCTTATTTGTTTGTATAGAGTGGATTATCATATGATCAACATGCCTGCCAGTAACCTACACGTCTACTGGTATCGTGAAACCGCGCCATTTTAATGATCTCGTACTATTTTTTTCAACAGCACTTTAAAAACTCGATTTCTGTTTCTACATTGAATGATTAGACCTCCCATGTAACATTTGTATTTGAACTTGTATTAAAGAATCAAAATGTACACATAACTTATACTGTAGTAACAGACCCTGAAAATATTTGAACATCAGTACTTTTAGTTACCTGGTTTAGCTAACAATTTCCTGAGGAGACTGTGGATGAATACAAACCAAGAATTGGCAACCTTTCTTTGGCCTAATCTTTCTCCAGCCTAATCTCAGCCCAGACTGCTCAATCAACTGGAAATTATACTCGCATTGAATCCATTCCCCATTGTATGCCACTTAATAAAAGCACTGTAAATCGCGTGTTTTTCGAAAATTCACTTTGTTGCTGCAAAATCTCAAAAAGCAGCCGCACTGCAAGCACGTTCCAAATCCAAAAACGGAAAAGGGATTACCCCAAAAACCTCTGCTCTTCGTTTTCGAGCGGCTACGGTCACGAATTAGATTATCCTAGAATGTTTGGTAAGAGCTATGAATAGGAAACGGGGTTTTCAAATTTGCCGCTTTATTCTTTGCCGGCATTGTCCAATCACGTTCGTGTATTTGAACAGCTTTCAACGGTCTCAATTGAGTGCCGGGGATTGTGAAAATTAATTGGAGCCCTTGTATCACGTGACGTGATGACTTGTTTGTGGAAAAAGATGGTTCAATCAACTACTTTGAACACATGCTGTTGGGCAAATAGATGGCAGATTCGCTCCTGATGGAGCAAATCGTAGGAGAGGAGATGGAGATCAATATTGTAAATTTTATGATAGCCTACATATGAATAGTTAACTGATAGAGATTGAGAACGAATACTTTGAACATTCTTGTTTGTGATTTACTTTTATATAACTTACTTTCATGAACCATGTACCCCTAGTAGCTACTTTAAAACACCTTTCAGTTTAATGTAGCCTACTACTGAAATCGATAATTTACTTGTGCTTAACTCTTTGTAAATTATATATGTGAACAAGAGATGTTGGACATAACCCACTGTATTTTGAAATTCTTGTGTGACTTCGCCTTTTCATTGTTTTACAAGACTTCTGAAAACTCAGGAAACAGATCCCAGAATTATAAATTATATTATTATTAGGCTACTTTATTTTTCTAGTAGATGACAGAATATTTCTACTTTGATAGAAAATTATGATAGTTGAAAATTAAAGTCATAACAGATAAATGATAGAAGGAACTCAATATGAATAAAAGATGTATTATTACGATCAGCAATATAGAAACTAATTTGATAACTTATTTAATCTTCTTCTATGATATAGAAAGTAGTTGTGTATATTGTTCTATGCGAACAATAGACGTATGAAAATAATTCACTTTTAAGATGGAAGTTTTTGTACAGCAGCGTTCATCTAATTTCCTTACTAGCTATCATTCTGTTGCCAATATTCGTAGTAGCGGAAGTCTTCAGAGTATTTTATAGCATTATTTATTAGGAATATCGTTCAATAAATTATTATAATTTACTTTTGTAATAATTGAAAAGCCTCAAGGAATACCAATGACAGAAGAACATTCACTTTATTACCACGCCTACGTACACACATTTAAGCAGAGCTTACTTTCTCCTGATTGGTTAATACTACAAGCTCCACCTCTTGCCAGCTGATTGGTCAAAACGCAAAATAATGCGTTTCCGAATTATTCCGGTAGATGGCAGAAGTTACTGGGTGATATAGCAGCCAGACTGAAGCTCCGCCTTCTCTCTCCTGATTGGCCAACAGTCAGTGCGAAATGTGTTTCTAAACTGCGCCAATAGGTAGCAGTAGGTGCTGGGTTATAAAGTATCTTCTTGTTATTTAGATGAAAGTAGTAACTGAGTGATTACTATGGAATTCTTGTTGAATGGAAAACAGATTTCTTTGTTGTTATTGAGCTTACAGTAGTTTGTGAATATACTACTTGATGTATATGTTTGTTCTGTACTACTAAATTGATTATTTTGTTGCACACCCATACTCTTCTCTAAAATATCTAAAATACTGATGAAATAACACTATTTTGAAAACTATGATGTAAGTCATGTTTTTCTACTTAACTGTGTTTTCAAAATAGTGTTACTGAATGGATTATTGTTCAAAGTTTGAAATAAAATTTGATCAATTTTGACAGTTTCAGCTGTCTCTTATAATCCTGCTGAACTCCTAAAAAATGTATCATTACACAATAAAAAGTCTAAAAAGCTACTAAAGTAAAGAAATGTGTGATAAGGAATAAAGGAAGAGACTTGAAAAATATTTGTGAAATGAATAAAGACGTAATTGACCAAAGTAGCCTATGGACATCTGCGTACGTTCCTTATTGTAAGCGAATTAGTGCAGGTATTGAAATATCAGAAATATCTCAGGAAGTGATGGACAGCCATTGAAGAATTTAGACATCTTATAGGATGTTCAGAAGGAAGTCCAGTGTTTTTTTAGCTTCAAGAAATCCACTTTTATAAAAAAACCCATTCAGAATTATTTTTGAAAAATAGCCCCACTCAAAAACACGGTCAAGGTGCTGCATTGGTTAAGACCCCAAAGAAGGGTCTTTCACTTTTTTCAATGTGGATTATTTTTCTACAGTTTATCAAACGGTGTGGAACGAGATTTGACCAAAGGACAGTTGTAGTCCTTCACGAACGTGCCCCAACTGAAATGTGTTTTTTTATGTAAAAAGTGTGATAAACAGTTGAGTTTTTCGCTGAAAAAACTCCAGCACAAGCTAAACCGGTCCTTGTAACTACTGTGAAGAAAAAAATCAAGTCAGAAAAAATTTTACTAATTCTAGGCACAAGCTGCATGTCTATCAGATTCAGACTAGTTCATTCAGTCAGCTATCAAATCTCGTGCCACTGTGTATATAACTACTAAGAAGTTTTTTAGATTTCGAAAAAATATTCCCCCCAAAAGAGAAAGGAATACTTGAAAACATGGGGTGCATAAGAGGTTGCGAATAGTTTCAATTTTTTCAATAGTCGGCCCTTCTGATTTTCGGAGACCGCACAAATTTGATACGAATTCGCTTGCACCTGGGCTTTTATTATGTCAAGTTACGTCTTTGCTGGATCATAGAGAGAGGTTTACAAGGAGAGGGAGAGAGAAGAGAGAGAGTGAGTGAGAATGAGAAACCTATTCTTATTCATGATCTGAAGCTGTTACATTTATGTTGCATGACGAATTCATTTTAGTGATGATTTGCATTTTTGGGAAGTCAGTGAAAAGATAAAAATTTTCGTTCCAGTTATGCTTTTTATTCATTTACTCTTTCAGCAATATGAAATACTAGTTCTAACCGAAAAGTTGAGCTAATTTGGAAGATAATCCAAGCTACGTATTTCGGGTTCAGTTACGTTGAAACCTTGCATCGTTACATAAACCACGAAATCGTTAATTATTGGATGAATTGGAATTTTATAAAAGTATAAATTTATTCTATATTTGTTTTTTGAAATAAGAAATGTTTGTTTGACATGAAGATCAAGAGTTTGCCTCGATTATCAAAAGTAACTTGACCATTAAAATATCCTGTAAAATTCCAATTCCTAAGTCTCCAATGAACTTTCTATGATGTCTATAACACGGAAATTGAACGAATCAATTCCGAGAATCTTGAAGGAATTCTAGCCCATTCCATCGTTGTAAGTTTCATAATACACTTTTATCCAGAAGCCTTGTACAATTAATTTTTACGAGTACACCAATGAATACAGACATATCAAGGATAAAAATGAATAACATTGATTGTAAAAAGTCGAAAACCGTCTCTTTCTATAAAAACATTTTCTCAATCCATCCATCACACTCGAAACCCCTTGTTGGTGGATCATTTCTCCCCCACAATCTCCAATTCATCTTGGGACAGATGTGAAGTCTCAAAAAGTGTTGCAGAAAATCGTATTCAATATTTTTTTTCGTGTTTGAAAAATTGTGACCGTTCCGAGAACCGCTCAAAATTAGTTGGTTCCATGCTCCAAAGTTGATGTTTAGTTTCCAAAGGCTATAGTTCCAGTGTACAACCACATTAATGAATAAAAAGGCTTGAAGTTGTTTAAACCATGAATATTAGTGGTCTAATTAGTGGATAACTTCAAGTATTTTCATTCATTACGGATAACTACCACAATATTACCTTCACTACTACACAAAAAAATACAACCACATTCTTGATGTCAACTCAAGGATGATTCAAGATTGAATTTTCCTACAAATTGTATTAATTCACCAAGAAATTGTTCCATCAAGAACAGAGATTTTTTATATTTTATTATATTTTCAAACTTTGTCATTTCATGTAGATGCATCACAATAAAAATCATACATATTGTTCGCGGTTAAGTGGACATAAATGTCCAAAGTTCACGTTATCAGAAGAATAATAAAGTCATTAAAAATTCTTGAGTCACTATTAAGTACAGTTGTAGTACTGTATAACTGTTTCATAATAAATGAATATGAAGACAAAGATTTTGACTATTCAAAATATTTATTTATGGTTTAAGTTCTATTATAATAAGAACACAAAGATTTTATATCAACATTCATTTATAGTTCAAGTAGAACTTAGAACTTGTAGTAGTTCAAAAAGCACAACTTAAACCATAAATAAATGTGTAGAATGGACAGAATCTTCGTATTATTACTTTAGTTATTGAAACAATCATCCTTCTCTTTTTCAATCTACATTGTTCATGAGTTCGTTTTCGGTACCAATAATTTTTGTCAGGGTTGAATAACTCAGGTCAACTTTGTACTTTACACAAATTCTACTTGTTAACTTTGTACTTTCCACCATTGGGTGACTTTAATCTCAATCACAACTTCTGATTGAACCGACAAACGATATTCACGAAAAGTTTTAGTATAGAAAACGAGATGAAAGAAAACTAATAAAAGCGATCCGATCCGTGTAGTATTGGGGCATTAACAGTAGTTCATCAGACATGAGTCATACATTGGAAAAATAGAGACGCATAATAAAGAATTCATTACACGAATTAGTCCCGGAAGATTTATCTGTCCACATCACCAACGACGCACCCTGTATTTGTTCGTGCCAGCTGATTGATTCGTCCATATTTTATTAGGAGTCGTTTGCAGGATGGATTCTGGGTGAAAAGAAAGCCATTTCAGGATAAAAACGGGAAAATGGGGGAGGACAAACGCGTTCCGGGATGGGAATAATTTGCGATAATTGCTTTGGAAAATGTCAGAGGCAGCCGTGTTTGATATGTGATGTGTGCGCGCGAGTTTTTGGGAGAATAAAAACATCACATTCAGATTTGCAAGCTCGATTTTGTTTTGTAACGCGGAAGCTTACGTAACACAGTCGTGTTGGGTTAGGTTAGGTTCGTGGAGGGTGGGTTCATAGATATATCAAACGCATTCTACAGATATGTTGGGTGGATTCGGCTCAACGGGTGGACTGGACAGCTGTTCTGTGGATGGTCAGGAGCAGAGGTCTTCCTGTAGTTGTAGATTCATCGGCGAGGGGAAACAGTTTCCCTTAATACGCAGCCGAGGGGTGAGGAAACGCATGGGTGTCCCACAAGGACCTATTCTGGGGCCATCCAAATTTTTACTGAATAAAAGATTGCACAGTGTATGACGCGTCACTGGCCTTCCTTCTCAACCACCCTCTCAACGGAATGTCTCTCTCCTTCCGCATTCTTTTTCATCAGCATTCTTTCTCACTCTATCTTCGATATTTACGTAAGAGGGCAAGTCCACCGTCCTGCAGCTACTCAATCACCCTTCTTCTTTTCCTCTTCAACCTTCACCTCCTCTTCTGTCTTCTTATACTACTCCTTTTTTCATCCTCCTCCTCCTCTTCATCCTTCTTCACTTCCTCCTCCTCCTCCTCCTCCTCCTCCTCCTCCTCCTCCCTCTCATCCTCCTCCTTCTCCTTCCCTCCCTCCTCCTCCTCCCTTTTTCCTCTGCTTTCCCCTCCTCCCCCTCCTCCAATTTCTCCTCTTCATTTTCCTTCTTTTCCTCCTCCACCTCCTTCTTTACCTTTTCTTCTGTTTTCTTAGACATCGTCTTCTCCTATTTAACCCCTTCTCCTGTCTTCGCCTTCCTCTGTCTTCTCCTTCTCTCGCACCTTCTCCTCCTTTACCTCTTCTTCTGTCTTCTTCTTTATCTTCTTTTCATCTTCTTCGTCTCCTTCTTCTACTCCTTTTTCTACTCCATGTCTTCTATTTCCTCCTCTTTCGCTTCTCTTCTGACGTCTTCTGCATAGGCTTCTTCATATTCTTCATCTTCTTTCTCGTCTTCTTCTTCATCATCTTCTTTTTCTACTCCCTCTACTCCTTCACCTACTCTACCTCCTCTACTGTCATCTTCTTAATCTTCTTTTTTACTCTTCTTCATCTTCTCCTTCTTCTGCTAACCGATCTTTCCCTTTTCTTGGAAACCCCTTGTAGCTAAACAATTTGCTACCCTCTTCTGCACCCCTATTTTTTCGACCCCTGCCGCCCGCTAAGGGCTGTGCCTTATCAAGGAAGGGTCAGCCAGCACTGGCCTGAGAACATCCAAGGCCTGAATGCTTATTGCCAAAAGGTTACGTAACAAATGACTGGCGAAATTCACAGGCCAACAAAACTTTGAGTTTCTCATGAGAGAGATTTTCAATGGTTATCTTCTAACTTAGAGTTCCAAGATTCCTTGTGGGTCGATGAACAGATGGAATGATGAATAGATGGACAATTAAATTCGATTAGATAATCTAATGTTAGATAGACACTAATGTGTATTTAGTATAGTAATCAGTAAAGTCTTAGGCTAGGCGTACACCGGTTAGTCAAGACAAGACAAGACGAGATTAGTTACGTTTAGTCACAATAATTCACATAGCAGCTTATGAAGCAGCACACACCGATGCAATGACTGGTGGTGTGTGTTGGCTATAACAACCATGTGAAGTACTGTGACCTAAACGTGACTAATCGTCTTGTCTTGACAACCGGTACCATAATAATAATGAATAGACACATTTTTTGAGAAATTCAAGAAGTCAATTGGGGTAATCAATTCCAGTAATCAAGTACCTATTGAATTAAGGTATTAAGAAAGGTGAATAAAGTATGCTTTCAACTCTAGTTTTCTCAATTATTCAAATTTTAAATTATGTATTCATTTTACCAACCAGGGGTCTCTAAAAGAAAGATTCTTTATAACGCTTCGCAATAAATTTGAATTGCAATAAAATGAGTTGAAAATTTGCAATAGGATTGAATGGGTGATTATTATTATTGATCACTATTTTGATTATCGATCATTATTCAATCTATCCACAAAAGGAGGATTGAAGATAAACTTGACTTGATCCCATCATATTGTAGTTTCTTAGCGATGAAATATGATTACTACGATTATTAAACGATGTAGATTATTAAGTGAGAACTGTTCCCCTCAAGAAAGGGAAATAAGGGAGTAATCAATCAATCTCCATTGCCAGAATAAGAAAGAAACACAGAAATAACAACCGTTAAAAGATATGTTAAAAAAGGTTAAAATAATAAAAAATAAATGAATAATTCATTTTATTGATTTCAAACACATCTTAAGAAAGAATTAATACATTTTCGGCATTTACCCCATGGATTAAATCCGTCCTGGGGAAACTCGTATATACAGGCAAAATCATTATGAATATTTTCCTAACAAAGGCTGAGAAAACGTAGTTTAATTAAGGAACACACTGTTTCAATCTTTCTTCATTCTATTGATATCTTATTCCAGAGAATAAAGAACTGAACTTGACTCGATTATTAACTTGATTCGTGGAAATTCAGTGAAATTTAATGTTGGACTACATAACCCAACTTATATCTTTTCCACATTTCCCATTACGGAAATTGGATGATTCGGCGAAGCGGAACACCCGAAAGGGTCTCCCCGCTAATAAAAGCCATAAGCATGATAATAATTAACTTGTATAATAGACCAACAATTAATATGATGAATTTCAAAACAAATTTCAAACAGTTTCAATGAACCAATTTCAATGGATCAAACAAATGAATATATCTGCTAGTATTCATCAATAATTTTCTTTTGAAACAGGCTTCTTGTTTCTACGTTTTTCTCCGTGGTAGTAAACCCTTTCTACCCTTGTTTCCTAGCAACCCAGTGACCAATAAAACAGGCGACATTTCCACAATTAGCACCGTTTTTTGTGAACGTGTGAGTTAGGGTTGAGCCCTTTTTTCGGTAGCAAGGGTTGTGCGGTTTAACCCTTGGTTAAAACACAATTACCGGCCTTTCCTTTCAATGGAAACTTATTGACCCGTTGACAACCGCTTTATTTATTTACTGTGTGCGGCATTGCGCTTTAATAGACACCAGTCTAAACAACCCTTGAGGTTTACTGTATGTTTTATCGGAGAAACAACCCTTCTGAAAGAATCTCTGCTAAAAAAGGTGAAGACAGTTGAAAGTTTTTAGCAAAACATCCCTTGAAATCTATTCCAACATTCTTTTGTCGCATTTTTTAAGCTTCTACGGGAAAAACCAGCACCTCTCCTGCAGTGTTTCACAAAAAAATGAACACAAACCTTTATCTTTGTCATGACCAGGAACAAAAGAGTTCTTTTTATTGGCAGATAATGGCGAAATAACGGAGTTTTGTCATTCGGCGTTCATTTATTATCCATTAAGGAAGAAGGGCCACCAGCATTATCAATAGCACTGCAAAAAAACTAACAAGCCTCCCTGTTTTTTCGTGACCCAAACTTTTCAAACCTTTCCAATTATCTGTTCCGGAACTTGTTTGGTATAATTCACGACGTTTGTTCAATATTCATTGTTTGTTAGTCTCCAGCACTGACTGTGCTAATAAATCTTTGTTTGGTTTCTGGTCTATTTTATTATAATGGATTTGAATGAAGTTGGTTTTTTCATGTGGGTTGTTGAATCCTTCGACTGGCTTTGAGCATTGAATATATATACTATACGGTATATATTCAATGCTTTGAGAGTGTGGTGAATGAAATTGACTGAAAAACGAGGAGGTCAGTGACCAAAAGTCATTGAACCAATGAACAGTAAACTATTGATAAAAAGAAAAATCTTCACTGGAAGAATTGGTGATATTTGATGGATTGAGATATTTTCTTGATATATTGTGGTTATTAAATGTTTGGTGGGATATTCTGAGAGATATGATGGGTGGCATTTCGTATAAAATCATTTTCAGAAAACTATACTGCAGGTTGAGGAAATGTAGCTAACTTAATACTTATAGCAAGTTTACATAGCCCCCTCTAATACATGGCCGCGGCGAGAGGTAAATGGCAACGTCGCAGTATCGTCTTACTGAGCCAACACTTCAGCATACAGTTTGCATTGTGCGTTCATGCAAATCGGTCGTTTTGTCAGTTTTGACAGCGATTTTGACGTTATTGTTTTGTAGTGTGAAATGTTATAAATAAGTGAAATGCCTGACAAGTGTGTTGTACCGGGATGTTCCAACAATTACGAAAGTGCCGTGAAAAAAGGAGGGTTATGAGCAGATATTTAGATTTCCCAAAGATGAAAAACTTCGTAGTAAGTCGATACGGGCCATTTCTCGCTCAAATTGGTTCCTCTTCAAAGAGCTTATGTTTGTATTAAACATTTTCATGAGACGAATTTAGTCTGGAGTGAAAAATTTAAAAACAGTGATGGTGAATGGTGCGAATTTAAAAGAGATAAACCTCTTGCGCCGTCCCAAAATTGTTTCCCAATTTGCCAGCATATCTTAGTAATAACTGTCCAGCCCGAAAACGATCAGATCCTGGAGAAAGAATACTTAATTATGAAAGAAAACTGATGAAGGAAGAAGAGGAAAGATTGAAACGACCAGAAGAAGAGGATAAGATCTGTGACTATACTTCTTTTTCAGAAGTTCTATCAGCTAAAATTAAAAGTACTGGTATTAAGTTTTCCTCATTCAAAACTGAAACCAGCTGCATTGTTTATTCATTAGATCCAAGTAATATTCCTATAGTTAGTTTCAGCATTAGAATATTAATAATGATTTAAGTGTGGAGACCCATATTAATGGAGGATTAATTCCAAACAAAACTCTTGTGCATATAAGGAAAATAATTCATCAATACTTTGTGATTTTTCATTAAGCCACTGGAGTTAGTTATTTCATTCAATTAATTTCTGTAGAGTTTATAGAAAATCAAGCAAAGACAAAGACAGTCTTCCTGGTATCATTCTTGAAAACATTGAGTTTTTGATAAACAATTTGGAAGAAGGTAATAATGAACTTGTACCGGTAGCAACCACCAAAACAGTGAAAGATTTACGTGACCAAATCAGTCTTCTTTTCTAAAAAGCCAAAATACAATAATGACAGTTTTGACAGCTTTTTTTGTACACATGCAATCAGTTAAATGCTATAATGCTATAAGACTAAATGCCATATATTACTTATACCTCATTCTAGATACTTGCAAAAACTATGTGCTTCATTTCATATTTCACCAAATAACAATAATGAGAATAGTAATTTTGTGAAAGATTTCGAAGGTGATAAAAAAAGCTCTTCAAATTGATCAGATTCATGTATAGGAAACTCTTGATTACAAAACTGGCTGTATTTTTGGTGTTGCTAATAATGATATTTCTCAACCTGCCAAAACTATACTTACATTCGTTATAGTTCATGTTTTAGAAAGTTTAAAGAATGTATTATGTATTTTTCTTCCCGTCGCAGTATTGTTTGCTCCGATCAGATTGATAGGCAATCTAATTAGAATAACAAAACCAAGAACTCTATGACAGAGTTATCTGGTTGAGTCTATCGGTCGGACGGTGAGCAGTGGGAATTGCGACGTTGTCACATTGAAGGCCGCGGCCATGTATTAGAGGGGGCTATGAAGTTTACCTAGATTAGCTGATAGCTAGATACTGTATAGATGAAATAATTTTTCAGTCTCATCAGCCTAAATATTGTGTATAACTTATTCCATTCAATCAATTCAATCCACTGAATCTATTGTATTTATTTGAATTAATTCCGAATTATTCTTGAATTTTTGCATAACCCAAAGATTTTTTTGGAGTACAATAATAATTCAACAGTTTTGTAAAAAATGTAAACTTGTGTAACCGGTATTTTGATATGTGATACTGTATTGCAGTTTCAATGAGAGTTTATTCCTGTAAGGCTAGGCGTACACCGGTTAGTCAAGACAAGACAAGACAAGATTAGTCACAGTACTTCTACACACCGATTAGTCATTGCATCGGTGTGTGCTGCTTCATAAGCAACTATGTGAATTACTGTGACTAAACGTGACTAATCTTGTCTTTTAAACAAGACAAGACAAGATTAGTCACAGTACTTCACATAGTTGCTTATGAAGCAACACACACCGATTAGTCATTGCATCGGTGTGTGCTGCTTCATAAGCAACTATGTGAATTACTGTGACTAAACGTGACTAATATTGTCTTGTCTTGACTAACCGGTGTACGCCTAGCCTTACTCTGAATTTAGACTCAAAAATTTACGTGAATAGATTACCTGAAATAGTTTCCACACCGTGATTCTATTAAAAACTTTTAGAGCTAGTCATTCCCGTATAATCACCAAAGTGTTGACGTAACCTTTCCAGAAAAGTCTTCAACCGATGGGTATGTCCAGTCTTTGTCGATGTTTTGTGCTGCACAGCATGCGGCTAATGCTTAAGAATTTGCAGCATGCTTGAATCGCACACAAAATCGACCAAGTGTGGACATGGGGAATGAAATTCACAGGAAATTGCATAACAAAAATAATCTCCTTACCACCACCTTCTATAGGCTACTGGGAACATCTCAAACCTTCCCTCAATTTCCATCTGTCATATCCGAAATATTATGAAATATCTCCGATCCAATCGACTATCACATCTCAAGATTATCCATTGTTGACCGAGAATACATGGAGATGTCAGCAGCAACTACCCATAACCCCCTCTCACCCTCAATCGACCCCCTACCCCACCGCCCGGGGGAGAAAAGGCATGAATTTTCCGAAACGGACATGAATTTTCCAACTTCCTCGACGATTGTACATTGTATTTTCCCGGGACCTTTTCCCCCCTTTTTTTCATTCGGACTGTACTTAATCGTTTTTTTCCCTGGCCAGGAAACCGCAGGACTCCTACTTGTTTGTACTTGAAGGAAGAGAGGGATTCTTCTTTTTACTTTTCACTTTCTACTTCACGTTCTCTTTATAACCATCCTTTCATATCACCCTAGTCTTATTTCTCCCACTCACCACTCCAATCTTTCTTCCTGTTAGCTACTGCTTATCTTTCTCCTGACTTCTTCTTCTTCTTCTTCTTTTTCTCCGCTCTCCTTATTTATCTTCTTCATTTTCTTCTTTTTCTTCTCCTTCTTCTTCACCTTCTTCACCTTTTCTTCTTCTTCTTCTTCTTCTTCTTCTTCTTCTTCTTCTTCTTCTTCTTCTTCTTTTTCTTCTTCTTCTTCTTCTTCTTCTTCTTCTTCTTCTTCTTCTTCTTCTTCTTCTTCTTCTTCTTCTTCTTCTTCTTCTGCTTCTTCTTCATTAAACAGTTCTCACTATTTCATTCCTAGTCTGGAATATTCTTTTGATCTATATGCAACCCATCACTGTAGTGTTATCCAAGAATATACAAAATTTTCACTCTTTTCACCCCAATATTCATCGATTCCGTTTTCACCCCATCGCTATCCTCCATCTCTCTTCTCAATCCTCTCTTTCTCTCTCCCTCCCTTCTGCAAACCCTCAATCATCTCTTTCATTTCATCCCTTCTGAACCTTGTAACCTTTTCGTTGGGGAAAAAAACTGTTCGCACAGGCGGTCCGATAATGGAATCGACATTCACTCATGTAAATAAGCGCGGAATAATAATGAGAATAAGAATAAACGGAGCGTTTTGAAATTGTGGCCAAAACACCCCTGAATGGGCCGTGCCGTTGAGGCGTGATAATGTACTACCGGTGACCATCAAGCCTGCGCACAACCTTCTGCGCATCCTCTCCAAGATCTATGAGAGAATTAGGCAAATGACGCTACAAAAATCTGAAAACTCTCCAGAATGCTATCCACTACTGACAGCGGGATTCTGTTGAATTTGTACCCCACCCAGTGAATTGATAATTTCCGTAATCATGGTTATTGAGCCGTGTAAAATCTAGTAGTCGTCTAACAATAACTTGATAAGTTAACGGAATATTTTTATGTAAGTGTGTAGAGTTGTTGAAAGCAGCTGCCGAATGTCATATAAGTGAAGTGTGAATAAGATTCAAATCCGATACAGTTTGTCCGTTAAGAGAAACGGTTTAGATCATAATTCTTAATTTATGCATCTTATTCAGATGTTGAAGCGTGAATAAAGAAGAATAGTGAACCGTTAAAGAATACGAGATAAACTTTATTTTACTTTTCTTCGATTGGGAAAGAATTTCGATCACTGTATCTGTGTCTCTTATTGAAGTTTTTTTCTGTTTATCAGGCTTATCTTGGAATACAGAAGACACGTTTGGAGGAAAATATTACTGTATTTTAAGCAATGTTTTGTTGCTATTTATTGAGGTTATTTTAGTGTAACAGGCATGCAGATAATTTGACACTTAATGAGATCGGACTGCCAGATTGTATTTCAAGTAATACAGCTCGTAGTAGAGTTGTAGCTTCACTTTAATATCAGCTATGTAGAATTTCAAGTCGAAACCAATTAAGATCTTTTCAAGAGAAAATACAGTAGTCTAAGGCTCTACTAACACTTGGAAACTCAAATCGCGGAAAGTGAGTGACTCGGATAAAAAACATGTGTTTTCAAATTAATGATAACGTTCAGACAACACGGTTGCAGGATCGTCTGAGCGTCATCATTTGAAAACACATGTTTGTTAACATATCCAAGTCACTCAGTTTCCGCGATTTGAGTTTCCAAGTGTGAGTAGAGCTTTTATTGTTAACCAATATTTATTTCAAACATAGTTGATACAATACAAACTGACCAATATAAGTTAGTTAGTTCAATACACTGATCAATATCATTCACTACCAACCTCAAAAAATATTAAAGTGAACCCAATTAAAATATAAAACCAGCAAGATACTGTAGATTCTACTAGATTCCACTTAATTTTATACGTATGAATAATCATGGTTACAGAAATTATAAATACGCTGGGTATAATCAGATTCAGTTAATTTGACGCTTGACATTGGACAGATAGATAAATAGAGAGATATTATTTCTTTGCTATCGTACTCTACGGTCATCAGCAACCTCGAGAAGTAATATCTCCCTATCTATGTATCTGATACCAAGCGTCAAATTAAATGGATCTCATTATAAGTTATAGATTTTGTCATTCATGTTCCTGAATTCCAATTCAGTTTTTAATTCTTTGAAAATAATCTTGGCTTTTCTCAAAAACCAATTTTTCGATGAAAACCTTGCCTATACCAACTTCCTGACAATTCTCAATACCGGAAGCTTTCCCGGGGCAGCACAAAGAAGCGATTTTATTAACTTCCGGGCCGAGAGTAAATTCCTGGACAGTTGCCCAGGGGCCATCTACGCCATGCGATCGGGGGCGGCAAGCTCATAGTTTGCTGGATAATTTCTGACGGAAGGGAAAAGATGTCTGACCAGGACTCACCCCTATCGAAAGGGATGTCTGATGAGAGACAAGGGAGGCAGCTTCTGCAATCGAAGGGTCAATATTGTCTGATTCCACTTTGACGTGGCTTCTTCCTTCCCCAACGTTGTCAATAGTTAATAGAGTGCCCACGTTACTTCTGCTGATCTAAGATCTGATGGCGTAGGTTTGGGAGCTGACATTAAAGGGAGGGGAGTTGTGGCTAGTCTACAAGTTCATAATCAACGTCTATCTTTCTCAATTCTTACCAAGTTTTTGGTGGGGTGAAACAGATGATGAGTTTTTTCATTTCTGGTGAATATTTGAATTTGTACTTAATAGAGTGCACGTTATGCTAGGCGTACACCGGTTAGTCTAGACAATACAAGACTAGATTAGTCACATTTAGTCAGAGTACTTCACATAGTTGCTTATGAAGCAACACACACCGATTAGTCATTGCATCGGTGTGTGCTGCTTCATAAGCAGCTATGTAAATTACGGTGACTAAACGTGACTAATCTCATCTTCTCTTGAGTTGACTAACCGGTGTACGCCTAGCCTTACTCTGCTCATCTAAGATCTGATGACAGAGGTTTGGTAGAAGGAAAGTTGTGGCTAGTCTACAAGTTCAATCTGTCTATCTCTGTAATTTCTTCCCAATTTTTTTGAGATTTTACAATAAATAAATTGAAAACAAAGATTTCTGCCTATGAATTTCTATCCAATTCCACTTCACATTAATTCTTGAATTAATTCAGCTTCACCACAGTAACCATTACTATCATAAAGGCCTGTGGAGACTGCTAGACACGTAAGAACATTGAAAAAACACGAAAAAAAACTAGAATTGCCGGATAAAAAAGCAGCTCGTGTCAGCTGCCTTAATAGGTCAGGTGGTGCAGGAGCTGAAGAAGCAGCCACACGTGGGTAGAGAGCCACGCGATGAGTGTCAGGGTGGGTTTTTTACAAGTTGTATTTTTCGAGAGAGAGAAAGCAACGCGAAGGGTAGGTAATAAAAATAGCGGTGATGGTTAAAAAAGTCTTGGAGGTGAGGGGTGGGTAGATTCTTGTGGGCGAGAGAGAGACAGTCAGTGAGAGTGAAGACTTGAGTTTGAGAGAGGATGAGAGAGAGTGAATTGATGAGACTGAGATCAAAGAAATTGAAAGCTGGAAGAGAGTATTATATTATTATCATTGTTAGTACTGAGAAAACTTCAATATCTCATCATTGTTACATTGGAGTGTAGGAAAGAGGTTTATTCATACATCTTAGAGAGTGAAAAGTGTAAGTCAAGGGGTAGGTACAGTTTTGAGAAACAAAGAGAGAAGTTAAGAGCGTGGAAGAGGTTGACAGAAATGAGGAAGTAGAGAGATGAGAGACTATTCATTATTGGTTCTTATATGTTATATCTTGTGTTGACAATGTGAGAAAATAGATTTATCACATTTCGAGAAATCCTCACTCTCTCAAGAGAGAACTAAAGAGAGGGAGAGGAAAAGAGCCAGTACAGCGTAACTGAGAATAAGAGACATCTTGTGTTTGTAGAAATGGATGAGATGTAGAGTAATCTAGAGAAGAAAATGAGAATGGGAGAGAGCAAAATAGAGAGTGAAAAGCAGAAATTTAAAGAAACAAGGAGAGTAAGGAGACCAGAGGGAGGTGCAGAGAATAAGGAGGGAGAAACAGAAAATAGAAGAGAGTGGGAGAGGAGAAAAGATATAGAGAGGAAATTAGGAAGAAGTAGGAGAAATTTGAAGTGTGGACAGAAAGGACAAGAAGAAAGCATGAGATCAAATGATGGAGTAGTAAGGTGAGGCACGAGAAATTTGATGAAGAAAAAGAAGAAGAAGAGGAAAAGGAATAAGAATTTTGGAAGAAAAGAAGAAAGAAGAAGGAAAAGAAGAAGAAGAAGGACGAGGAGGGGGAGGAGGAGGAAGAAGAAGAAGAAGAAGAAGAAGAAGAAGAAGAAGAAGAAGAAGAAGAAGAAGAAGAAGAAGAAAAAGAAGAATAGAAAGAGAATAGAAAGAAGAAGGAGAAAAAGAGAGCAGGGAAAGAAGCAGAGAAAAATTAGATTGAAGGGAATAGAGAAGACAGTATCAATGGGGATGTTTTTTAAGTCGCGCGCATGCTCCCAACGACTAGTTTTTTAAGGTTGACGCGCGCTAAAGATGTGGTCTGGGAAGGGCGGAGTATGAAGTAGGGAGAGGAAGAGTGTGCCAAAAGAGAGGAGGAGGAGGAAGAGGGGAGTACAGTTGTGAAGCGCGTGCCTGGAAAGGGTTAAAAGGGCCGATAAAAAAGTGGAAAGGGTTGGATGCCACGCGCTCACCTAACCAATAAAACATGCCCTCTGCTCTGCTCTGCTCGTCTGAGCCTTTTTTACCCCGGCAGTGATTACCTGTTCACCCTTTGGCGAAGCTTAACCAATAAAATACCGTACACTCTTTACACGGTGGCGCACGCTTCTCCTTCACTATTCTTGTTATTTCATTGTCTTTTAAGTTGTGTTCACTCTTTTTGCTTACACTCTATCACATTCCTCTTCTGCTTCATTGTCTTCTTTCTTAGGCTTGTTCTTCATTCTCTTTTCTGCATTTCTTCTTATTCTCCTTCTTCATCCTCAACTTCTTCTTCTTCTTCTTCTTCTTCTTCTTCTTCTTCTTCTTCTTATTCTTCTTCTTCTTCTTCTTCTTCTTCTTCTTCTTCTTCTTCTTCTTCTTCTTCTTCTTCTTCTTCTTCTTCTTCTTCTTCTTCTTCTTCTTCTTCTTCTTCTTCTTCTTCTTCTTCTTCTTCTTCTTCTTCTTCTTCTTCTTCTTCTTCTTCTTCTTCTTCTTCTTCTTCTTCCTCAACCTTTTCTTCCGGGTGAAGAGCACTCTTCGAGCTTCTCACTAGTGCAGAGGAAATTACTGCTCTTAAAATGATGAAGAAGGAGTTGAAGGATGAGAGGGGGGAGTGGTTTTAGAGGAAGAAATTAGGAGAATGGGTGTGAGAAGAAACAAATATGAGAATCTGAAAAGAAAGTGTATGGGAAGAAGAAGGGAAGAGGATGCCACAAAACGGAGGAAGAAGTGAATGAATGAGGATGTTGTGAAAGCGGATGGAGAGAAGTTTGGAAGTGGTAAGTGAGGAAAAAGGTGACGAAAGAGGAGAAAATGAGATTGTATAAAATGATGGTGTAGAATGAAGGAGACGAGGAGGATGAGTAGGAGAAAGTAGAAAATCTGAAGAGAAATAATTTCAAATTTCAAAAATTTAGAATAACATTCAAGGTTTACAGGATAGCATTACGTTACAACACTTGACAGAATTTAGAACACTCAAAAACATGAAATAAGTAAAAAAACAGCAACAGAATCTATTCTAGACAACTCAATCAATCAAACAAGTTTTATTCATTCAAATACAACTGTAAATAAAATATTAAAACCGAACCTCTAGATCAAATTGAGATACATGCATCCAACCTCAACATATTGCAAGCGGACTAATATGTCGGCAAAAAACCACCCCTTTGATCAACTGTATGATAGAATTAGTAAAAAATTGCCTCATTTATCAACAAAGTGGTGAAGCTATCAGGATTGCGTAAAGGGTGCAGAGAAGGGTTGAAAATTATTGGGGATGGTTGTGTCATAATCAACAGAGACATGCCTCACAAAAAAGGGGTGTTATCATTGGATTTGCGGAAAGGGTTGTCGTTTTATGGTTGGTGAATTTGTTTTCCATTCAATGTGGTATTGGTGGAGAGTGTTTATGTCATAATTTCGATAATCTCGACAAAAAAAGGGGTGAGATATTAGAAGAGTTGGTATTCATTGTAAGGGAGTTTGCTCCCCTTCACAAATTCTTCCATGTGAATATCTATGAAAAAACTTAATCCAAAATCAATAATTTATAGATGTGATCTATCAAGAACCAATTTCTTTAGAGTTGCCATCCCCTCAATATAAAGTATTTCGAAAGAGTAATAATAGGCTAAATTTATTTGTAAAATTTCAGGTTCCAAAACATTAGCAATTTTCCAAATAAAGTATTATTATTAACATTAGAATAGTATGGGAACATCAATATTGTATTTATTCTTATGAATGTAAAGGTGAGATCTATAAGATAAACGTATAAGAACTTCGAACGCTATGAGCGAGGAATGGCCTGCTTCATAAATTATTCCATGTAGTTAAAAAAATACACTCGACATAAGTAGCACACTGCAATGAACTTAGTTGTGTAGTGAACGTTCGCCTTTTTCGTGTACAAGACTCCTTTCCATTGAGCAGAAGTGTAGATAAAAGTATAAACATACATTGAAAGTCATAATTAACAAGTATTTAGATAGAAAAAGTGAAAACGAAAACCACGTACAAAGCATTTAGAGTGAAATGATCATCATTTACCATAAACGATCATCATTTATAATAAAAATAGTTTTAATGGAGGAATAATGAAATGAGGAATTGAATGAAAAGTGTGATGAACCCGGACAAATACAGTTAAAACCCCGATCAAAAACATTTTGCTTCATAAAACACAATTGAAAGTGAAACGATACCCTTCCACTCTCAAAACAACCACAAATAATCGGTAAACCGATCTTTTCATTCAACCCTTTCCACACATCATGCAATACCTAAGGGCATGCCAGGTATAAAAAGTTAGGTAGCCAATTTAACGGTATTAAATTATAGACCTGTGAAACCGCTATGCGACTTTGAAGATTAAAGGGTTTGTGTGTTTTTTGTGGCAGATGATAGTAATGATGGGCCCTCTTTACCCTCAGAAAAGGGTAACCGTAAAAAGTGTAAGCTGTTTGTCTAGCCTCAGCCGGTGCAAATAAGGGTTGAATTCACCCTTTGGATATATACCTGCCCACGTGGCAGAGAGAATGAGATAGAGAGAGAGAGAGGTGTCTAGGATTAAGATAAGACATAATCTAAAAGTAGGCACGTACTGTATTTGAAGCGGCTAAAAAACTATCAAGGGATGACAAAAACTATCAAAAACTAAGGGATGATTTTGAGCACGAACTGGTCTACTTTTTTAATAGACTTGTGCCTCATTTCCTCAAGCTAGTTCATTAGTGGTGTTATCGATATAATATCTTCAAAAGTAAGAGGAAAGTGAAGTGTAAAGACTAGATCAACCACTGGGTTTACCTAGTAACCTATTCTAATAAGCTAGCAGGGGTAAGCATTATAAGGTGAGAGAAAACTGTAGATTAACCACTTGGTTTACCTATAAACCTATTCTAATATCTAATCTATGAACTATCAGGCGTTAGCATCGTAAGGATGTCATGATGTGATCCAATTTTTCATTATTTTAAAATTAATTTTGGGGTTAATAAAAAGCCGAAGTGATGATTAGCCCCTTACATAGGTTAAGCAAGAGCTTATCAAACAATTCTAATGAACTGCTCAAAAGATCCATTCTAATCCAAATTTGATCCATTTTTTAAATTATATTCAAGGAAGAAGCCAAAGTGATGTTCATCACCTTCTATAGTTTTAACCTTGAGCTCTTCAAACTATTCTAATGAACAACTCAACAGACTTCTAAAGGGTTACCTATACTAGACTCGATCAATTTTTTTATACAATTTTATTTTTATAGCGTAAAATATCATCCCTTTAAAAATTATCGAACCATTCCGATCTATTACGATCGTATCCACGATGACCAGATAAAGGATAATAATAATTTATGTATGAGGTTCAATTTCTATTCGATGATACTAACACTGAACTGTGGAATTCATTTTAGGGAATAGAACAACTCATTTTACTCATTTTGATCCATTTCTGATAGCACTCTCATTTCCTGATGTACATCGTATTCCATAAATGAAGAATTTTCATCAGAAAAGGGTCGTGTTTAAAATAATACGAAGTGAAAAGTTATTTTGTGGGTTTTAATAGCCTAATAATATGGTAATATTCTAGTAAATAGAAAAAATTGTAATAGGAATTAGGAATAGTAATAAGTAATAGAAACTTATTTCTATTGGTAGAAATATAAATAGACTGTTCTAATTTGAACAGAATTTTTCTATAATAATTTCACCTTATCAGTTCGAGTTTATTTGAATTTAAAATTAATTTCAAAATAAATATTTGGATCTATTCCAAGAACTGTGGAGAAAGCCAGTACTAGCGTATCAAACAGTAACCAAGATGGTGGCAATGCTTACGTAACACGCCTCAAAATCAAACTTAACAAGCAGTCTGATTGGCCTATGGGTTGAGCAGCCGCCATTTTGCGATTCCAGCCAATCAGAAGCCAGCAGTGAATGTCACTATACAGCTTTGTGATGGCCAATCAGACGGCTTCTTGAATCTGGAGGCGTGGTTTACTGTACTACGTCAGTTATGTCACTATCTTGAATGTTGATGATTGGATGTTTCGTATTGGATTCCCCCAAAATTATTTCAATTGCTTATTTTAAATTTATGATTATTGATTCTAGAATATATCATGTTTTCAAATTGATGTTTATTGATTCCAAAATATGTAATATTCTCAAATTCATGTTTATTGATTCTAAAATAATGTTTTTAAAATTGAATTAATAATTCATGTTCTAAAATATATTGTACATTAGTAAATACTATTCTATCACACTAGGCTATATAATGGTCTAAATTAAAATTTATTCTCTACTTGAAATACAAAAAAAAAAAAAACAAATTAACGATGCCAAATAATAGTCTATTCAAAGCTGCTTTCTAATATTCAGTTTCTTACAAGGACTTCCTTGTAATATCATTATCTCGAACAAGGTTATATGTTAAATTATTAACATTACTATAAATAGTTACATGAATAATCAGTAATAATAAGTAAGTGTTCACTATAAATATGACTTTGTAAATAACTATTTTTCAACTCGGAACATTGGAACTTACTGCAGTGTTTATTTTCCGTTAATTCATCATTATTCATCTTGAAGTTATACTTATGACTGCTTTGAAACAGTGAGCTACTAACTACAAAAGAACTTAATTGGAGATTTTTACAAGTCATAATATTTTCAACTTTCATATTATTTAAAAACGAATAACATATTTCCAAATATAATTGAAGTATTATTTCAATCACGGAAATTGAATCAATTTCACCTCCAATATTAACTTATATTCCAGTTCCTGAGCCCAGAGCAAAAGAGACTATTCGATTTCCATCAAAAAATCAGGATTTTACTTCTATTTTCTGTGTTACAGAGAGATAATAGAAGTGAGTAAAGTCTTCTCTCTGTTCCTGAGTTACCTAAACGTCCCGAACAATACCGCCATCTCTAAAATCAGTTGAAAACCAGTAGCCACGATTGTTTGATTGAATAACGGTAAAATCCGGTCCGTTTTAATAATATAGTATTCGCTTTTACGGAAATGGGAGAAGAAAATCAGTGAATGAATGAATGTCGGAGCACATAATACTTTGCTAGAAAATAATCGAGACTGGTTTGTTGTAGTTTTCGATAGTCGATGGCGAATTAAAATTGCGAACAGAGAATAAAGGGAAAGCAAGAAACAATAAAGGAATGAAATTCTAGACGACTGATGTAAACTAATAGCTGGCCTTTTTCGAGAGCAAGGGAGGGGGGTGGTGTTGAAATTGGTTTAGAAAAACAGAAAAAGATCGAATAAAACCACAAACAACAACAGAAAGTAAAGAGAATGAATTGGGAAAAAGGAAAACAGCTGCCGATCTCTTGGGTCAGGTTAGGCTAGGTTAGGTTGGATCATCTGCAATTCGCTATGAAAGTGGCGGAAGTTGAAAGAATGATCATTATCAGGCTGGGAAGTTCAGTTGGAGATGTCGGGCTAGCTCTCAAAGATCACAGGCTCTGCAGATGTAACGGAGAAAACAAATTTCTGTGTTTCAGCATTCTAGTCATGAAAACCAGAGAAAATTCGTATGCTTTATTATTATTTCAGCACCTTCGGCTTCATTAATATATTTTGTGGTTGTTGTGGACATGGTTGTTCGAAACGCGTCCGCGACGACTCAAATAGTGTAAGTACTGTGTAGCAAGAAGTTATCGTCTATTCTATTAATATCTTTTAATTGGTATTTAAGGCTCACTACAAATCGCAAGTCTCTAACAATTCACAAAACACAGTTCTATAGAACTAGAATTATTTTAGTTTTATTACTCCAAGGTTTTGAAGCTGAGCTTCGCTTATATTAAACTGAATAATAAATTTCAGCCAAGACTACCATGAATTAGCACTATTTAAAAAACTCTTTTTATGAAAACACTCTGATAATACTACTAGAAACACTCAATTCCATGAATTAGTTATTAGAATGATGTTAAATGAATTTTTTGTTAAACTTCACTTCAAAATATAGTAAAATTTACCAGAAGTTAGACACTACCTCACGCTTTATGAATTTGTATTGGTAGAACTACTGTCTATTGGTAGAACTACTGTAGTATGCTAGATCTGCTTCCTGCATTCCAACTGGATGACGAAAAGTAATTTTCATTCTTATTACTTGATTAATTCGCAAAATTCTCCCACTTAATTCATTTGTCTCTTCCAGATAAAGTCTCTTAATTCACTTGTCTCTTTGATAAAGTATAAAGTATGAAGTATTTCTCTGTATTACACTAATATCTTTGTATTCACATCTCTTATCTGTACTGTTTGAAATCTTGAATAGATTCTACGAGTACTAAGGAATATGCATTCAAATTTCTCAAACAACATTAATTAAGTATTACCTCGCGTCACATTTGCAATCTCTCAATCAAATTCCGTATCTCTACTCCTACTGTATCAGTATTCCATAGTTGTACTCCTACTAAATCTTGATACACAGTTCACATTTGAAATTTCTTTACTCTAGTCACATTTCGTATCTCTACTGCATGAAATTTTCATACTTAGTTTTCGTTTCGTAATCTCGCCAGCATGAGTTTCAAACAAGTAATCAATAATAAACGCAAACTTCACAATCTACTTCCTCTATCAATCATCTTCCAAAATCGCTCCTCCTCGCTACCAATTTCATTACCTTTTGCACAGACGATCCCAAAACAGGATGGCCTTGACAGACAGGGTGGCTGATAATAATTTAGAAGAGTGGCACAAGCCACCATAAAACAAGACGCTGCAACAGCTACCCCGTTATAATTCCGGAAAGAATGGTACAGGTGATTTCAGAAAGTCATTTTTTAAGGGATGAAGAGCACGCGCCTCACCCCCCTCCCCACCCCCAACGAAATCAACCCCTATTAAAGGAAGCAGGTGATGAGCTGAACGAGTAAAGGACAAGCTTCAGTTTTTTTCTGCTACGATAATCAAGTATTATCTACGATTCAATCTTTGACTTGGTTGTGTGGGTGTTTTGTGTGTATAAAAGGTAATGTATTCATGATTTATGTGTCTAACTTTTTACCCTTACCTTGCGTGATCAAGGTACCACCATGTATATCATCCCTAGTCTCGGATCCATCACTTACAACCTGTTATATGGTAATTTTTTAAATTTGTTATATTTTTTCGTACGGTTAACATTTTGTGGTAATTTCATTCGGTACGGTAGTCGCCTGCTGTTAAGCTTACTCTCTCTCTTTCTCTCTCACACTCTCTTTCTTTCTATCTCTCTCCTCCTTTTCTGTTTCAGACAGTGACCTAGAAAGTATGCTAATGAGAATCATGATAAGTGGAAATCGATTAAGACAGGGGTGATATGAGCAGATAGTGTCTGCTATATGGAAATGAACTGGAACACTTCCTGAAGTCGGATTGCTATGATGTAGGACTTGTAAGAAAATATGACATGAAAAGGTGAAATCGTCTTAATAACGCATCGTATGAGACGTTTGATTGGTGAACATCATTATGTACTATTTCTTCAATATTAATTTTATCACAAAATTTGACTGAAATTGTACGATGGTTTGATACGGATTGAATTATTTTGTGAAGCAGCACACATCGATGCAATGACTAATCGGTGTGTGTTGCTTCATAAGTTTTTATGTGAAGTACTGTAAATAAACGTGACTAATCTCGTCTTGTCTTGTCTTGACTAAACGGTGTACGCCTAGCCTTAGTTACTTCTACCTGGTGTTCAACTTATTTTGTTTTACTTATATTCATGGATTTTTATGACAAACAGAGAGTATAGAATAAGAATTACTTTTTTTCTCTTTGGATATGTCATAGAGGAATGGAGAAGTGTGGAGCTTGAACTGTATTTACTTCTTTGTTGGGATCTGTGTTGTCTGAAAATATGACAAGAACAATTTTCTAGTTGAACTTCCCTATCAGCTTAGTACATGTAAGGTATGGAATACGATGTAATGCTATACGGAAGTTAAATCTATTCAACATGTTGCTATAGGGCACTGTGAAAACGTCTATGTAAAGCAAAGGGACTTCTGATTGATGAATTTTATTATGAATTAAGTATTGTATTGTGATCAATGATACAATCTGCATTGATACAGTCTGTATACCTGTATATATTTTGAATATTTATATTTCCCATATTTATATCCATACAGTTATACATGAACATGAGTGTCAATTTGCTTTTACTTTTTTTACTTCTTTTAAAGTGCTCAACTTTAGACAATCTCCGCCCCCTAAGTTATAAACTTAGTTTGCTCTTATTCCTCCTTAGCTTTTCCAAGCTAATAACACTCGGCGAGCTTTTATAACGTTCGGTTATTATAAATGCACACTTTTCCCCCCTCTTCAAGACGTTCTAATTTCTTCTCCCCGCACAGCAGTTCTTGAAGAAGGAGCTCATGGCGAATATAACGATAATTGCAAGTACTTTTACCTGCACTTTTAATCCCAGAAGGGGTTGTTTGAAAACCTTAAGGGTTCAGAAGGGAAAAAGGATCACTTTTAAGGTATAACTACTTTCCAAGTTCAAAAACTGTGCAGTGACCACTTTATTTTTTGAAAAATCCTAAGAGTGTTCAGTGAAGCACCTATCATAATAATTTTCACACTCGATCCCACTCTTGCTTTTCCCTTACCCTCTCCCCCTTGTCCACTCTCATTCTTATTCTCTCTTCTTCTTCTTCTTCTTCTTCTTCTTCTTCTCTTCTTCTTCTTCTTTCTTCTTCTTCTTCTTCTTCTTCTTCTTCTTCTTCTTCTTCTTCTTCTTCTTCTTCTTCTTCTTCTTCTTCTTCTTCTTCTTCTTCTTCTTCTTCTTCTCTTCTTCTTCTTCTTCTTCTTCTTCTTCTTCTTCTCTTCTTCTTCTTCTTCTTCTTCTGAACCACCACCAAATGCTTGGTTACCCAACTTTTCTCATCCTATGAATATTAAAACGGCCATTTCTATCTCCACGAATTTCAACAGCTTTCTTCTCCGCTCCCAGTTTTGCAAGAAAATTTTAAAACTGCTCTCTGTTCTTGTCTTTATTTTATTGCAACAATCGCAAAAGTTGACACGCTCGCCTTTTGATGGCTTTCATGGCAATTACTGGACTGAGTCATTAGCACATTACTGCAGCTCAAGTGCATTAACTTGATCGTTACATTTGCAAACTTTTGGAGACTTATGTGTGTTTCGTTGATTCTCCAAACTTTTGGGAGAGTATATGTTCCCTTAATTATTGGGAGGAATGTTTAGGAGAAGTAATGTTATAAAAAGAAATGGGGAAACTTCTCGTTCGCCTCCTTTTTGGCTAAAGCAGAAGCAGATATAATTATTAGATAATGTTATAAAGTGAGTTATTCACTTTCAAATAAACCGATACAACGAAGTATCATTGGATTTATCCATCGAAGTACACTCTACCATACTTTTATCAATTCCCATAAGATTTACATTGAAATGACACGAAAATCATATGTTATGTTGAGTTATTCACTTCTTACCTATAATTTTTCTTTGACTGTGTAAGTTTCCATTATTTTATACGCTTAAAAAACAATACTCAGAGTTGAAAAGCTATTTTCTATGTTAGAAAAATTATTTTTGATGTTGTTTCTCTCAGAATAACTTTGAAAAATGAGTGAATTGGTCAAGTTTTCTGTTAGTGTTAGCCCTTATCCGAATTGAACATTTTGGCAAAAGTAGTATGGCGATGGCGGGGGAAAATTTTTTTCAAACACACTGTTATTGAACCTTTTACAGCAATGGCCACACTATGATTATACAGTCTCTGTGGTCCAAACCAATCATGTTTCGTGAGGATCGAATTACTAGGCCAGTCCTTTACGCGAATCAAGTAGGCTACAATCATGTAGTAGGAAATCCAAAATGGCGCTGGCCGTTATGCTATTATGATTAATGCCCAATCCAAACCTTTTGCTTTCTTTATGCATGCTGCTTTTATTCAGATGAATAGCGTGAATACTCACCCGTTTTATAATTCACTGACAGTCTCTCTCTTTCTCTCTCTACCCTCTTTACTCTTTTAATCTGTCATTCTTTTTCTCCCTTACTCTTTCCTGGATCAAAACGTTTGCATAAAACGAACGGGCACTACGTACCCTGAAAGGACTGTTGCAAAATGCTAATGTATGCTTATGCTTAGTGCCTTTTATTTTCAGCCCTTAACTTGAAAAAGAGTGTTCACCCTTACAGCTGCCCCGCTGTGAGGGGCTGTACCCCTTGGGCTTCTGGCCCTTCCGAGTTTTTGGAAAAAGGACTGCTGCTTTTATCATCACAGAATTGAACGTCAAGGATATCAAATTGATATTCAGAAACGGGATGACGTATGGATCACGTTATAACAGCTACTATGTGTTTCACTTCGGATCATTTTTCAAACATGTAAGAATGATTTGGGTTCATATCCGAATCAAGAGCAGAATTTCTTCTGAATTATTATTACTCAACGTTTTAAAAATTGTAAAGAGCCTTCATTGAAATAACTCATAAATTCTTAAAACAGTCGAGACCTCATATTTTAAGAGTTTTTTTTCCGTCATATTCTGTAGAATAACTATAAATGTCTAATGATTGATGTTCTTGATTTCAAAGCCTTTAGGCTAAGCGTACACCGGTCAGTCAAGACAAGACAGGACGAGATTAGTAACGTTTAGTCACAATACTTCATATAGTTGGTTATGAAGCAACACACCGATTAGTCATTGCATCAGTGTGTGCTGCTTCATAAGCAACTATGTGAATTACTGTGACTAAACGTGAGTAATCTTGTCTTGTCTTGACTAACCGGTGAACGCCTAGCCTTAGAAAACGAGAAGGATTCAAGATTGTCGAATGCAGATTAGGCTTCAAATACCTTTGTGCAACTGAGACGTTCAAATAACTAAAAAAATTGGCTTCACGTGTTCTTCACATGTGCTGTAAATGAATTACAGCACAAAGTTTTTCCTGTGGCTACACCGTGCCTACATTACAACTTTAAGTTACTTACTTACTTAAGTTTACGGTCACACTTCCGATTTTTGTCATCTGTTGAACATAAAAACTAGTAACCCAGTATGCAAACGACGGTTGTAAAGTTGCAAAAAATATACATGTCGGCTGACCCCCTGTTGACAAGGTCCCCTAACTCGCGCTTTAAAAAAACTGTTTTTGTTGCGTTTTTTAGCAGCGCTCATGGCTGGCACAAGCGACCAGTGATTTTTGACGAAAATTTCATAAAAAAAACCTACTTAAAAACCATGTTGCCATTCAAACAGGCTTCGTTTTATATGCAGCTGCCCTTATTTTTTTGAAAATAATGTGTAGCAGCTATTTTTGCGGAGGGCAGGACACTTTCGTGAAAAGGCAATATTGTCTGGTGGGCAGTTGTCAAGTGGCTAGCACACTTCTCTGCCAAAGTCCCTGGTTCGATTCTTGATGCATGGGTACGTTTTTAATGTATCTAGTGCCTCTTGAAACAAACAATGTCCACTGAGCTTTGGAATTGTTTTTTTTCTGTGAAGGTTATGCCCATATGAGCCTCTCATGCCCATAATATGAGCTCCATATATAGTCCATAATATGAGTCCATAGTATGAACTCTTGTGTCTTGAACGGGAGTTGCTATAATCATTCATTCGAGCTCTGTCATTGTGAGGAATTAAGATTTTAAATGAATGTTTTCTGAAATAGTGATATTCACCAGTAGAAAAACGTATTGATACACAACTCAATTAAGATTTTGCTTCATTAATAAGTAGGCCCACCTGAAGATTACAATAATTAAAGAGATATTACTCATAGAATAATGCTAATAAATCGTTGTGATTTTTGTACTTTTATCAATTAATGAAGAATAAACCGATAGAACGAAGAATCCAAGGACCCTACACGGTAGTTCTAACAAAACAAACAGGACAGTAGGCCTACAATCCCTACTTTTCAAGAATAATTGAAATATTATTATTGAAATAATAATTGAAATAACAATATCGAAATCAGTTGCAAAAAATGTTATCGTGACCAAGATTCGAACCCGGTCCTTGTGCTCTGAAGCCCAGATAAATCATAGTTAATCCTCTAATCAACTCAGATTGATAATTCAGATTTAATCCGCTCCTTTTCTGTGTGTGTAGCATGCATAACACATTTTGAGGTTAGAATTTCTATTTTTTGCTTATATTTTTTTCAAATTTAACTCCCGATATCCAAAATCGATAGGCTGCTCACTTGATCTATGGATATTTTGTAATTATTCCAAATTTCAAAAGTGTACGATCTCCCGTTCATTGGATATCGTGGAACGGACAGACTGAAGGCCGCAATAAGGCCATTGAATATATATCCTTTAGGATAAGGATAAGGATTAGGATAAGGAAAGGATATAATTATATTCAATTATAAGGCCCTGCCACCTCCTTCAATAATAAAGATTATTAGAAAGGAAAGTTATTATAATCATTATATTATTTTCATTGAATAGAAAAGAACAACATTTTGCTTTGTAAATTTGAATATGAGTCTTGTTTTGTATTAGGCTACTACTTATAACTGAGCTCAAAGTATCCATTTGAAGTGTTAAGTATACGGTGATGGACCCTTTTCAAATCAATTGAAGCAACTTACAAAATTAGACTGACATGAACAGACACTCCACATTATTCACCAGCACTATTCTAGACCTAGACTATCATTAATCTTTGTTTAGTTGGATATGATTGAGCATTATGGTTACGTGACAGTACAGTTTTTGGTGTTGTATTTCCAACGTAGCACAAAACTGGACATGTGTAAACCTCTGTTGGTTTGTCGTAAAAAAAATTATGGTGTGTGCGTTAATAAGTTGTTGCTATATGATTACTAATTGATACAGTTATTCATTACAATATCTCTCTATTAGATGTCAAAAGACAATGCTATATCACATTTCTTGAGTAAATTTTGGATCAGAGAAAGTCTTGGACTAACTTTGGGGATTCACATGAGCAATAATCTTCACAAATATTTATAAAATGGAGCTTATTCTAGGCTACTATCAAGAACAATAATATGTCTTCTACAAAGATTGTAGATCTAGCATTGTTTACATAAATTAAAATGAGTAGTCTATCATATCATATCAATAGTAATTTAAATTCATTTAAGATTTTTTCAAGATGCAAGCAAACACGATTTCAGTGAATCTTCAAGAAATATATTTTGCCACAATCAAATACAGAAGGCTGTCTTTTACAATATCATTATCGATCAGGGAAAGGCTACATGCAGTGTAATGAGCCTATTAAAACAATGGTAATTATCAATTAAACATGATTTACTATTTACGATTTAGTAATTAAATTGATTCTAGTTATTTTTAAAGTAATAGATGACCTTGTGCTTTAATGAATTTCAGCTTTCATGATTGAACAATAACAACGTCATAGCGTTCTAATATGGGAGCCAAGTTTGAAGAATGGTCCAGGAATTGAAAACCAGCGGAAGTATTAGGCCTGTGGATAAGGGTGGTGGTAGTCAGCAAGATTAAGTAATACATCCCTCAAAAGTAAATTACTCGTACTCGAGGTCCACACTTTGGGGAGTCATAAATCATTTAATGATAGGGGTGAAGCTCTCTTTATTGTATGTGTGTGTGTGTGAATCTTACCATTCTGCGGGTAGGATGGGGGGGATGGAATTGGTTGAGAAGGGGTAAGGGGAGGTTTCATGAAAGTACAGGGAGTATAGTAAGCACCGCCCCCTCAAATTCACCCTTCGTATTACTAGCCCACTACCCCCGCGTCACCTGATTAACATTGCTTACTCATTGGCTAGCCGCACTCACATAGAACTCCCGTATTGCCTTCAATGTGTAAATTACATCCTTTGCGGCTCAATGGTAGAAGCAATACTATCTTTGATAGTTCCCTATCTCCTACAATATGTATATGCATCTAAAATAAACTGCCAGACAAGATACTACTTAAAACTCCCAATCTTCCATGTTTTTTTGTTGAAAAAATGTGTGGGTACCAGTGGTTTCCGAAAACATGAGAACCCATCTTTTTTCCAATTATAATGGCGTTGGGATTAATTTATGTTGGTCTCACATAATTTTTATGGGGTAAAAAACTGTGATGCAGTTTAAAAATGGTGTCAAACGTAGTACAAATCAAGATCATGTATTTTCGGAGTGCAGCCCGCATGAGTGTAGTGTTTAATGTCTTTATTAAAAGTGGTCCTTTAATTTAGTTTATTGAGTTGAGCATGGAGGGTGACTGGTAATAACTGGAAGGTTATTTGAGAAGGATAGTTATTGTTCTACTATTAGAACTATGTTATGAAATCATTCTACAATAGTATTAAAATATATTGGTAATATAGGTATAGTTAATATAGAACTATAATATTTCCTGTGATGTTCACTTTAATTTCTGAGTCTCCTATATTGTACATGTACAATTTTTTAGAAAATGAACCGAACTGAATTGAATTGAATCTTTGTATATCACAATCCATCAAGTTTTTAAATCATCTGTTCTTCTATGTTTAACTGTGAATGAAACCCATTTACCTAGAGATTGTCAGTAAATAAGTTTATTTGAGAATAATTCAAGTCCAGTTATTTTCGAATTCTTCTTTTACTGGATTCATTTTGGAATAAAAGAAGTGTTCTGCTAATACTTTTAAAATTGAATAAATATAAATAAAGCTTCCTTTGATATCGCATTTTTGATCGAATTAATAAAAATGAATGGATGGATGAGTATCATTCTTAATACAGATTGTAGCCTTTCAATAACTGACCAATGTATTACTTGTCAGAAATTTTTTAGACACTTTCAAAGACATTGTTTGGGAAATATTTCTAAAACACGGAATAGCAATGAAAATTTGTGTATTCTTGTTGTGACTTCTGCTAGAATAATGAAACAGATTTCATTATTTTCTAGAGCTCAGCAGTTGTGCATAGATGTGTAGTAAATATGTAAAATTATTGCTCTTGCTAGCAGAAAACGTTCTACAAGCTCAGAGCAACAACACCTGTTTCGAGGATCTTCAGGGGATCCTCCTTTTCGTGTTGAATCACAATAAACAAATATAAGCATAATAATATTGCATAATTTGTTGTTGAATATTCAACTAGTGCTAAAAACCTGTATGTTGCAGATGTTACAGATTTTGAATAAAAACATGAAGGAGACTTTGATACAGAATGCAATATCCTATTCGCTTTATTGCAGTTATAATACAGTCCTACTACTATATTATATATCTGGTTCATTTTGCTAAAGCAACTCGACTGACAATGGAATAAATTATTACAGTTTTCTACAATGATGGAAGGAATTGAACCACTATGATGCAGCATTGTTTATATTGTATAGTGGAAACAAAAGCAAAACGAAATAGAGGAATAATTTTGACGAGTTTACCTTTATCTAGAAGTGAATTGGTTGCATTGCAGAGCTAAAAGGATGCTTCTCCCTCAAAGCAGGGTCCAGGTCTTCAGGTATCTGAAATAATTGAGAAATTTATTGAAGTGATGTATAGGAATTTACAATAATACATTTTCCATAAAGTAATGTAAGATAATCAATATAAGATGAAGTGATTATCCACCATTAAATATGTCTATAATATGAATATTATGAATTAAAAGTTACGAGTTATTCAAATGAAAAGAGAATGATTATTTAGCAAACCCAAACCAATTACTACCAGGAGCGCCATTGGAGGGGGGAGGGCAGGGTTGCTTGACCCCCCCCCCCTCACAAAGATCGGGTAAATAATTTGAAATAAATAATTGTAAATAATTTTAAATGGGGCTTCTGATTACTACATCTGTCATATTAAATTCCATTGACTTTGTGTTATCTCCATTTAATTGTAATATCATGCTAACGTTTGTTAGATTAGTTAATATATTATGCGTATGAATTCTTTTTTGTAATGGATTGGGAATAGATTTGTATTTGAATCTTCTCATCAACGATACATATAGTTAAAAGAAATATACACTTTTAAGTAAAATATTACTTATGTTTTTGCGTGACTATTGTTCCGTGCTGGTAATGCACTTATCACGCGAAAACCCAAGTCATTTTTCATTTGAAAGTGTATATTACTTTAAACTTGACACTCATAATTACAAAAATCATTACAAAACATCATTACAAAAACTCATTCTGATAGTCATAATTCCGTTTTATCTAATTTCAAAGCCTGCGTTACTTTTTGAGCTTAATTCCGTAGTTATCTCAAAATTAGTCTACAACTTCAATATTATTGTCATCCTTCCATTTTATTTCATTCTATAGCCGGCGTTTTTGTGCTTAATTCCGTAGGTATCTCAAAATTAGTCCAGCACCACTTTGCCATTGTCTTCTACAGATAACGGTCTCACATACAGGTGCATGCCGAAAAAATGTCGTTATCCTAGCCAAAGGTGTAGTCTAGACTAATCCATATCAAAAGGTATAATTAATAATCCATCCCCGGAAAGCACAGAACAGGTTTCGGGGCTCACGGCTGCAATTTCACGCACTATTCGTGACTGATTTCGAACGTTTTTGGGGCATTTTTGGCCAGTTGAAAACGTCGGAAGTTGATGTCAAGCTGGAATTAGCGGAAGGGTTTAGTCGTTTATCTACTCTACTACTATAACTAGAACAGGTTAATTGCGAAATGTGTTGGAGTTAATATTTTTACGTTGGAGTTAAGTTTTGGTCGTTTTTGGTCATGCTTTGTAGGGGAGCTATACCTTTTCTCAGCATTCTAATCTGTTCCAAAGAATGGACTGGTTTGTGAGCACACATCAAATCCCGTGGCGAAGCGTGGTATACGTAACCGGTCATCGCCGGGTATATGTTCTATAGGAAATATACCCGGCGATGACCGGTTAAGTATACCACGCTTCTCCACGGAAAATTTTTTATTCAAAAAATTTTATTATTTTCTTTACATAAAAGTTGGAGACCTTGGTATTTATTAAGGTAGAGAATTGGGTATTTATTGGATTTGTTTCAAATCCAATAAATACCCAATTATACATTTTTAGTACAGTATATTTAATACTTAGTCTTGTTATACTTTTATAATATTCTTACTGCAAAAAGCTCATAACCTGATATTCTATTTTTAAGATTGAAGTTATCTGTTATTGAGTTATTAAAGTTATTCAAACGTACAGTGCGTTCACTTTGCCAAGACACCTGGATTAATGTCAAAGAATAAAATCATTACTGCTTCATAAAACGTAGAATGTATATTAAAATTAATCAACTATGATGCAGTCCTATTAATATTGTTCAGTGGCTGAAATCTTATACACTTTGAACATGGTAAAAAGCTGTGATAGTTGCAATGACAATTATGTTGTTTACGCAGTCTAGCTAAGTCCAAAGTGAACGAGCTATGTATCGAACATGATTATTCGTTCAAACATCTTTAAACAAATTCTATTTCTTTGACAAATTTGAAGTCGATCATCTCCCAGTCGATATAAAAATGAATATTTTCTCGAAAACATCCCCAAAACGGGGTTTGGTTGACAAAGTGGAAGAAAAAATCCGGAAGCACTTGGAAAAGAAGGCAAACCAACTCGAAAAACTGCAAGGCCGCACCGTGCTTGTTATATAAATCAAACAGGAAATGGTTTCCTCCTTCCTCCTCAGGGGCACGAATGTGGGCGCGGGAATGTGCGTGCGTATGAGGAGAAGAAGGGAAGAAAGAGCTGAGAGAGAGAGAGAAAGAGAGCAGAGAAAAGGAAGATAGAGTGCTGAAGAGGAACAAATCAGCAATAAACAGTCCTGCCAGAGACAATCCATATTTGGAAGTCTATGGTCATGTCATATCGTACGTTAGAATAAACTTCGTGAAGAAAGGTGTATGATTGAGTTAGTTTACAGATTTTACAGTTTCAATTACAATTTACAATTTAAAAATTAAAAAATTACAATTACTTTTTAAAACATATTAATAACAAAAAGGCGAAAGTTGAAATAAACTTCAAGAAAGAAAGACAAATGAGTGAATTGGATATTAGGTAATACCGGTCCTTCATTTCAAGTAATTTTAAGTAACTCCATTCAAGAAGAATAAGAAGTGAGAGAAGAAGAAGAAAGAGAAAAAGAAGAAGGAGAAGACAAAGAAGGTCTTAGGTAATACAGTTCCTTCATTACAAGTAATTTCAAGTACCTCCATTCCCTGTGATAAAATAAAATAGAAGTTATTTTATCGGCTCCTCGTTTTTCCGAGAAGACGTTAAGCCGTCGTTCCCGGAAGCTTGAAAAGTGTTTGTTATCTCTCATCATTACCAAGCACAAGTCTAGAGTACATAAGAGAGGTATTATAGTTCTCTTAGAAAAACAACCCACTAGTTTCCTCGTATAAGAGCAACTATAGTTTGACTGGGATTATAAACATCACACGTTATCTTATCATTTTTAGTTCAAATATATTTTGTTATCAATTTTAATTTTATTTTTGTTATTAATTAAGATTTTATTATTAATTTTATGTACTAGCGCTGGAAGTGTTGCAGAGAGAGATTTTTTTATGTGTGTAGTATGTATACAGTATATGTGTATAAGGGATTGGAAGTGAGAGAACTATACGAAAGAGAGCGATAAGAGAAATAAGTGTAAGAAAGTTTAGCAAAAATTTGAAGAGAAAAGAGGAATCGGTTACGTCACCAGAATAGAAGGGGAACGTGGAGTAGTTCGTAGGAGTGTGAGGGAGAGTGAGAGAGAGAAAGACAGATAGATCAGTATAAAATAAAAAGAGATAACGAGTAAGAAAAGGAGAAAAAATGGTTAGCAGTTGTAGTTGATGGATGATGCTTAGGCCTGAATTTTGGGGGAATTCACGGCTTCCGGGGGTTGGTTTGCCAAAGGCTGTGACCGGCGCCAAAAAGAAACGAAAACAGTGAGAAAGAGAGAGAGAAGAGAGAGGAAGAGAAAGAAGAAGAAAGAGGAAGAGAGGATGAGTGAGTAAGAGAGAGGAAAAGAGGAGGAGAGAGGAAGTAAATAGAAATGAAGTAGAAGGTATGGGAAAGAGTGAAAGTGAGAGAGAGTGAAGGAGAAGGAGAAACCCTAGAGAGAGGAAGAAGATAGAGACGGAATGGGAGAGAGTAAGGGAAACCAACTCTGCCTGACGTAACATGACGTCACGTAGGTGGAACTACGCTTCGGCTCCGTCCTCAGCAAACCAAATAGCCTTGAGGTAGGTCAAGTTTTGTGAGTAAACATTCCCCCACCTTTTCCCCCGACTTTTTCCCTCGAGAGAAATTCCCCCTGGCGAGAAATACCCTGTTCCATTCAAGGGGAAAGCATGCTCCATTCCTAGGAGCAAGTAGGAAGCGAGATTCCGATTGGTTATCAACAATTTATTACTACTGACTAAGTGAGGGATGTTGGCGTTTGTGTAGGAATTTGTGGCAATAATCATGATTGAGTAATCGTATCATATTGTTATCAATAAGTTATGGCAACTCCCATGATTATAGGCTATTCTTGGGAGTGCCTACTTTCTCAATGAATATCTCATTGTATTTCTTGTGTATGTTGAAGATTTTTGTACCGTTGTTTATAGAGAAATAAAATTATTTATTTTTTATTCGTAGCTTCTATTGGTAATATTGATATTGTTAGCTTAGTTCGGGGAGAGTACAGGATGGATAATATGTTGTGATGTTTCAGTAGATTATCTATTTTGAGTGTAGGTAGCCTCTATCATAGCCCCCTCTAATACATGGACCTTCAATGTGACAACGTCGCTGCATCGGCTTGCATGAGCAATCCAGATCGGTCATGTGTTTGTAGTGTTTTTTATAAGTATGATTTTATAATGAAACCAGCCGGTATTGCGAGGTTGTCACATTGAAGGCCGTGGCCATGTAGTTTGGAGAGGGCTATGCCTATATTCATTGAATTTGGCAAGTATGCGTATGCTTGCCTATTCTCTCTGCTATTAACGATTATGAGGTATCATTGCTGTTTCAAAGAATATATTAAATTTTCAGTTCTCCGTTCAACATTCAATTCCAGTCTTCTAAAATATCCACCATCAATCACACATAACAATATGTCTCAAAACGTGAATATCTTCACGGCATGAAATCGTTCTTGAAAGAATTCAAGCTTCAAGGCGTCAGTTGCCAAGATCACTATCATACTCGCACCCACCCGTCAAAACTCAACCAGAAAATTGTTTTGACGTAAATCTTTGCAACTCTTTTGTGACCAACGAACTCTTTTCAATATGCTGTCTCCTTTTGTCGGCTCGCTTCAAGGCTAGACTTGGAAGTATCTATAGATATACTCATCTTCTCATCAAACTTCTGAATTTATATTAGATATAATTATATATGAGGAATAGATAGGTTCACTTTGCCATTTCAATGTAGGAGTGATACATAGGCATACTAAATCATTCAGGGGTATGTGAAAAAGTATATATATAAGTATATTTCAACTTCTAAATTTCTTCTTAATGTACTAGAATAAGAATAAGAATAAATTTATTTGCCATAAACAAAACAATACAGAATATACACTTTATAGATATTAGTACATTCGACCTGTGGCACTACTGGCATAAGAGACTCTTGTTCGCCAGCAGTGAGTTCAAAATCGAACAGCTTTTGATATCGAAAGCAAACTAAATAAATAAATAAATATAGGCTAGATAAAGAAATATAACTTAATATAGAAGAATTGATATTCTTAACTATGTAAATTAAATGAAATAATTATTATAATTATTGTTAAAAACTATTCAAGTATGAATTCAAGTATTTGAATATGTGAATATGTGATTATAGTATGCTATTATAATATTATTATAGTATTACCCCTTGCACGTACTTTCATTTTGTACTGTTTAATACAGAAATAATTCTTATTCTATTCTACTCTACTCTACTATACCATTTCAGTGGTATCTTAGAAGGGGTATACTTCGTACGATGAAAGGTGTACGAGGATACATAGTTATACAAAAACAATTCGCTAGTATACAAATGAGGTATCTACAGGTATATTGTGCCATGGAAGGTACACGAGAGATCACAGCTATCTATAGTATCCTAGAGACGACTGCGTAGAGATATATAGTTATAGAAAACCATTTTAGGGGTATCCAAAAGAGGCTTCTATAGCTATTTTGCGCCGTGAAAGGCTTGTTATCATATTGTTGAAGGGCTCAGCCCTTTGAAAGATTGTCCCCAGATCGTTGACCTGTCCCGGATAAAGGAGCAAAAGAATTCCGACCTTCAACCAAGGGCAGTGTTTCACAGCATATCGGGTTACAATAATAACCCTTTGCACTTGTGTCCTATCCGCTCTGACGCCAGGAGTGTCTGCGAAGAGCTTAGCAAACTGAAAACCGGCCGATTTGCCACTTCAACCGACCTGTTTCTCGGTTTCATCTTCAGGAATAGAGAATATTTTTAGCCTGGCATATAGGAAAAATGTCGTGAATGCTCAAAAAGTGATGTAGAACCTTTAAATTGGTGTCTGAGACTAGTTCGAACCTGAGACTAGGCTCTTTCATAAGATAGAAAAAGTCAAAGATATAATTGTATCTACTATAACTATATACACCTACTTGAGTAGTACATGTAATAGTACACCTACTTGAGTACCTGTACATGATGAGCCAGTTTATGATTTTAGCTGGATTTGGTTGGAGGTTCAGGGCTGTATTGATAAACTTAACATTTCGTAAGATTAAATTTCAGAAAATGGCAATCTCACGCTGAACAAACAGATCGGCTGCAGTAACTCAAAGTAATCATGGACATTTTTGGATCAAAATTTTCAAGTTTCATTCAATATTTTTATTCACATGATATTTTTATTGGTAGATTAATAAAATTTGTATTTGTGTTTTGCAATATCAACAAAAAACAATCGAAAATATTGAGAAAAAATAGTTTACGAATTTTTGATATGAGTTACTACAACTGATCTCTGTCTGTTTAGTGAGGTCACCTTTTTCTAAAATTTATTCATTGTATTTTCATGAAAACGGCCCTCAGATATATGGAAACAAGTTGTGTGGTTGATGGTTGGAAGACTCTTTCAATGGTGAACAATACAATATAATATACAGTAAATACAAATAATAGAATATAATAACAATACAGTACAATAATTATTAACCTTGTAAAGGAAAGCAAACGGTTCTAGTTTAGAGTTGTTTACATAGTATCCTCATCGATTTCTAACTAATACAACTTGTATAGTTTAGTTGTATTAGTTAGAGATCGATGAGTAGCCTACGTTGTTCTATTCTATTTTCTATTTTTCTAATTGAGGAATGTTGTAGAATAATTAGTAGTTTTTCAACAAGTGGAATTATATTTCCGAAATGTACTGCTCTGTGTAATGACCCCTCATGAATCAATTATAATAGTTGACTAAATTATAAAACTTATTAATTTTTGAACAATGAATTAAATTTGAAGCAAGAGTTCGCTGAAGACGATATGGATCTTTCAATGTCGAAATCATTAATTAATATTGAACTATAGATTGAATTTAAAACAAGAGTTCACTGTAGAAGAGGCGAAGGAGTTGTTTCTTTCAATTTTGAAATCAAATCCAAATCGTGGGAAAACTCCTTCACACATTCGCAGAGTTCAAAGACCTTTCCACATCCTCGAAAATATCTCCAGGGTCAGAGTACCCCTTCTATCATGTGAATCAATCTTTCAAAACAAGTTCAATGCTCCAAAATCCATTCCATCACCTGTGAAAAATGCGTGAGAACCAAGTGATAACACGCTAAAATTGACAAGGTAGCGAGGATAAATAAAGGGTTAGAAGGGTGGTATAATAGGGGGTGTACCAGAAAACATATGTCACCTTTTGTCGGGTTTGGGATGGGTTATTATATTCGATGAAGCTGGAAGCAGTGTTGTTTTGTATAAATTTTGACCCTTTTCGGGGGCAAAATTCTGGGGTTATTGGCCCCAAAATCGCACACCAGTTGATGCCCCGTGAATTGATTTTGAGATTACAAAGAATTTTTGGCGCCCTTATGATGCAACAGGGTCAAAATCCTCCACAGAAAAGATGGGATGTTATTGGATTTTTGAAAGGTGGATACAGGCCGTGAGAAATTTTTCGAACTGACCTGGCTCAAGATGAAAAATAACTTGGGTGAATGAACCCTTCAAGGTCTAGGATTTGCAACAAGGGTAGCTCAGGCTTGTCAACCATTATGAGTGATTTCGATTGCATAATTTCAACTTATAAAGTACAGTATTTAGTATTTATAATTTATAAATTATTCATGAAACTTACAAAGTTTGTTACGAATAGACCTACTACGTTTTAGTCCAATTTATTATTTCAGCATTTCAGCCAAAGTTTACACCCGTAGTATATTCAATTAGGAGGTTATAGAAAAAATTCAATCAGTATTGCTTTGGTCAATAAGCAATGTGTGATCGTGTAAGAAAAATCACTAGTATATAAAACTTGCTCAGTAAGAGCATTACTCAACCAGAGTTGAAAAGGAGATATTCTTTTAAATCAAACATAGTGTGTAATCTTCTATTAATTAAAGTTAAAACTCACAGTTCATTGGCAAAGTGCTAGATTGCAGTTAGATTCGATCACAAAAAAAAATTGTTCATAATATCTTACAGAAGTACTGGAATATGAATTGAACTTTAGACTCTCAAAAACCACAATAACGCAGTTTTCTGCAATTCATGAAGCCCTATCACATGCTCCGCTGTAAGAGCATAGTACCATACAGAGACTTTAAAAGAAGAATAAGTTATACTTCTATTCTCTCTCGCCTACTATCTTATTCTCTCTTACCTATTCTCTTCTTCTATTCTACTCTGTACCTATCACTCAACCCGAAATATGTAGTGTATATTTTCTCTTCAAAATATCCGTGAACTGATAAACACGAGGGTGATATTGAAAAGCATAGACGGATGAATAATGATTCAAGACATCATTGACAGATCTCAAGATCGACCGGACCCTTCCTTCTCTCCTAAAAGATAACACCTGAAGAGTTCAACGTACTAAAATAAAGGTGATGTGCGTTTTCTTTATAGTGGAGTTTCCGTAAATCGAAACTATTGGCGAATAAAAGTTGAGGGGGATGATGTTTACCAATGGAAGACGCAACAATCGATGATCGAGACAGAAAAAAAGGGGGGAAAGGAGGAAGAGGAGGAGGAGATGGAGAAGGAGGAGGAAAGAAAAAAGAAGAAGTATCTTGATCTATGATCGACCACCGCTTTTAGTAGCAGATGCTGTGTGATATTGAATTGCGTCGTTAGCCGGGCAAAAATTCAAAGAAAGAGGGTTGAAAAGAAAAAGGATAAGATGAAGAGGGTTGCGATGAAGAAGGGGAAAAGAAAGAATTGAAGGTTGAATAGAGAAAGGACTGCACAACATTTCGTCTGTTCAGGAATTTTGCGTTTCACGTAAACAAAGTCGTTATTTCTTGTCGAATTCTTCCTACCTGGACCAACCCTGGACCTTCTGTTTGTAATAAATTGATCAAAGTCCTGGAGAGGATTCGATTAGTATGGCTTCAAACGTATTTAATAATTTTTATAATTATGATATGTGTAATAAATTATATGTATGTTCATAATGTATTCTTGTATGAAATTGTGTTCATAATTTCTGTATAATTGATGAACAATGAGCTCGATTCATTTCATCATCTTTCCAGATTTCATTGCTCTTTTAAATGCGTTCTATTAATTAATTTTGATGAATAAGAAAAAGGGAAAAAATGAATATTCATTTCTTTAGCCTCGTCTTCATCTAATACAACCATTTTCGTTCGAAACGTTATAACGCTCTTATTGAACAAATTACGGATATAAACTTTGGCTGAAATTATAAATTTGACTAAAAAATTGGCCTACCCACAACAAACATTGTAACAACCTCATAACTTGAAGTTTTAGTTGATGGATCACATTTGAATTTATCATTGTTACCACTGCATCCGGCTACTTCTTTGAAAAATCAAAATCAATCCAATTTTATTCCATCTGAATACAAGTTTCAACATAACATTCGATACATAACAGTTCAAACTTATTACATTATGTAAATAGAAGGTAAACTGGACTATCCACCACCTATAAAATAAAACAATAAAATCAAGTGATCTATTCTAGTTCATGTTGGATAACTTTGCTTTAAACCTGTAGTCTCTCAGTGACTAAACTGTGATTAAACTGTGGATCTACCTAAGGCCCATATGCCAATTCATATCGGTTCAACAAAACATTAGTTTAATCTTGTCTTGAGCTGTAGTATCTTGGTTTGAACGGTGGATCTACAGTTAACAAATAAAAAAAAATCGTCTCGTTGAACTTTAAGACCGTTTATACAAACAGCATCAGCTATCGCCAATAAGTTTAGAGGAGTGGCCCTGTATGGTTTTTGAGTCACTAACGTCATTGGCGACAACTGATACTGTCGCAAGTGAATCATTGCACAACCGTCTTACCGTTTACAGTCTTGTAAACAATCCTTAAGTTTTAAACAATGATGGTGCCTTAATAAGCTGCCGAAATAGGACGAAATCCAGTAGATTTCTAGTTGATTCCCTATCATTTTTGCAGAAACTAGGCCTGCATGGTATGGTGGAAACCTGTCGATGTAACCCAGCTGTTACGTGGGTGGGGAGCCTGCTAAATGTGGGCCATAGCACAGGCCAAAGATAAAGGAAAGACAGATGTTCGCACTTGGAATTAGCACCAAGAGGAGATCCACTCCACAGAATGTATCCACGTGAGCACATAATTAAATAATGCCAGAGATAATACAGGGTCCTCCTCTCCTTTTCAGTGATAATAACAACAATACACATCCACCTTCTGTCTCTGATGGCTCAAGGTGTGGGGTGGGTTCGGTGTGTTGCAAATTGATGATGATTTTTGCAAATTAACTCTAGCAGAAATCGAGAGAATTAGAGAAGTTGACAGAGAATGAGGAGATGAGTTTAGGATTTTTCCTATTAATGATGTTTTCTGCGAATTGACTCACCCAGAAATCGAGAGAATTAGAGAAGTTGACAGAGAATGAAGAGATGAGTTCAGGGTTTGCCTATTAATGATAATTTTTGCAAATTAACTCGTAGAAATCGAGAGAAATGAAGAAATACACAGAGAATGGAGAGATTGCCGTGATGAAATAGTGAGAAAATGCCATAAAAATACCAATTTTCCAAGCTTTATTCAATATTTGTGAATATTTTTGAAATCTGAATGTTTTATTTGGTTTATCTATCAACATTTTGGGGTTTGAGTTGATTGAATTGATAATATTCACTGTTATTTATTGTTCAATGAGCTTTCCAATAATTGATTATATTCTCACAAAAGTGTTATTCGGAAGATTATCATGGGCTAGTATAGACTCCTATGAAGACTAAAAATCCATATTGATTTACTAAACTTCCTCCTGAAATAAGTGTTCATTCCATAATTCAGTAACAACTTCAGCCTTCAGTCTTGTTGAATAAAAATACTTGAAGTTGTCAAAACCACATATATAATAAAACAACAAGATACTGCAGTTTCGGTAGTTACAGCATTATCAATCTCTGGTAAACTCGTAACCGAGAGTTGTGATTGGGAGTTGAACGGCATATCAAGTTGAACGCCTGTCATTGGCCTAGCTAGATATAAGCTCCTCCCGCAATGGACGGTTTTTACCAACGTCATAGCAATGGCGGCTCAAACAAGTAACCGCCCATTGTGGGAGGAGCTTATATCTAGGCCAATGGCAGGCGTTTACTTTGATAGGACGTTCAACTCCCAATCACAGCGCTCGGTCACTTGTATAAATTCTGCTGCACTTGATTTTAGTTTCAGAATACCAGAGATTGATAATGGTGTAACAAACGAAACCGGTATTCTGTTGTTTAATTGAATATGTTATTTGACAACTTCAAGTCTTCTTATTCAGTATTGATAACTACCACAATGTCACCTCTACCATTTCGCTATTTCTACTATTTCTACTATTGATTAATTGATGGACATGCAGTAGTTTGTATAAGAATATAACTGTATAAATGTAGTTTAATGGAATAATAAGTCAAAGATATTGTCAAACCAATTATTTATTATGAATTGAACATCACAGTACCACGGTTTCATAGCATAACCATTGTAATGTAATGTTTAATTCATAATAAATGAGTGGTTTGACAATACAATATCTTTGTCTTTTTCTTCCATTGTGGAGAAATAGCACAACATCACATAGAATAGAATTGTCTCTGCTGTAACCCTCTTCAACAACTCTGAATAGTTACGCATAGTTTTTTCAAAACTGTTCAGGGATGACTCTCAAAAGATACATTTGAACAGAAACAACGTGTCAGACAAGAAATTACTATGTAAGATAGCGTCGGTATCAAAGGTCAACCTAGCTCAAAAAAGGGCCGCTTTTACACGAATCTAAAAACGTTTAAACAAACAAATATTCTCGTGGTTTGAAGCGTGGGAGTCGGGAGAGAAATCTACGACGATTTATGGCAAAAGAACGTTTTCCGCGAACGGATCGCACTCCTGGGACCTGAAAGAAGGAAACGGAGGACCTTTTTCGGCTGCGTAATGATCGGCTATAGTCAAAACAAAAGGAATCGGAACTATGTAAAGAAAGATGCACTCGGAAATAGAAACAAAAAATGGGAGGAAATAGTTCGGCAGAGATTGAGGGGGTGGGGGGTGAATGAGGATACAAAGGTGCAGAGTAGGAACGGAGACAATATATAAGTTCTAGAAATTTAAATGGAGGACTTGCTAAATAAACATCTTGGGGATGTATGAGATTTGAAGTTCCTTAAACAAAGAAAAAATTGAAGTTCACCTGCTAACTACTGTAGTACCACATACTATTTGAAGTTTTTAAAATTTTAAAGTTTACCTGCTAACTATTTTAATACCACATACTATTTTAGTATCACATATCTGTACAGACAACTATAGAGTATTTTTATTCAACCAAATAAAGATAATGTATGATCAAAGTGTGGCCATTGGTGTGGAAGGGTCTATAACAGTGTGTTAAAATTGTTTTGCCGCCTATGTTTCCTCAATATTTTAAATTCTGATATTTATTTTCTTAAAGGCAAATTTGAAACCTTTCACTCATTTTTAAAACTTCTATTAACACGAACGACATTGAAAATCAATGTAAAAATAGTCTTTCTTCTCTCGATGTTATAGAAAACTAACAGTATTTTGAGGAAAACTAAGATTGAATAGAAAACTGACAATAGTTTGAGGAAAACTAAGATTAAATAGAAAACTAACATTAGTTTGAGGAAAATATTGAAATAGAAGTATAGTACATATGACACGCAACGCGTGCTTGAAGCAGTTAGGCTAGGCGTACACCGGTTAGTCAAGACAAGACGAGATTAGTCACGTTTAGTCACAGTACTTCACATAGTTGCTTATGAAGCAACACACACCGATTAGTCATTGCATCAGTGTGTGCTGCTTCATAAGCAACTATGTGAATTACTGTGACTAAACGTGACTAATCTTGTCTTGTCTTGACTAACCGGTGTACGACTAGCCTAAGTGTAACCTCCAGTTTGTATAACAGTTTTTATACCTCAAGTGGTCGGCCAGCCCTATTTTCATTAAATGAAGTTTCTATTAACATTCTCATCCATCACTCAAAATTCAAGGTCTCCGAATTCATTCGCCTGATAGAACAAGCATTTCATTGATAAGCACGGCCGTGTTCAAACAGGGTGACTGATATTTGAATGTATTCAGAGTGTCTATTTCAGTGTTAAATAGTTTGGATCACTACTTTTGGGTCACACCTCGTGAGGAGTGAATCCTTTCATTGCGGCAGATGTGCAGATCACTCAACTGTTGCTTGATTGGTAGGTGTGAAGAGACTGCGGATCTAAAGCCGAGGATTTGCTGGGTAAAAGATGCTGAATAATAGACGCCAAATAGATAAATTCCTCGCAGCCAATGAATAGATGAAGAGTGTGATGAAGCGTCGTGTTTACTATGAAAAAAAAAGATGGAAAAAACGTAGATGATGCAGGGGACAAAGAGACAGATTGGAGAAGGGCGAAGATAAAGTTGAAGAATAAGTAGAAGGAAGATAATGGGAAAGTAAAGAAAGAAGAAAGAGCTAAAAGAAGAGGACGAGAAGGAGAAGGAGGACAGAAATGTGAAAAAGAGAAAAACGTAGACGATGCAGGGGAAAAGGAGGAGGTGGGAGGGGGAGAAGGGTAGAGAAGAATAGGATGTGGGTAGAAGAGAAAGATATTGAAGGAAGAGATATTGGAGAATGAAGAGTAGAAGATCAAGATGGTTAAAAGGTTGTGATGAAGGTAGAAGAAGCAGGAAAGGTGTTGAGAAAGTAGAATAAGAAAGAAGAAAACATAGAGAAGAACCAAACTATTTGTTCATTCAAGTAGGGCGTTGAAGCAAAAAGTGAATTCCTTTCAAAAAACATAAGTCACTGATTAATGCGGCTGGTATTGGTATCACAGTGCACAGCGGGGGGGACTTATCACACTTGGTAGGGTTTGTAATAAGCCTTTTTCTGACACCTAGATGAGCGCAGTTGGTTTTCAACCCTATTCATGCGACGCTTGAAGTGAGACAGACGAAAGAAGCTACCTCTTCTCTCTCCTTTCTTACTTAGAACAGAACACAAAGAGAAGAGAAGAGAAGGAAGCCGCTTGATAAACTCTGAAGAAAGGGTTATCCCGGTATCGGTTGCACAGACCCCAAAAAAGAGTGTTTCAATAGAAAACCTGACAAAAACGGAAGAATTGCGGTATTATCTATCCCTTTGAGCCCCTAAATATCGAGCGCTGAGCTCTCTGGGGGTGTACCATCCAAGAAATACACCACCAACCCCCTGCTGCTCGTATTATACAGTTTGAATAGTGCTGGTGAAGTTCTTCTAAACGTTGCATTCTGTATTCACACCCTACTGTAATTTTTTTCAAACTATTAACCGAATTGCTGCTGAATCGTTGCCGTAGAAAGACTTAGTACAGCTGTGGATTTACTAAATTCTTCTAAATACCTCTTACTAAATTCTGTGTTCTAAATTCAACGACTAAACTTACGTTGGATGAATCGTTATGGAGAAAAGGTTTATGATGTCAAACTCAGAATTTGATGAAGTATTGCAATTTCATATAAATAAATAAAATAAACAAGTATTGGAGTCTGGAGTCTGTTTATTTTTAAAAATGAAATAGATCTAAATATTTCGAATACTCCGGTTCTAAATCACCCTAAAAATAAATACAGAATGTTTTGTAATTATAAAAACCCACATATTGTAATCTTTTTAGATAAACAATAAAAAATTATCATACTGTATGATTAAAATAAACTTTGTAATAACACTTTAAAAAACATGCGTTCTTTATGCGACACTCTGTAGATTCGTAAATCTCATATAACCACCATCCATGAAAAGGACTTGAGCTTTACGTTTCAGATTCAAAAATTTCAGGTACAAAAAAATACTGGTCAACCCGGACTAAATCCTCGCTTTTTTGGAGCACTTTCCTCTGAAACTCTCCACTTTCCAATCTTTTTTCTCTGGACCGATCCAGTGGCACATTATACTGTCCAGGCATTCTTCACGCTACCGAATAGTTTTGTGAATATTTATGTTCTCCGATGCCCTGAATCTTTGACACACTAGACTAGATGTAACCGAGAGTAGGTCCTGAGATAACGATCGGGTAATGTTCAAGGATAATGGTCCTTTGTCGTCCTTTTGTTGCAAGCATGCACCTTGTATCGAACAGTAGTCGTGTCCCCTGGATGCAGGACAAAGGATAATATATTGCGGTGTCCAGTGAAAGAAAGGGATGGAAGGGTAGCATTGAAACCAAAACCGATTATCGGCTTCTTAGTGCAGAGTATGCGTGGTCCTTCACAGCGGTTGATCTGATTTCATCCAACCCTGTGTCTTCCACGGCTTTTGTTGGTCAGCCGCTTTGCTGAGGATGTCTCAGTAGCACCGTGATGAATCTGAATCAGCTTGCGATGATTTTGGAGTACAGATGCGTTTGGATTGGCGTACCGGAATTTGAAATAACTTGACAAATCCTAAGGCTAGGCTTCATTTATTACAGCTTTATTAGGCTTTATTTATATGAAATTGCAATACTTTATCAAATTCTGAGTTTCACTGGTGACACTATTCGCCTTTTCTTCATAACGATTCATCCAACGTGAGTTTAGTCCTTGAATTTAGAACACAGAATTTAGTAAGAGGTATTTAGAAGAATTTAGTAAGAACTAATCTGGTCTTGTCTTGTCTTGACTAACCGGTGTACGCCTAGCCTTATACCCCTTCTACAGGAGGTTATTGGATGATAAATGTATCAAATTTGAACTTTAGTTAAAATTGACAGTGTTTGATTAAGGGCCGTTCTTATGAACGTAAGAATCTTACGTGAGTAAGAAGAAGAAGAAGAAGCCGCAGAAGCCGCAGAAGAAGAAGAAGAAGAAGAAGAAGATGATGATGATGATGATGATGATGATGATGATGATGATGATGATGATGATGATGATGATGCTTAAGAAGCATTTATAAAAATAAATATTCCATCCTCATCTTATTGCCGAAATTAGACAGAAAACTGGTCTTGTGTAGCAGCAGCAGCCCTAGCTAGTGCTACCTCCAGTTAGGTATTTAGCTCAATAACTGTACCTAGAACTTATTGTACATAATCAGCTTGTAGAATAATTGAAGTACTGTAAAAGTTTATCTTCAATACTCTCTGGTTGTGTGTCACAACATGACATATAATAATACCACATATTTTCCCATAATGAAAGAAAAAGACAGAGATGTTGTCAAACCATTATTTATTAAAAAAATAAAATACAGTGTTTTTCTTTTCTTTGTCTCTTTCATTCATTTTAGTCACATGATTCTTCTTTTCTTCTATATTAGTTACAATTCATAATTCACATCTCAATTATTTTTCCAGTTCCTTGAATTTTCCAATCATTTACGATTATTACGATCCCCGAACAAATCGAAAATCTCCTCGGCAACATCTCTGAAAGCGAAAGGGCTTCCCTGTTTCCTTTTCTCCATCTTTTCTTCTTCAATTCCCTCCTCCTCCTCCTCCTCATCCTCCTCCTCCTCCTCCTCCTCCTCCTCCTCCCTCCTCCTCCTCCTACTCCTCCTCCTCCTCCACCCCCGTCCGGCCGACCTTGTCCTTTCCCTTTCGGCAAAATCCCGCGGATGGACACCAACAAAGAAAGAATAAAATAAGGTGTAAAATAAGATTGATGACGAACGAGAAAAGAATAGAGAGCGGGATAGATCGCCAGATCTGCGCTTCTTTTCTGAAAAGATAAACCTGCTGTTGTTATTCTTATCTAGATAGGGCTCGTCCAGTATTTCGCTAGCATTTTGTTAGTTACATAATGAATGGTTTTCTTTTGTGAGCTTTGCTGAGCTGGGGGATAACAATGACGTGAATATTTGTACTAGAATACTCTTTGCAAAGATCATGTCATCCCTATGGATGCTTTCAGAGCGTCCAACACCTGATGGTCTCGATAAGGAACGATTTTGGGGAGAGTTTGGGAACCCTTTCCACTGGAAGACAAATTCGAAAATCATTACCCCCAGTTTCACAAAACCAATCTCATGAAACTCTCATTCCCGACAGGAAACTTGGTTAGAATTCAACACCTTGCGAAAATAAATATCAAACAATCGGTTTCCTGTGCCGCTGTGTTCAGTTTTGACTCCTTTGATGTGATAAAACGATGAGATACGCCCCAATTTTGACTCCTTTGATGTCACAAAATCATAAAATACGCCCTAAATACGCTTCCATCCCCTTTTGAAAACGGATAGAGTGTTACCTAAGTATGCTTTCATTTCCATGCCCCAAATATGCTTTGGAAATGCATACAAAGAGTTATGTTTTGGAGTCAGGTTGGAGTCATTTCTATCAAATGACCAGATGGCCTGAGTACAATGCGACGGTGGATAGGTATTAGTAATCGAAGGGTATGATTGATATTTTGTCAAAGTATTCTTACCTAATGCTGAACGGATATTGACGGAATTCGATAGAATGTCTATGAAAGTTGAAAGATTTCACCCCAATAAAGGGTAAACGTAGTAGATTACAAAAAAGGTTGGAGATTGAAAGGATATTGTAAAAAGTCTCCAGCGCTCAGGCTTAGCCTCTGCAAAGATATTTTCCTCTATAATATTAATTACATTGTAGGCTATTTCGCTATTATACTGAATCATAATACTGTACTGTTCTTTGTGATGTAATCCAAATTTTTTTAAATTAATTATTTCCATTTTGATTGTAGTAGGTTGATCGGAGATATAATGTAGGTAGTTGAAAATATTGATGAAAAGCAGCATTGTCAACTTTTCATGATATTTGATCGGTTTGGAGGCGTGAAATCTTATCATTTAACTGAAGTAATGCGACAACCTATCGAACTATGTGGAATAACGTAATTCTACAGCGATAAAATGCGATTAGCTAATGAGTTGTACTGTAAATGTAATGAGACACGCACTTTTCTATTCTTGTTATATTTCTATTAGTAGTATTTCTTTGTAAATTAAGTATTGGTATCCACCCTAAAGGTTAGGCACCAAAGGTTTCCGTGTAGTAGTGAAGGTGATGTTTTGGTAGTTATCCATACTGAATAAATGATTTCCATTCTCTGGAAATAACCAGGGTAACTAGTAATGATTCAAATTACAGTTTAAATGACCAGATTCATTTCAACCAGTACAATACCACAAATCTAGTTTTATCATAAGTCTAAGTTTGTTTGTCATTGAATTTTCTTGCTATTTTTATTCCACATTGTTCTCTTCAAGCATTCCTATTTATTTCATTTGTTTTTGTAAATATCAATTACCTTTCTTTGCTATGTTAGTTGTTTGAACCGCCATTGCTGTGATGTTTGTAGGAACCGCCCATTGTGGGAGGAGCTTATCTAGGCCAATGGCAGTCGTTCACCTGATAGGCCATTCAACTGCCAATCACAGCGCTCGGTCACGAGTATGAATTCTTTTGCACGGTACTTTAGTTTACCAGAGATTGATAATGGTGTAACAACCGAAACTGCAGTATCTCGTTGTTTTATTAAATACGTATGTGGTTTTGACAATTTCAAGTCTTCTTATTCAGCACCAAAGGTTTATTTTTTGTAAACGCGCAGAAGGCTGAAGTCTGTGGTCACTACTGACTAATTGCCCGGTTTTTCAGTCGTTCAATAAACTTATTGAATCAATAACTTTTTTTGGATTTGAAAACACATGGTTATTGATTCAATAGTGCTATTGGATCCATAAACTGTCTATTGAGCGACTAAAAAACCGGGCAAATGACACATAATATTCTACACTTTTCAACATTCGGTCCACGATCAAAATTTTGGATGTGCCCGAATAAAAATGAAAATTTTGAATCTGCCTACCAAGCCAATTTCAAATTCTACAACCCTGAGTTGATAATAGAAGGACCCTTCGATACAAACCTTTGAAATATTTTTAAGCAAACGGACATTTGCTTCGGGAAGGACTAAAAACTTGAAAAAATATTCAGCTAGAAGTGGTCCGTCCACCCACCCCTTGGACCACTGTGACAAAATTCCAAAAAGCAGAGCATCACAAATGCGTGTTGAATGGCTTGCTTGAATGGACATCGAAATAGTTTTCTCCACTGGCAGCTATGGTTGCACATTGGGAAAAGACATAAATTTAGATACGACCTTCACACACAACACAACCTGAAATAGCCCTTAGTAAAAGTGTTAGCTACCAGCTGATGCAGTGTGGATTGAGAATGAGAGGGGAATATGGATAGATTAGAAGAGATAGAGAGAGAGAAAGGATAAGAGAGTAGAGAATGGATTGGAGTGAGTTACGTGCAATGTGCTTCTATTCTGAAAAGCTAGACAGTTAATGTCTGCAAGAATTATGAGGGTTAACCGGAAACTCTCTGGCCATCAGACACATCTGCAAGCTCTGGTGACTCTTTCTCTCTCTTTAACTTACATTTTTCATCTCTCTTCTGTCTTCTTTCAACCCCTACTCGTTGCAATTTGCCCAGTTTCGTTTGCTACACATTCTTACAAATTTTTTAACCAGAATCAAACTTGATGATGGTTTGTTGTGAGATGTTTAGATGCGTATAGGTATATTAATTTAATTTGGTGAATGGCGAATAACTTTCATTTAATTAACATTTCTATGGTAACGGGTGATGTTCTGTTGATTTCTTATGATTTCTGGAAAACAAATTCAACAGAACATTACCCCTTACCATAGAAATATTGAATGAAAATGATTTGTAATGAAGTAATATTTCTATGGTAAGGGGGAATGTTCTGTTCAATTCTTTCAGTAATCAGGACAATACATCACCCGTTACCATAGAAATATCAAATGTCAATATTGTCTGTATGTGGAATGTTGACCCGTTCACATACTTCACCCACTCTGTAAATTCTATTCAAATATGTAGCTCGCATTTTGTCTATTTGCTTTGTTAATTTGATTTGATTCGATTTGACTAGTTATCTTGTTTATGGTTGTTTGAAATCGTTCCCTGCATTTTGTCTATTCGCTTTGTTCATTTGATTTGATTCGATTTGACTAATTATCACGTTTGTGGTTGCTGTAGTCTAGAAAATAGTTTGGACTCGTTCACTGCATTTTCACTAAACCAAAATCAAACTACTCGCATACATAAACGCGACTCTTTGGTTCTTGAAGTTGGAGGGGTATACGTTATTCCCAAACTTTGTCTCTACATGATTAAATAAAACTTTGTAAAGGTGAATGATGAACTCATTTATTCACAAGGGTTACAGAAAAGAGTGGATACTCCAATCATTCTGCAACTGAAAAAATAATACAATTTAGAAGCAGTATTTGAAAGAAAAACAAATGCATATCTCAGATTATTAGACTAGGCGTACACCGGTTAGTCAAGACAAGACAAGACGAGATTAGTCACTGTACTTCACATAGTTGTTTATGAAGCAACACACACTGATTAGTCATTGCATTGGTGTGTGCTGCTTCATAATTATGTAGTACATTACAATAACCTTGTCTTGACTAATATCATGTAATAATTCACAATATCATGGCAACACTACAATTTTGTTTTTAATAACAAAGGTTTTTTGATTCTTCAAAAGAATGCTTCTCTTTCTCATCATCTTCAATTTTGCCTGATCATTGTGGTCCGTTCATTATTGAAATTGAAAGTAGGAAGAACTTTCAGTAATCATTACTATTATTCTAGAAAATTAGTTATAGGCTATCCAAGTCGGCTGGTTTCCCTTTTTTCTCTCTTTCATTTTCTCTTTTTCATGTGTCTCTCTCCTACTCTCTCTCTCGCTCTTTCTCTCTCTCTATTTCTCGCTCTCCTTTTTCCTCTCTTCTATTTTCTCGCAACGTCTCTCTTTTTCTTTCTTTCTGTCTCTCAGTGACTCTTTCCCTCTATTTCTCTCTCGCTCTTCTTCTCTTTCAACCGCTCTCCTTCTCCTTTTCTTCCTCCCCTGCTTCTCACCCTTCCCATTATTTTTTCTGTCTGATTCGAACAGAATGATAAATGCGAAACTACCCCGATGGTCATCTGTGCTGCGCTTGGAATCCATATGGTCACTCCATCACCGCCGCATCAGGGTGGAATATCCTTTTTCTAGTTTCCAATTTATAAGTGTTCGAAAACTATTAGTGCCTCGAGAGGCGCCACATCCCATCAGTCTTTGTTGACCTAATGTCTGACCGAAAAATAGAATCGAGTGCAAATCCCATCCTCACAATTCGTTCTAATTATTATTTTGTTTGTGATGAGATCTCGAAAATATGCTGTTTTTGAGGAGGGAAAACTTGTGCTGATCAACCCTTGATCTTGATTTTTGACACTGTTTGACATTTCAAGATAAGATTTGGCAAAAGAAAAGTCAAGTCACATTTTCAAAACGATTTTGCTGCATCATTTTGTATAATTTCTCCGATAGATTACATTTAGAAGTATAATAGAATTTGAAATTCCAAGCTATAGCCTCTTTTTCTGTGGAAGCTAGCTCCTTACGTTCTATTTTATTTAATTATGATTAATTCATTATTGCTGTGTATTTCTGAAAAATTTATTGTATTTGCTATGTTATGGAGAATAAATAAAAATATGTCGTAATCAAAACATTACCTTCTTCATTCAATTCTAAATATAGAGTGAGTAGCATACATGAATACTAGATACAACGCTTCTGTAAAATACAGAAAAAGCGTAATTTTCCTACTAGGCTGCATGGATTTTTCAAAATGCTATGAATAATATTTTGAAAATTTTAATTTCAAGAAACTTTAAAATCTTTCTCCTTTCCTGTTGAATAGTCGACTTCCTCTTCAACAAACATAATATCTGCCGGGAAAGCCAATTCAAAGATCAAAGCCAGAGCTCTTCTATTTATCCAGGCGCGTCACATTTTGCATGCTCGATTCACTCTTTGACAGCTGAAGGCTGGTCACTTTCCAATAGTGACACGCACCTTTTGAAGCGTTGGAGACAGACCAGCGCAGAACAAAACGCAGCTCAGTTGCGCAACAATAAAACACAAACATTCAACACAAATGTTGGAGAGAATTTCGCAAAGTTTTCTACTCAACTGACCTTGGCTGAAAGGGATGTTTTGTTTATGTCACAGATGAATAGGGTTGATGTTGTTTCAAGCGCGAGTGTTTTCGTAGAAAGCTTTTTTCTGAAACCTGGAACAATAGCTGCGTTTCGTTGCAGTTGGCGAAAAGGCTCTAAATATTCATCCAATATGTTGTCTAGTCCTGAGTATTGTCTGAAATGTTGCTATTCAACATTTTTACAGGATTTTTTCGGACTGGCCTTGTCCGGTTTCAACAAAACGATTCTTTTGACCCGATACAGTATTGCGTAGTATAGTTTCCCCTTGCTTTAGGTTCTCTTTCTTGATGGATACCTTCGCCCAACCTTTGTCTGCCTCTTTATCCTTATTTTCTCTTCTCAAAACTCTTCTTCTTCTTCTTTCTCTTCCCCTTCTGGTCTTCTTGTTCTGCTTCTTATTCCACCCTTCTTTTTCAGCCTATTCCTTTTTTTTTTTGTTCTCTTCCTTATTCGGCTCCTTCGCCTGCCCTTCTTTTCCTTTCTCTCAACTTTCCGTAAATATTCTTCTTCATTTTACTTCCTCCAAATCTGCTTTTCACATTTTTTCTCTACCCTTCCCTTATCACTCACTGTTCTTCTTATTGACTTCCACCTTCTTCACCTCTTGCTTCTATTCTTTATTCCTCTATTTCCTCCTTCTCCACCTTCCTCCTCCCTCCTCCTCTCCTCCTCTCCTCCTCCTCCTTCTCCTCCTCTCCTTCCTCCTCTCCTCCTTCTCCTCCTCCTCCTCCTCCTTCTCCTCGTCCTCCTTCTTAATGAATCGAATACTGTAATGAATTTTATTTAAAATGACGTCCATTGTAATAACTATCATGATCTAGAATTTAAGCTGATGTGTTGCAATCTGCATGAATAAAGTGAATAATCTAATACAATCTAATCCTCCTCCTCCTCCCCCTCCTCCTCCTCCTCCTCCTCCCAATCCACCTACACCTCCTCTTCCTTTTTCTCCTTCCTCCTCCACCTCTTTCATCTAAAGTTCTTACTTTGCATCCTTTTCGTGCCCTGCTTTTGCCGATTTCTGTGGAAGACACATGCATCCCTCTTTTGGTAATGGGATTCCAAGGCGTGACGCGCTTTTGAAATAGTTCGGGCTTTGAGTCTCAGAGAAAGGCTCACAACTGACCAATCTTGACCATCGACTAGGTAGATTTATTGGTTCTGAATGCCCACTACACCATATGCATCTGCTTTCTCTCGCTCTCTCTCACTCACCCTCCTTCTCTTTCTCTCTCTCTCGGTCACTCTCTTCCTTTCTATCTATCTCAGCTATGTTCCAGTTGAAAGGAATACTTCGATCATCAGCAATGAGTCGTAAAAATCATTTTGACAGTGAACAAAATTTCAAAACTGAGATATCAAGTAGCTGTGCAGTAAAATGTGTGGGAAACGTATGTGTTTCAACAATACATTATTCCATCATCGAAAATAGAATACAATACTTGCTTCTATTGATGTGAACTTTCAATTATGAAGAAAATTACAAAAATGCCAGCTTTCAACCAATGGTCGACGGCTTCGTCAACAGAGTATGATTTTTCTCAACTTTAACTTCATTTCTCAACTTTTATGATGATATACTTAAAAAAATAATATACTATCAATCATTTTATTCAGTAAGAGGGATAACAAAAATAGTGGTCCAAGCTGAAACGATATTGGAGTAGCTATAACAATGAACAATGCCCGAGCTGTTACTATTGACATGGTTCAAAGCTTCAATTTTTAATTCGCCAAAAGCATCTTCTCCTTTCTCTTCTTCTTCTTCTTCTTCTTCTTCTTCTTCCTCCTTCTCTTCTTCTTCTCCTCTCTACCCCCTCCTCCTCCTTCTCATCTCCTCCTTTATCTCCTCCTGCTCATCATCATCCTCCTCCTGTTCTTCATATTCTTATTTTTCTTCTTCTCTCCTTCCTTCTTCTTCTTTCTCTTTCCTCCTTCATGGCCTTCCTCTTCTCTCTCTTCTCCTTTCTCTTCTTCTTCTTGTTCTTCTTCTTTTCTTCTTATTCTCTTCTTCTTCTTCTTCTTCTTCTTCTTCTTCTTCTTCTTCTTCTTCTCTTCTTCTTCTCCTTCTTCTTCTCCTCCTTCTCCTCCTTCTTCTTGCTTCTCTTCTTCTTCTTCCTCTTCTTCTCCTCTTCTTCTTCCTTCTTCTTCTTCTTCTCCTCTTCTTCTTCTCCTTCTTCTTCTTCTTCTTCTTCTTCTTCTCCTTCTTCTTCTTCTTCTTCTTCTCCTCCTCTCCTCCTCCTCCACATCCTACTCCTCCTAATCTTTCTCATCATCCTCCTCCTGTTCTTCTGAATCTTATTTTTCTTTTCTCTCTCCCTTCTTCTCCTCTCCTGCTTCTCCTCCGAAACTCCTTCTACTCAGAAACCTCTTTCTTACTTTCCTACCCCATTCTGTCATTTAAGCTAGTTGACTAACGATGTTCCACACTTTGACAGTTGCAGTCCAGTCATCTATTTAGACGCTATCCCCGGGATACAGCTACTGCTACTGTAAGAAAACTAACACATCGGCATCTCTACATTATTTCCAATCCTTTTACAGTGAATTTCGCCAGTCATCTTTCTGGTCCGCGAGATACAATGAACACTGTATAAACGTCTCGTTTAAAAGCACTTGAGACTCCAGTTGTCCGGTTCAAAATGGAAACACAGCCAACATCATTTCTCAATCCACTGTTTGCTGTAAACATCTGCTCCTTCATAGGAGATCAACTACTGTGAAGATGTGAAGTTTGCTAAAGGATGACAGTTGAATGTCTGTGAAGCTAGCAGAAACCTTCAAAACTTCGGTGGAATTCTTGAAAGAAATAAATAATAATAATAATTCCGTGTAACCTGGCTGGCTCAGGTCTGGTGTCAGAGTTTTCAGGTCACTCTTGATCAGTTCAGGGTCTCTGACGTGACTTAACGAGTGTTTTGTAGGCAGCCGGGACCGACAGCTATTCTTAGTTTGAAAGAAATTATATTATTCACAGTAAGTTTGCATGATAGTTGTAGTTGAAGGGTTGTGGAGAAAAACTTGAAATATTGGCTTGAATTTCTTGAAATAATCGATATTTTACACAGTTCAGTTTGCAAAAGAATTATATAAAGTTGAAGGATTTTGAAGTTAACAGGAAAGCCTTGAAGGATTTCGAATATTTGGTAAAATAGTAAAATAGGTTGAAATAGTTTATATTATTTATAGTTGAGCAATGGAGTTGGAAAAAGAATGGCAGTAGAAGACTTTTGGAGTCAACAAAAGTCTTCAACAACTTCGAATATTTGGTGGAATCCTACAAAGAGTTGAAATTATCTTCAGTGAAGTAATGGAGTTGGCAAGGTAATTATAGTTGAAGGTTTTTGAAGCTAATATGGACCTTAAAATCTTTATTTCATTTATCATCTATACACACTTGATCACAAAGAAGATAAATAAGATAGATAAGTCTACGTAAAAATACAAGATGTACCTAGTCTGCGACTTGATTGATCAAGAACAAAGTGTTCTTTAAATCCTGATCTCTAGTTTTGGAAATCATATGTCTTGGAAAACCAATGAATTTGCATAACGAGTCAAAGGAGACGATAGAAAACGATAGAAATCAAGAAAGATTCAATTTTGATCCAAGAAAGATCCAGCCTCTTTTCATCGAAGAATCCATTCATCAAACTGGAATGATCTGATTAACCCTTGAAGTATTTTCGAAAGCGAATCCCACCAATTGGAAAGGCTAACAGAATGTTAATAAATGTATCCTTTTCGTGACTCAATTCAGGCATTTCTCCGTTGAATTTTCAAGGGTTTTTATGTGATTGAATAGTTAATTAATTTCAGCTGCACTGCTCAATCGAATGTAACGAGTAAATTTTTTGAATTGAATACCTCAAGTACTGCACCTTCTCATTAACTGATTCACTTGAAACCCAACGTCTAAAGGAGTTCAGTACCATAGGAGATGTTTGAAAAGAACTTTCATTTCAAAAAAAGTAAAAAACGTCAGCTCCAAAGCCAGGCAAAAGAGTGAAGAATCAATAAATAAGAGTAAAAATAGTCATGGCTGCATAATGATAATGAAACTGAAAATATCGTTATGGAGATTATGTATTTTGGATGAGTTTTCATCCATTAGTTCACAAGGTAAAAGTGCTAGTTTGGCTTTTATATTATTTAATTTAATTAAACAGGCAAATAAGTGAAGAATCAATCAATAAGAGTGAATATAGTCATGGCTGTATAATGATAATGGAACTGAAAATATCTTTATAGAAATTATGTATTTTGGATGACTTTTCATTCATTAGTTCACAAGATGGATTAGCTACTTTGGCTTTTATATTATTTTACTTGATCCGATATAACCAAGTATCCTAGGACCCGACTTGGTAGTGTACAAACTTCTTGTTACTTGAGTTGCTTGTCACTTTTGTTGTTAGTTACTTGCTTGTTAATATTTACTAGTAGCTGTGATCGAGATTCGAACCCCGGTCCTTGTTCTTGTGCTTTGTAGCACGCAAAGAGCATATTGAGATTAGAGTATCTATGTTTTGCTTGCAACTCTCTTAATTCAAATCCCAATGTTAGAAATCTATAGGCTCCTCACTTGATCTATGAAGATTTTATTATATTCCAAATTTCAAAAATAAACGATCTTCCATTCAATGAATAGGCTATGATGCAAACGGACAGACGGATACTAGTACCAAAGACGATATAGGAAACTATAATAGGAAACTATTATAAAGACGATACGAAACTAAGTATTCTAATATTGTCTTTGCTAGTACGATCGCAATAAGGCTCTGTTGGATTTTTGATAATGTAATATATCTGTTTTATTATTGATTTGAGCCTATACATAATAATTATTCGCATTATATTGACTTGTGTTTCACATTTATATTGATTTTCTTCTCTTCTAGTGTCAGGTTTGGAAGAAATATCAAGCCACTTTCAATTTTTATTGAAGTGGTTTAATTTATACATGATTTCATTTCAATTACAAGACAACAGCGTATTTTTCTAACATAAATAGTATTTTTTCGAGAGGAACGATGAGAGCTCAATGGCGCTATCCAAACGGCTAGTCCTTCCCCAACATACAGAAGACCACCCTTAAGATAGTTCTTCGAAGTGCCGATAGATAGTAGCACTTGTCTGTAACCGAGCCCAACTACCCCAAGCTAGAAAGAGATGTGTTGTTTTGACCTATGATGAAAAATACAGTGTTTATTCTGTAAATGATACAAAATTGATGCAATCTTCGATAAATGTGAAGGGAATTATATCTGATTTTATAAAATTCGATAGGCTTATAGAATTTGATTGTAATTTGGAGTGTTAGTGTTTTTGATAATTGAGAAATAGCGATTTCTCGCATATTCACTCGAAATAATTCAGTACATAGAGGACTGGCGATTTTAACAATAATAATTAAGTAAGAACGTTCCAAGTCCAAGGACCAATTTCCACTAGAAGTCCAACGTTTAGGCCTAAGGCTAGGCGTACACCGGTTAGTCAAGACAAGACAAGACGAGTTTAGTCACAGTAATTCACATAGTTGCTTATGAAGCAGCACACACCGATGCAATGACAAATCGGTGTGTGTTGCTTCCTAAGCAACTATGTAAAGTACTGTGACTAAACTCGTCTTGTCTTGTCTTGACTAACCGGTGTACGCCTAGCCTAACACACACGCTAGGCATTTGGCACTTGGAACAATACGTGGGTGCAAAGCTGATGGACTTGGAACATGCACCATCTAGCGGAATTTATTGCAACTGAAATAATATAGGGATGGTACGTACATGGAACTAAACAGGCAGATTGACGTTGGTACATAGGACAAAATAAGTGGAAAACCCAAATTTAATAAAAAATGGCACTTAGAACGTTTGCAACTTCCACTCTTCTTTCTTGAGGATTAAGAGTAAGAGAGGGCCGACTGCGCCCTAACTTCGCCCTGTATAGCCTGTATAACCTGTATAGCCTGCTCCCAGGTAAAAATAAAGGTAGTCATTCTATTCTATATCTATCACTACTTACAGATTAGAGTTTATATTCGTGAAATATTTGTATCTATCTATAATATCTGTATAGATTATCTCTGAAAAGGGTGAAATGATGTATGAAACACGAACTGAAAACTGCCATTATGCGAGGTCAGGATAGTGAGACAGGTATTTTGTTATTGCATTAAAGGGTTCGTTCTGGCGCATTGTATAATATATCTGTATTTAATATGGTGCTATGTTGGGGAGGCACTAGTTGCTATACCTGCAAAAAGGATCGAATAGATTCTGGCAACAGGTTGGCCAACATTTTGGCACAAAAGTGAGGGCAAAAGGGTTACAAAAGGATTGACGGGTCCATTGTTGGTGTTTCGGCTGGGTTTGATCCTTGCCAGACTATTGAATAGTTGTTATGAAGGGTTAGGAAAGGATTGATGGTGAAGGGATGCAAGAGATAGAGTGAGACAGAGAAAAGGAGAGAGAGAGAAGAAGTGACAGACAGAGAGAGAAAAAGGTTGAGATAGTGCGAGTGAAGAAGAAGAGGAAAAGGAAGAAGTGAAGAGAAGAGAGAGTAAAAGAGAGTGGATGACAGAGTAGAGACGGGGGAAAGTGATAGAGAAGGACGAAAATAGGAATTGAAAACAAGAGAGAGTGAAAAAGAAAGAGATTAGATTTTAGATTTATCACTTTATTCATCTAGATAACAAATATGACGGCTTAAATTCTAGATTATAATAACAAATATACAATATTGATTATTCGTCAAATTTACATTAGCTTATAAATTATGCAATGAGTAGATATAAAGCAAAACTATACTGATGATTTGATAATTGTGAGTTATCTAGATGAAAAGGCGAAGTTTGGACATATGAATGTCCATTCTTGGAAAAGGAGATACAAAGAAATCCTTTTCATCAACACTTGACTTTGAGAGAGATTAAATTAGATTATTCATTTCATTCATATGTACAGCAGATTACAAAATTATCGTTTCAAATTCTAGATTGTAATTGTAAAATATTCAACTATTAATCAATAATTTTACATAAAATAATAAATAATTATTCAATTTGAAGCGGAATTATACAATGATGCACATGATTGTGATGAATCTACATTTTGAATGATAATACTATTTTATACCTACCCTCGACACGGTTGCTTTTCTAAGAGCGAGTGAAAGGATTATATTCTAAATTCATTTTAATATATGAATAGTAATAATATTACTATATATTATATACTCATATATTATGTATGCATATTCAACACTATACGTGTAGAAAGAAGAGAACGGTACAGAGCGTTCACTTCGCTAAGGCACCTGGACTGACCAGCAATAACCTAATTACAGCTTTTTATAATGATGAAAGTGTATGAAGAATGCATTCACTATGTTGTAAGCATATATTAGGCATAATATTGTATAGTGGATGAAATATTGTAAATTTTGATCATGGTAAAAAGCTGTAATGATTGTTGTAATGACAGTAATTCATTCCCAGTCAATGCCTTAGATAGAAAAATTAACCAGCTATATATCATCGTCATCTAAGCATCGTTAAGCTTGTACTGTCTCTATGCTCTAATCCCATTGGCCAGCTTCCCGCGGTGTTGAAAGTGGGAGTGCAAGGTCTCGTCCAATCACAGAGCTTCATCTTTGTCTTAGTAGGTCCCGCCATTTCGTTTTCAAATGCAGCCATTTTGAATTGTATTACAAGAGTTCAATGTTAGCTCCGCCCATGGAGGGAGTGACAGCTTTCAGCCAATCAGCGAACAGCCAATCAGATGCTTCCATTCCGGCCATCATTCTTGTATCACTGTTTGACGGTAATACGTAACTTTTGGAAACTTCTTTTAAGTGGAATGACATTAGAAATCACGTTTAAAACGATTTATGATTTGAATATTTAAATAATTTATGATTAACTACATGATTTAAACATTAAAAATATTTCAACAACCCTTTCTATACGATTATTTGAAGCTTAAAATGATAAAACTAACACTGGCAAAGACAAGTTATGATTAAAATAACTTTTCAAGGTGAATATATTGAAATATGGTAAAAGTATGGTAAATTTGATCAAAAGCGAGACATACAATGGCCACTCTGTGTTTATACTGTTTCTACTGTAGTCTCTTTCATTACTGCAAATAATAATGCAACAAACCCCAGCTCATAAACCGCCCCTTAGGCGTAAACCACCCCTAAACCATCTATGTTTTCAATAAATTATTTTATACATTTTTTTACGTTTAATTTGTACGACTGTACGAGTATTTAAAAGAATAATTAATAATTAATTGTATTTCTCCTCATTTTTGTATTCACCACATTTTTTCGTAAAAACCGAAAATGAGAAGGATTCGGGGCATCCCCTTGTCTCCATTAACAAATGATTGAGTATTGTATTGATGTTGATTTCCAATATTTATCATCTAAGATTTGTCTATTATTTAATACTGTACTCCCTCAATAGTTACCCATAAATTATCTATACATATATATGCACTATACACTATACACACAACATTATACTATGTTATATACTTTACTATACATATCGTCCTAGTTTGTTTTACTAAAAGTGAGTGAAAGGAAAAGGTACCTGTATTCAATCTGACACCAGCCATGTTTTGACTGACTACCCTTTCTTCCCTAGACCCTTTCACCCTTTTGCTATTGTGCCAGGTCGGCAACCCTGTCTGATATTTGCAAAATATGCCTGCCAGCTCGACAAAAGGCTGAAAAATCATAGAAATCGGCAAGTCTAAAAGGATGTTTTCAAGCATAATAGTTCGTTGAACCTTGATCGCCTTGTTTTTCAATTTTGCATGGATCTTAAAATGTGTTTGTTGCGAGCATGTCGAATCTCTGGAGTTTCAAGAATTGAATAATATTGTTTATACTAGGAATCTCTATTATTCTATAATACTAAAGTATTGACAGTATAATACTTTAGGTATCTATTGTCTACCCTATGATAATGGATAACGAATGTTTAACATCTGAAGGCGGCTTCACAATATTGGTAATTTACAAGAATACAAGATTATGCCATTGAATAAAACTATTCAAGGACTCGACAACTATAAAACTATACAACGGGCCATTCAAGGACTAGACATAGCACATGTTGAGGACAGAATACTTTACTTATTTTCTGATTGTAAATTTTTAAAATTCAACCCAATTTTACAATAGGCATCGTTAATTTTACAATACAGTATTTTGTTTACAATATAGTAACATATTGTAACCCCTGAAATGAGTACATTATTCATAATATATACAAATGATATGATATCAACAACTTGTATGATACACGTTCTTAAATAATTATAAAGCTTCGTACTATAGAAGCCTATTCCAAATCTTTCACTTGTAACTTACAGTAGTATTTTGACCATAAAATACTTGGTAAATAAGTACAGTAGTATGTAACAGAAGAAGTCTATTCACAGGTTTTCATCCCACTAAGATTTAATTATTTGATTAAATAATTATATATCAATCACTGGTCAAACCAGTGATTAGCAGAGTTTGACCAGAAATTACTAATAGTGTAACAACCGAAACCGGTATCTTGTTATTTTAATAAATTTTTGGTTATGACAACTTCGAGTATTTTTTTTCAAAATTCTCAAGCAACCAGAATTTTCCATCCACGTGACATTTTCCAAGTGCAGGTGTTCCTTAAAAACCAACCCCCTCCCCCATTCACTTTTGGCTTGATCCTAATGATGCATAAATACGCGACGACCCTGACGATAGAGAGAGGAAGGGAGAGAGAGAGTGAGAGAGAGCTATGGGTGGCTAAAATGCAGGAGTCTGCTGTTTAAAAAACCAGCTCGCGACTATAGAAAAAACTCTCTTTGAGCTTCTCTCATTGAACCAGGAAGCCTTGAGCCACGCGACTCTAGGGGTGGAGGGTATCAACTCTTCTGGGCAAGACACTATCATCATCGTTCTTCACCCTTTCTGGCTCCCTAAGCCGTTTTTTTTCAACCCTCAGTTTTTTCACCCTCTCCAGCCACCCCCTGAGGCATCTAAGAAAAAATCAATACCTCACGTTTTTTTTCTGACTGTGCACTCCGGAACTACCCCGAGGATCTCACCCCTCGCGAGGACTCGCTTTTTTCCTAATTCGTTTCAACCCCTTTTTGTACAGAGCACCCACGGCCGTCCAAGGGTTTCGCGAAGCTACAACCCTTGCTCGAGTATTGAGCGGGTTTTTTTTATGTTGAAGTTGAGGGTGCGGACGACGCGAGCGTCGTCCAAGGGTTTCAAGGACATCGGATAATCGATATTCGATGGAATAAAAAATATGTTCGGACGACGCTGACAAAATACGGGTTAAAATAATTTGCATCGTCGTTCACTGGAACCGTTTTTGTACGAAAACGTCCGATCAGCCGGGCATTTGATTCAATTTTGGCATTTCGGACGTTCCGACAAAAACAGAAATTTATTGAAATAGCAATACACCGGTTTCATGTGTTACACCATTATTAATATCTTGTAAACTTCCATTGTTTTACCACAGATGAAACAACAACAAAAAATTGAAAAGCGATTTAAAAAGATTGATAAGGCCCAGCGCCCACGGTGCAACTACTAACTGACTGCAGTCGCAAACCCAGCGTTGCCAGATACCATTGGCTTATAGGTTATCATTAGAATGAAACTAGTTGTCCCTTGGCCTGGTGCTCAAGAACCACTCACTAGAAACGTTTTTGTCAGAAAGTCCAATGTCCGAACAGCTGAAATAAATTTCTGGTTATGACAACTTCAAGTCTTTTTATTCAATATTGATAGATAAGTAGCACAATATCGCCTCCACTAGTACACGAAAATTGCAAGGGAATTTTGTTGAATCTGATAACAATATAATTATCTCGTAGCCTACATGATTGAATATCATTATTATCAATTCCCATGTAATTCCATTCATGTTAGGCTACAACAAAAGCAAGGTCAATTTCTATCCTAAATCAGTGCTTATCGAATGGGATCAACTGTAGTTTCAAAATGTGATGGATTAAAAATACTGTAGTTGTCGTAGTTGATCCCGGCCCCATTGATGCAGCCACCCTACATCAATAAAATAATTTTAAATTCAACAGTTGATTTGGTTAGGCTCCCTCTTCCCTAAGGCTAGGCGTACACCGGTTAGTCAAGAAAAGACAAGACGAGATTAGTCACGTTTAGTCACAGTACTTCACATAGTTGCTTATGAAGCAACACACACCGATTAATCACTAATCGGTGTGTGCTGCTTCTACAGACTATGAATTCATGGTGAGGACGCCAAATAAATAATGAACATAATAATAGTAGGAAAATAAAGGCATTCACTGTAATTCAATTATTAAATTATTGAAATTGTTGAATCATCAACTTACGTGGAGCAGTTGATGTAGCTGTGAATGTTGAGGAGAATGAACTGAAACAGTTTGGCAAAGATTGGGTTGTAAAAATATTAGTTAAAATTATTGTTTTGGACTTACAAAGATTTGACGACCCGTTTAATTGTCATCAACATCATCATTTCAACTGAAAACATCATTATCGTAATCAAATCATCATCATTATCACCATCATCATTCAATCTAGCTACATTTGAAGATACTTTCGGAGATCAATCTCTCATTCATTTCCATTCAGATAGGAATGATTTAAATTTTACAGATTCAAGATTTAAGAGATGACAGTTATTTGAAGTATTTGTTTGTCGCGTTCACTGTCGGTTCGTTCTGAAGATGGGTTTCTCGGTTATTCTGTTCATTTCTTGTCTCTTTCTAGCAATATAATTTACTCTCTCACTCAATCATTTTTGAGTGTTTCATTTCTTAGTTACTCATTCATTGCAACCTTCTCTATTTACAATCTCCTCTGTTTAATTCTCTCAGTTCAATTTGATGTATCTCTATTTTTGATATTACAGTATTTACTTTCTCTCTATCTGAATCTCATTTTTTCTCTCTTATATCACTGATTTACTCTCTTATTCTCTTGTTTAGTTCTGTCATTTTTATTCCTATTTCGCTGTTTTTATTCGAACAACTTACTATTGCATTCAACACACTTCCCTTTAATACTACCTTTTCTAATATATCCAATATTATTTTTTCTCTCTTTCTGTCTTTCTCTCTCTCTCTATCTTTCTCTCTCTTGTCCATCCATACTTCTTCTCTTCAGCGAGATCAATTGCCATCAAATTAGGCCTACTCAGTTAGGTACCGTTTAGAATGGAGTATCGCCTTTCACTTTTTACAAATACATCGCTCGAGGCCTAAGCAACTTATTATTGTAAATTGTAATCACCATTATTAGCATGATATCATTATTATTATTACAAGGGGCAATGAACTTGGCAATTTGTGCTCTTTCAGAAGGCTGCAATATCATTACATTTGCCAAATTAAATATTCTCATTATCATTGAAAACATTCTGCATGTATCCAACAGATCTAGGCCTATTTTGATTCTCATCATTGTTAGTTAAAAGATAGGATGTTTAGGCATTTGTAATACTTAAAATAGGTAAAAAGGCAGTAAAAAAACAAGGAAATAAGCACTTCGAAATGGAAAAGGCATATCTTTGTATTCAAACATACCGACAAACATTCTCTTTTATAGGCCTATATCAGATGATTCCATTCATTGAACCATCTATTTTTATTCTCACCAATATTCTTATAGTAAAAATACATACTGTAGAAGGAAGTCATCACTAATATCAATGTGATATTTTATTACTACAAATATTGAATTTGTATTTGTCTTCAATAACATTCATTTTGACTAATCTTTATTGTTCATTCGGATTCCGAAATCACTGAGTCTTGAAATTTCTCTTGAAATTCAACCTTCTAGCTCTTGTTATTCAATAATTTAATGCTCTAACATCAATAATTGTCATCAATTTTTAATACTTTATTCCTCAGAATTCTTTCGAATGTTATGAGTCTCTCTATAAGCTGATTGATTTTGAAATCTAATATCCGAATAGCTGAGTTATTTTATGAATCAATCATAAACTCACTAATGCCCGGTTTTTTAGTCGTTCAATAAACTTATCGAATCAATAACTTTTTTTTTGCATTTGAAAACACATGGTTATTGATTCAATAGTGCTATTGGATACATAAACTGTCTATTGAGCGACTGAAAAACCGGGCATAAGATTTTCGAATTATAATTTAAGATCTACACTGTGATTCATTTAATTTGACGCTTAGCATTAGATATATAGAGAGATATTATTTCTTTGCCGTCGTACTCTACGGTCATCAGCAACGTCAAGAAATGATGTCTTTCTATCTATCTATCTAATGCCAAGCGTCAAATTGAATGAATGTCACGGTTCTTGAATTGATTCAACGAACTAATTTTATGAATAATGCTAATTATCTACACGTTCAAATTTGTTGTTCCTATAATCATTTTCCACATAAGAATGTGAAAGCTGTATGATTCCAACGTTGATCTAATAGCTATATTTTTGTATTCAAACAGTTAATCTGTCCAATCTTTTTACCACAGCCGTTAAGAAAATACTTTAATCCTAAACCTGATGCCTTCTAATCTCATCTTCTAATTACAGTACACACGATAATATCTACAGAATCTTCAATCTACAAATACATAGCCTTTTCTACAACGTTAATTATCAACTTTTCACCCATTAGTGATTCCAAATCTTCACCTCGATCTTGTAACGGTATTTGGTCCGATTTGTTTTTCAGCTCTCACATTTTTTGAAAATCTGATTCGAAAACTGAACAGTAGACAACATTACAGAGATGATTTGTAATTTGTATCCTCTTGAAGATTCTCAACAGAGATTATTTTCGAGGTGATCCAGACATTAGTGTGCCTTTCAAGGTCAATCATCCGATAAATTGAGATTAGTGATTATTTTCTGATTTCTGCAGTTTGAGAATAGATTTTGTCGGCAGATGATCATTTATGGAAATTATAGACCTTGATTTAGTTTGATTCATGAAAATAGATGCTGCAAGACCATTGACTGAATATAACAATACTGTACTAGTCTATTATGCGTCAAAAATCAATGGAGCAGATGGTAAATTGAATATAAGGAGATATGTAAATATTTAGGTATATCATTCAACGAAAATACTTTCCCTAGAACTGTTGGGGATTTCAACAATGATGCTCATTCAAATGTAAAGAGCCCTTCATACCATTGACTGAATTAATTATACGAACGACGTGATAATATTGCTTGTCCGGGTGAAACGGTGTCAAAACGAGTTTCCTCTTTTGGACGCTATTCTCCAACCGATGATAATAATAATACCACCTTTTCCAGAAGGATATTTAGAATTGTTGTCTAACCTTGAAAATTGGATTTTTGACATTCAAAATGTTAGTATTAGGCTAGGCGTACACCGGTTAGTCAAGACAAGACAAGACAAGATTTGTCAGGTTTAATCACAGTAATTCACATAGTTGCTTATGAAGCAGCACACACTGATGCAATGACTAATCGGTGTGTGTTGCTTCATAAGCAACTATGTGAAGTACTGTGACTAAACGTGACTAATCTTGTCTTGTCTTTTCTTGACTAACCGGTGTACGCCTAGCCTAAGTCGATGAACATAGAGCAAACTTTATTCATTTGAAAATTAAATTTAAAAAAATTGATAAGACATAATAGTTATTTTAAGGTACAGCGAGAATGCTAGCAATGTTTATCTTTAATTTAAGACTATCCACACATTTCCATTTTAAAAAGTAGTTATCGAAAGTAATTACCGGTTTGCATACTTTTCCGAGAGTTATTAAGGCCATTGAGGTTATTATTCATTGAAATTTATTTAGGGCCGGTTCATGAGCTCGGGATTTAGCCAAGTCCTAGACTAAAACGGGTGACCACCGTAGCATAGATAGACGTTAGCCTCGACACTATGTACTAAGGGCTCTCTATGCTGCTAGTCCACTATAACCTGTCGAGACAAACGTTTGTCGATTGAGGACCTAGGACTTGGCTAAATCCCGAGCTCATGAACCGGCCCTAAATCTTCTCAAGTCTTCAGGTTTTCATTAATTATTATTGATTTATAACAAACTACAGGGAAACAAATATAAATAAATCAACTCACGTGCTCAGCCATGTCGGTGCCGTGTTGAAATTTGTAGGTTAGGTTGGCCGTCTCCACCCAATATTGTACAATCGCTGAGACGTTGTCAAACTGAATTCGAAAGAGATTTTGACGCCGAACGAACGCGTGATGCGTTTTAATATATACCTATATATATTAGGCTAAGGAAAGTCGCGTCGCGACGCTATCCGAGACGCGTCTGCGCGCCAAAATCTTGGCGGGAAAAGAACGCGCGAATGGCGCGAAACTTCCCCCACCACTTTTGGGGCAGCGTACTACGAGAGGAAGCAATGCCTGCCACAACCTACGATCGCCCTTGAAAGTGTTGGGGGCAAGGTTGCGTATGTTTACTACCCCTTTCCAGCCCTCCTCCACCTCCTCCTCCTCCTCCTCCTCCAACTCCTCCTCCTCCTCCTCCTCCTCCTCCTCATCCTCTTCCTCCTCCTCCTCCTCCTCGCCCTCCTCCTACTCGGCCTCCTCATCTTCCTACTCCTCATCCTCCTCCTCCTCCTACTCATCCTCCCTCTTCCTTCAGCACCAACTCTCTTGTCCTCCTCCTCCTCCTCCTCCTCCTCCTCCTCCTCCTCCTCCTCCTCCTCCTCCTCCTCTCCTCCTACTCCTCCTCCTCCTCCTCCTCTCATCCTCCTCCTCATCATCCTCATCCTTCCTCATCCTCCTCTTCCTTCTCCTCATCCTCCTCCTCCTCCTCTCCTCCTCTCCTCCTCCTCCTCCTCTCTTCCTCCTCCTCCTCCTCCTCCTCCTCCTCCTCCTCCTTCCAAAACCTCCTCCTCCTTATCCTCCTCCTGGACCTCCTCCATCTTCCTTCTTCTTCATCTTCCTTCTTCTTCTTCTTCTTCTTCTTCTTCTTCTTCTTCTTCTTCTTCTTCTTCTTCTTCTTCTTCTTCTTCTTCTTCTCCTTCTTCTTTTCTTTTCTTCTTTCTTCTTCATTCTCCTTCTTCTTCTTCTTCTTCTTCTTCTTCTTCTTCTTCTTCTTCTTCTTTCTTCTTCTTCTTCTTCTTCTTCTCCTTCTTTTCTTTTCTTCTTCTCCTTCTTCTTCTTCTCCTTCTTTTCTTTTTCTTCTTCTTCTTCTTCTCCTTCTTTCTTCTTCTTCTTCTCCTCCTTCTTCTTCTTCTTCTTCTTCTCCTTCTCCTTCTTCTTCTTCTCTTCTTCTTCTTCTTCTTCTTCTTCTTCTTCTTCTCCTTCTTCTTCTTTTCTTCTTCTTCTTCTTCTTCTTCTTCTTCTTTTCTGCTCCTCTTCCTCTCCTCCTCTCCACCACTTCTACTTCTCCACTTCCTATTCCTTCCCCTCCTACTCCTCAACCTCCTCCTACTCCTCCTCCTCCTCCTCCTCCTCCTCCTCCTCCTCCTCCTCCTCTTCCTCCTCCTCCTTCTCCCCACACCAGAAACATCACCCTCACACACTTCAATCACACGTACGTGGTCTTCGAGTGGGGTTAAGGGAGGGAGGGAGGTTTAGGGTTTGTACAACCCTTAAGCCTGTGGCATGAAGGGATGAGTGAGTGAGTAAACTCAACCCCACCACTCCTCCTCATAGCGAGTGAGTCATTCATGGATAGCGGAGACTTGGCATTGTCAGAAACTGTTACTGAATCCTTTCTCTCACGAATTTTCTCATTCTTTCCTTATTTTTCTTCGCCAATATTATAGAATAGGTATAAATTGAATATGTATGAATCATGATATACAGTAACCTATATGCATGAGAATAATGAATGGAATTAATCAAGACTCTATGAATGAAAGTATAATATCGGGTGTTACAAAATTACGCACTTCCAAGTTTGAGGAGAACATTTGCTGCATAGGGAGTATTTTGTGCTCAAAATAATATATTAGCACTGCTGTACTCCTTATTAATACATTGTATACCGTTTAGGCTAGGCGTACACCGGTTAGTCGAAACAAGACAAAACGAAATTAGTCACGTTTAGTCACAGTAATTCACATAGTTGCTTATGAAGCAGCACACACTGATGCAAAGACTAATCGGTGTGTGTTGCTTTATAAGCAACTATGTGAAGTACTGTGACTAACCGGTGTACGCCTAGCCTAACATGTATTAGTGCTTTCTCAGTATTCATTTGTATCTGTAGTGTCAGTTCATGTTAGGCTAAGGTTTTTTTCCAAATTATGAACATTTTTCTATCACTCAAAGTTATTACGCATATAAATCTTATGAACGAGTGAAGGACAAGTTCCAGTAAAAGACAAGATACTTTATAATCGAGGTATTCAAATACCTGGGGCCCTTACCGGGTAGCCTGGTGGTATTGCATACCCAGGGTGGTCGTACCGTGCGCCAAGATCAAAGCTATCTACTGGAAGCTGTCTTTTGCTCACAATTATTTCGTATTTAGATTTCAAACATGTTTCTAGTACAGAGAGCGTATAGTAAAAGTCTGGCCATTTGTGTGAAGCACTCCATTACAGTATGTGGAGATTATTTGTTTTCCCACTGCCGCCATACTTTTGCCAAATTTGTAAATTTTGATATGGGATTACAGGCAAACATGAACCCATTCACTCATTTGTCAAACTCATTTTAAGAGAAACAACATCAAAAATAACTTTTCTAACATTAAAAATAGTCTCTTCACTCTTGGTACAGGTATTGCTTTGAAAACTTGAAATTATGAAAAACTAACACTGGCAAAGGCAAATATTGTAGGTTGGAAATGTATTACTCTACATAACATATTATTTGCGAATCATTTCAATGCAATCTTATGGGAATTGGCAAAAGTATGATGGATTGTCCGAGCTAACCAATCAAAAGTGTGACAAGCAATGTCCACACTGTTACTATACACTTTCTGTAGTTTTTAGAATTTCATACGTTTTTAAGACTGTGTTTCATAGCTTTGATCAAACAACATACCTAGTATAAAGAGACTATTATGGCTCTTCAGTACACAACTAAGCAGAAGTTGCAGTGGAATTCAAAAATAGCCTACTCTTCAATATAAAAAATAATGATATTTGATACATTGAATTATTAGTTGACCATATTATTATTTATGAAAATATTTTTTTTTTTGTAGTTGACATCGCAATCATTTTCCTTTGTTGGAATTCTTCATAATGTACTGCATATAACGTATTTTCACACCTGAATATACATTCTAATATATTACTTTCTTATTGGAATGACAGTGTTATTCTCTTTATACAATAATTAATGTTTGTCTGAATGTTCTAAGTATTCGCAAGAAACAATCATTATAAAATGTATAGAAAGTTTGAACAAATTAATATAACTGATAATTTAAATAGTGTTACAAAATAATTATATTTCATAGTTTCCACTATCAAACATAGTTCCAATTATTTACTGGTATGGATCCACTTGTTAACTCAAATTGGTTTCCTCCTGTTACAATCTTTACATATTACATAGTACTGGAGCATTTAAAAATACCTAATAATTGTTGCAATTAGTGAAATTGTTACACTCATAATAGCTTATTCTATTGATTTATTTTAAAATATTGTAATTTTATAACACCATTTTAATAAAACTGATGAACAAGTAGGCCTATCCTTTCCAAAAACGTTCTTCCAGAGCCTTATTTATTAATACTCGAATTGAGATTCGAGTTCGGTTCAATTATTTCATCTTTTTGAATTCGTACAGAAGAACTGAATATGTTGATTGCTTAATTTCTGATTGAATAATTGATTTAACGAGCGATTTCTTCTAAATAAGTTGACGCTTATCACCATTTTCTCAATACTATTTGAAACCAGCGACCAGCCGCGAAATTAATATCACAGAAAGATACACCTAGCGCCATCTCTGAGAGGAAAAAAGAACTTGGTGGTCGTAGCGATGTGCGTTAGTGTGGAGGAAGTTTCAAATGTTCAGTGCATTTTCATGCTAATTTGAGCTTTTCACGGCTTTCCTTCTCGGTTTAAACTTGGAAAAGGTCGATTAATACGTAAATACATCTGATAAATCGATCTAGGTATGTTTCAAGAACGTATCTCAAGTAGTTTTTGAGTAAAAATTATTTTATTGCAAAAAACTTATAGGATATATTGTTTTTTCACGATTACTCGGGAAATGTTTCATTTACATGCTTTTAACAATTTTTAAACGATTCTTCAGATGAAAATGCATCAAATGAGTTATTTTTTCAGCCTTAATTCTCTTATCTAACTTCATAAAAAAATAAAATAATAATCAATTTTGACAACTTTGACGGCGTGTAACTCAGTAACGCATGGTTTTTGGGTATGGTTTTATCAGATGTTCCTATCCTAGAATTCGATGAAGAACAAGTTTACATAAGGACATTGTAATTTATAAAAGTTGAAATTTTTTTTTGATTATATCCTTTTATCTCAATGACCTTCATAGATGAGTTTTCGAAACTAGCCTCATTCGATTTCTGGACCTGTTTTCCATGTGGATGGTATTTTTTGGAACCTTCCCTGTCCATAAGAAAACCAGGAAAATTGAAAATTCACTTTTTCATGATTATACCCTCTTTTAAAATTTCAATCATTCTAAAGCTAATTGGAAGTTTTACAATCTGTAAACGTTATCAAATCTAGTAAATGAACTGGAGAATCTATTGAAAATATTTTCGACTGGATTACTATGGTGGTTTTTCCACACTAAGTGAAAATTCACGGAAAATCATGGTTTTTTATATGCGTTTTTCGGTTTTTCGACCATATCTCGTAACATATTGTACCTACATCCTTGGAACTCGGCTCAAACGATTCGTCTTTCCAATTTGCATAATTCAAGACCAATTATAAATCTCGGAACCCCCTACCACATTTATAAAAAAATAAAGAAAATGTCAATTTTCGCATGTTTAGCGATTTTTTACTCGATAACGGTGCATTTGCGGACCATGGTTTATCAGATGTTCCTATCCTAACTTTTCACGTAGAATCATGTCCGTGATCTGTATTTCTATATTTCGAAGTTGCAAAATTTTTAGGTACAGTGTGCTGGATTTGGTCATTTTTAAGCGAATCCTTGTAACGCATATATTACTATATCGAGCTTGTCATATATATTTGACAACAAACTTTAGTTCCTTATTTTGCCGCTAGATGGCAGAGACTGCCTTATCTGCAACAGCAGAGCATGCGGATAAAGTTGTGTGGAGGCAGTTTCAAATGTTCGGTGCATTTTTATGCTAATTTGAGATTTTCACGGCTTTCCATTTCGGTTTGAACTTGGAAAAGGTCGATTAATATGTAAATACATCTGAAAAATCGATCTAGGAATGTTTCAAGAACGTATCTCAGGTTGTTTTCGAGTAAAAATTATTTTATTGCAAAAAACTTATAGGATAATATTGTTTTTTCACGATTACTCGGGAAATGTTTCATTTACATGCTTTTAACAATTTTTAAACGATTCTTCAGATGAGAATGCATCAAATGAGTTATTTTTAAAGCCTTAATTCCCTTATCTAACTTCATAAAAAAATAAAATAATAATCAATTTTGACAACTTTGACGGCGTGTAACTCAGTAACGCATGGTTTTCGGGTATGGGTTTATCAGATGTTCCTATCCTAGAATTCGATGAAGAACAAGTTTACATGAGAGATTTTTATCTGGGAATAGTACACCTCTCTCTGCTCTCAAAGGAAAGCTGAGAGAGGAAAATTCCGACTTTCAAATGCTCATATCTCCTGAACGGGAGCGAATTTTCTCATTTTGTTGACAGATTCTTGTTCAGCTCTTCAAGTACTATCTTATACGTTATTTTGAGCGATTTTGAGAATTTTTCATTTTTTGCAAAAAATCATGATGCGTTTTTTCAGCCAAAAAATGAAAATCTCTCAGATTTGCTTGATATTTGGGCTATGGTTAGAGCATGGCCTAACAAGTGTACACACATAATATGAGACTTTTCTCTACTATACAAGCAGAGATATTTAGCTGAGAATAGTACACCTCTCTCTGCTCTCAAGGGAAAGCAGAGAGAAAAATATTCCAACTTTCAAATGCTCATATATCCTGAACGGGAGCCAATTTTCTCATTTTGTTAACATATTCTTGTTCAGCTCTTCATGTACTATCTCATACGTTATTTTAAGCGATTTTGAGAATTTTCATTTTTGCAAAAATCATGATGTATACATCATGCGTTTTTCAGCCAAAAATGAAAATCTCTCAGATTTGCTTGAGCTATGGATAGAGCATGACAAAACAAGTATACACAAATAATGTGAGACTTTTCTCTACTATACAAGCAGCGAGATATTTAGCTGAGGATAGTACACCTCTCTCAGCTCTCACGGGAAAGCTGAGAGAGGAAAATTCCGACTTACAAATGCCCATATCTCCTGAACGGGCGAATTTTCTCATTTTGTTGACAGATTCTTGTTCAGCTCTTCAAGTACTATCTTATACGTTATTTTGAGCGATTTTGAGAATTTTTCATTTTTGCAAAAATCATGATGTATACATCATGCGTTTCTTTCGCCCAAACACGAAAATCTCTCAGATTTGCTTGATATTTGGGCTATGGATAGAGCATGGCCTAACAAGTGTACACACATAATATGAGACTTTTCTCTACTATACAAGCAGAGATATTTAGCTGAGAATAGTACACCTCTCTCTGCTCTCAAGGGAAAGCTGAGAGAGGAAAATTCCGACTTTCAAATGCTCATATCTCCTGAACGGGAGCGAATTTTCTCATTTTGTTGACAGATTCTTGTTCAGCTCTTCAAGTACTATCTTATACGTTATTTTGAGCAATTTTGAGAATTTCTCGTTTTTTGCAAAAATCATGATGTAGACATCATGCGTTTTTCAGCCAAAAATGAAAATCTCTCAGATTTGCTTGATATTTGGGCTATGGATAGAGCATGGCCTAACAAGTGTACACACATAATATGAGACTTTTCTCTACTATACAAGCAGAGATATTTAGCTGAGAATAGTACACCTCTCTCTGCTCTCAAGGGAAAGCTGAGAGAGGAAAATGCCGACTTTCATATGCGCATATCTCCTGATCCGGGGCGATTCATTTCGTTTTGTTGATAGATGTGTGTTCAGCCCTTCTAGTACTATCTTATACGTTATTTTGAGCGATTTTGAGAATTTTTCATTTTTGCAAAAATCATGATGTATACATCATGCGTTTTCAGCCAAAAATGAAAATCTCTCAGATTTGCTTGATATTTGGGCTATGGATAGAGCATGGCCTAACAAGTGTACACACATAATATGAGACTTTTCTCTACTATACAAGCAGAGATATTTAGCTGAGAATAGTACCTCTCTCTGCTCTCAAGGGAAAGCTGACAGAGGAAAATTCCGACTTTCAAATGCTCATATCTCCTCAACGGGAGCGAATTTTCTCATTTTGTTGACAGATTCAGCTCTTCAAGTACTATCTTATACGTTATTTTGAACACTTTTGCGAATTTTTCATTTTTGCAAAAATCATGATGTATACATCATGCGTTTTTCAGCCAAAAAATGAAAATCTCTCAGATTTGCTTGATATTTGGGCTATGGATAGAGCATGGCCTAACAAGTGTACACACATAATATGAGACTTTTCTCTACTATACAAGCAGAGATATTTAGCTGAGAATAGTACACCTCTCTCTGCTCTCAAGGGAAAGCTGAGAGAGGAAAATTCCGACTTTCAAATGCTCATATCTCCTGAACGGGAGCGAATTTTCTCATTTTGTTGACAGATTCTTGTTCAGCTCTTCAAGTACTATCTTATACGTTATTTTGAGCGATTTTGAGAATTTTCATTTTTGCAAAAATCATGATGTATACATCATGCGTTTTTTCAGCCAAAAAATGAAAATCTCTCAGATTTGCTTGATATTTGGGCTATGGATAGAGCATGGCCTAACAAGTGTACACACATAATATGAGACTTTTCTCTACTATACAAGCAGAGATATTTAGCTGAGAATAGTACACCTCTCTCTGCTCTCAAGGGAAAGCTGAGAGAGGAAAATTCCGACTTTCAAATGCTCATATCTCCTGAACGGGAGCAAAATTCTCTCATTTTGTTGACAGATTCTTGTTCAGCTCTCCAAGTACTATCTTATACGTTATTTTGAGCGATTTTGAGAATTTTTCATTTTTTGCAAAAAATCATGATGTATACATCATGCGTTTTTTCAGCCAAAAAATGAAAATCTCTCAGATTTGCTTGATATTTGGGCTATGGATAGAGCATGGCCTAACAAGTGTACACACATAATATGAGACTTTTCTCTACTATACAAGCAGAGATATTTAGCTGAGAATAGTACACCTCTCTCTGCTCTCAAGGGAAAGCTGAGAGAGAAAAATTGCGACTTTCAAATGCTCATATCTCCTGAACGGGGCAATTTTCATTTTGTTGACAGAGCCTTCTTCAGCTCTTCAAGTACTATCTTATACGCTATTTTGAGCGATTTTGAGAATTTTTCATTTTTGCAAAAATCATGATGTATACATCATGCGTTTTTCAGCCAAAAATGAAAATCTCTCAGATTTGATATTTGGGCTATGGATAGAGCATGGCCTAACAAGTGTACACACATAATATGAGACTTTTCTGTACTATACAAGCAGAAATATTTAGCTGAGAATAGTACACCTCTCTCTGCTCTCAAGTGAAAGCTGAGAGGGGAAATTCCGACTTTCAAATGCTCATATCTCCTGAACGGGAGCGAATTTTCTCATTTTGTTGACTGATTCTTGTTTAGCTCTTCAAGTACTATCTTATACGTTATTTTGAGCGATTTTGAGAATTTTTCATTTTTTGCAAAAAATCATGATGTATACATCATGCGTTTTTTCAGTCAAAAAATGAAAATCTCTCAGATTTGCTTGATATTTGGGCTATGGATAGAGCATGGCCTAACAAGTGTACACACATAATATGAGACTTTTCTCTACTATACAAGCACAGATATTTAGCTGAGAATAGTACACCTCTCTCTGCTCTCAAGGGAAAGCTGAGAGAGAAAAATTCCGACTTTCAAATGCTCATATCTCCTGAACGGGAGCGCATTTTCCCATTTTTTTGACAGATTCTTGTTCAGCTCTTCAAGTACTATCTTCCACGTTATTTTGAGCGATTTTGAGAATTTTTCATTTTTTGCAAAAAATCATGATGTATACATCATGCGTTTTTTCAGTCAAAAAATGAAAATCTCTCAGATTTGCTTGATATTTGGGCTATGGATAGAGCATGGCCTAACAAGTGTACACACATAATATGAGACTTTTCTCTACTATACAAGCACAGATATTTAGCTGAGAATAGTACACCTCTCTCTGCTCTCAAGGGAAAGCTGAGAGAGGAAAATTCCGACTTTCAAATGCTCATATCTCCTGAACGGGAGCGAATTTTCCCATTTTGTTGACAGATTCTTGTTCAGCTCTTCAAGTACTATCTTATACGTTATTTTGAGCGATTTTGAGAATTTTCAATTTTTTGCAAAAAATCATGATGTTTTACATCATGCGTTTTTTCAGCCAAAAAATGAAAATCTCTCAGATTTGCTTGATATTTGGGCTATGGATAGAGCATGGCCTAACAAGTGTACACACATAATATGAGACTTTTCTCTACTATACAAGCAGAGATATTTAGCTGAGAATAGTACACCTCTCTCTGCTCTCAAGGGAAAGCTGAGAGAGGAAAATTCCGACTTTCAAATGCTCATATCTCCTGAACGGGAGCGAATTTTCTCATTTTGTTGACAGATTCTTGTTCAGCTCTTCAAGTACTATCTTATACGTTATTTTGAGCGATTTTGAGAATTTTTCATTTTTGCAAAAATCATGATGTATACATCATGCGTTTTTCAACCAAAATTAAAATCTCAGATTTGCTTGATATTTGGGCTATAGATAGAGCATGGCCTAACAAGTGTACACAAATAATATGAGACTTTTCTCTACTATACAAGCAGAGATATTTAGCTGAGAATAGTACACCTCTCCTTTCTCTCAATGGAAAGCTGAGAGAGAGGAAAATTCCGACTTTCAAATGCTCATATCGCCTGAAGGGGAGCGAATTTTCTCATTTTGTTGACAGATTCTTGTTCAGCTCTTCAAGTACTATCTTATACGTTATTTTGAGCGATTTTGAGAATTTTTCATTTTTGCAAAAATCATGATGTATACATCATGCGTTTTTCAGCCAAAAAATGAAAATCTCTCAGATTTGCTTGATATTTGGGCTATGGATAGAGCATGGCCTAACAAGTGTACACACATAATATGAGACTTTTCTCTACTATACAAGCAGAGATATTTAGCTGAGAATAGTACACCTCTCTCTGCTCTCAAGGGAAAGCTGAGAGAGGAAAATTCCGACTTTCAAATGCTCATATCTCCTGAACGGGAGCGAATTTTCTCATTTTGTTGACAGATTCTTGTTCAGCTCTTCAAGTACTATCTTATACGTTATTTTGAGCGATTTTGAGAATTTTTCATTTTTGCAAAAATCATGATGTATACATCATGCGTTTTCAGCCAAAAAATGAAAATCTCTCAGATTTGCTTGATATTTGGGCTATGGATAGAGCATGGCCTAACAAGTGTACACACATAATATGAGACTTTTCTCTACTATACAAGCAGAGATATTTAGCTGAGAATAGTACACCTCTCTCTGCTCTCAAGGGAAAGCTGAGAGAGGAAAATTCCGACTTTCAAATGCTCATATCTCCTGAACGGGAGCGAATTTTCTCATTTTGTTGACAGATTCTTGTTCAGCTCTTCAAGTACTATCTTATACGTTATTTTGAGCGATTTTGAGAATTTTTCATTTTTGCAAAAAATCATGATGTATACATCATGCGTTTTTCAGCCAAAAATGAAAATCTCTCAGATTTGCTTGATATTTGGGCTATGGATAGAGCATGGCCTAACAAGTGTACACACATAATATGAGACTTTCTCTACTATACAAGCAGAGATATTTAGCTGAGAATAGTACACCTCTCTCTGCTCTCAAGGGAAAGCTGAGAGAGGAAAATTCCGACTTCCAAATGCTCATATCTCCTGAACGGGAATTTTCTCATTTTGTTGACAGATTCTTGTTCAGCTCTTCAAGTACTATCTTATACGTTATTTTGAGCGATTTTGAGAATTTTCATTTTTGCAAAAATCATGATGTATACATCATGCGTTTTTCAGCCAAAAAATGAAAATCTCTCAGATTTGCTTGATATTTGGGCTATGGATAGAGCATGGCCTAACAAGTGTACACACATAATATGAGACTTTTCTCTACTATACAAGCAGAGATATTTAGCTGAGAATAGTACACCTCTCTCTGCTCTCAAGGGAAAGCTGAGAGAGGAAAATTCCGACTTTCAAATGCTCATATCTCCTGAACGGGAGCGAATTTTCTCATTTTGTTGACAGATTCTTGTTCAGCTCTTCAAGTACTATCTTATACGTTATTTTGAGCGATTTTGAGAATTTTTCATTTTGCAAAAATCATGATGTATACATCATGCGTTTTTCAGCCAAAAAATGAAAATCTCTCAGATTTGCTTGATATTTGGGCTATGGATAGAGCATGGCCTAACAAGTGTACACACATAATATGAGACTTTTCTCTACTATACAAGCAGAGATATTTAGCTGAGAATAGTACACCTCTCTCTGCTCTCAAGGGAAAGCTGAGAGAGGAAAATTCCGACTTTCAAATGCTCATATCTCCTGAACGGGAGCGAATTTTCTCATTTTGTTGACAGATTCTTGTTCAGCTCTTCAAGTACTATCTTATACGTTATTTTGAGCGATTTTGAGAATTTTTCATTTTTGCAAAAATCATGATGTATACATCATGCGTTTTTCAGCCAAAAATGAAAATCTCTCAGATTTGCTTGATATTTGGGCTATGGATAGAGCATGGCCTTACAAGTGTACACACATAATATGAGACTTTCTCTACTATACCCTCAGAGATATTTAGCTGAGAATAGTACACCTCTCTTTGCTCTCAAGGGAAAGCTGAGAGAGAGGAAAATTCCGACTTTCAAATGCTCTTATCTCCTGAACGGGAGCGAATTTTTTCATTTTGTTGACAGATTCTTGTTCAGCTCTTCAAGTAGTATCTTATACGTTATTTTGAGCGATTTTGAGAATTTTTCATTTTTGCAAAAATCATGATGTATACATCATGCGTTTTTCAGCCAAAAATGAAAATCTCTCAGATTTGCTTGATATTTGGGCTATGGATAGAGCATGGCCTAACAAGTGTACACACATAATATGAGACTTTTCTCTACTATACAAGCAGAGATATTTAGCTGAGAATAGTACACCTCTCTATGCTCTCAAGGGAAAGCTGAGAGAGGAAAATTCCGACTTTCAAATGCTCTTATCTCCTGAACGGGGCGAATTTTCTCATTTTGTTGACAGATTCTTGTTCAGCTCTTCAAGTACTATCTTATACGTTATTTTGAGCGATTTTGAGAATTTTTCATTTTTGCAAAACATCATTATGTATACATCCTGCGTTTTTCCAGCCAAAAAATGAAAATCTCTCAGATTTGCTTGATATTTGGGCTATGGATAGAGCATGGCCTAACAAGTGTACACACATAATATGAGACTTTTCTCTACTATACAAGCAGAGATATTTAGCTGAGAATAGTACACCTCTCTCTGCTCTCAAGGGAAAGCTGAGAGAGGAAAATTCCGACTTTCAAATGCTCATATCTCCTGAACGGGAGCGAATTTTCTCATTTTGTTGACAGATTCTTGTTCAGCTCTTCAAGTACTATCTTATACGTTATTTTGAGCGATTTTGAGAATTTTTCATTTTTGCAAAAATCATGATGTATACATCATGCGTTTTCAGCCAAAAATGAAAATCTCTCAGATTTGCTTGATATTTGGGCTATGGATAGAGCATGGCCTAACAAGTGTACACACATAATATGAGACTTTTCTCTACTATACAAGCAGAGATATTTAGCTGAGAATAGTACACCTCTCTCTGCTCTGAAGGGAAAGCTGAGAGAGGAAAATTCCGACTTTCAAATGCTCATATCTCCTGAACGGGAGCGAATTTTCCCATTTTTTTGACAGATTCTTGTTCAGCTCTTCAAGTACTATCTTCCACGTTATTTTGAGCGATTTTGAGAATTTTCATTTTTGCAAAAATCATGATGTATACATCATGCGTCTTTTCAGTCAAAAAATGAAAATCTCTCAGATTTGCTTGATATTTGGGCTATGGATAGAGCATGGCCTAACAAGTGTACACACATAATATGAGACTTTTCTCTACTATACAAGCAGAGATATTTAGCTGAGAATAGTACACCTCTCTCTGCTCTCAAGGGAAAGCTGAGAGAGGAAAATTCCGACTTTCAAATGCTCATATCTCCTGAACGGGAGCGAATTTTCTCATTTTGTTGACAGATTCTTGTTCAGCTCTTCAAGTACTATCTTATACGTTATTTTGAGCGATTTTGAGAATTTTTCATTTTTGCAAAAATCATGATGTATACATCATGCGTTTTTCAACCAAAAATGAAAATCTCTCAGATTTGCTTGATATTTGGGCTATGGATAGAGCATGGCCTAACAAGTGTACACACATAATATGAGACTTTTCTCTACAATACAAGCAGAGATATTTAGCTGAGAATAGTACTCCTCTCTCTGCTCTCAAGGGAAAGCTGAGAGAGGAAAATTCCGACTTTCAAATGCTCATATCTCCTGAACGGGAGCGAATTTTCTCATTTTGTTGACAGATTCTTGTTCAGCTCTTCAAGTACTATCTTATACGTTATTTTGAGCGATTTTGAGAATTTTTCATTTTTTGCAAAAAATCATGATGTATACATCATGCGTTTTTCAGCCAAAAATGAAAATCTCTCAGGCTTGATATTTGGGCTATGGATAGAGCATGGCCTAACAAGTGTACACACATAATATGAGACTTTTCTCTACTATACAAGCAGAGATATTTAGCTGAGAATAGTACACCTCTCTGCTCTCAAGGGAAAGCTGAGAGAGGAAAATTCCGACATTCAAATGCTCATATCTCCTAGGGAGCAAATTTTCTCATTTTGTTGATAGATTCTTGTTCAGCTCTTCAAGTACTATCTTATACGTTATTTTGAGCGATTTTGAGAATTTTTCATTTTTGCAAAAATCATGATGTATACATCATGCGTTTTCAGCCAAAAATGAAAATCTCTCAGATTTGCTTGATATTTGGGCTATGGATAGAGCATGTCCTAACAAGTGTACACACATAATATGAGACTTATCTCTACTATACAAGCAGAGATATTTAGCTGAGAATAGTACACCTCTCTCTGCTCTCAAGGGAAAGCTGAGAGAGGAAAATTCCGACTTTCAAATGCTCATATCTCCTGAACGGGAGCGAATTTTCTCATTTTGTTGACAGATTCTTGTTCAGCTTTTCAAGTACTATCTTATACGTTATTTTGAGCGATTTTGAGAATTTTCATTTTTGCAAAAATCATGATGTATACATCATGCGTTTTTCAGCCAAAAATGAAAATCTCTAAGATTTGCTTGATATTTGGGTTATGGATAGAGCATGGCCTAATAAGTGTACACACATAATATGAGACTTTTCTCTACTATACAAGCAGAGATATTTAGCTGAGAATAGTACCTCTCTCTGCTCTCAAGGGCAAGCTGAGAGAGGAAAATTCCGACTTTCAAATGCTAATATCTCCTGAACGGGAGCCTATTTTCTCGTTTTGTTGTCAGATTCTTGTTCAGCTCTTCAAGTACTATCTTATACGTTATTTTGAACGATTTTGAGCATTTTTCATTTTTGCAAAAATCATGATGTATACATCATGCGTTTTTCAGCCAAAAATGAAAATCTCTCAGATTTGCTTGATATTTGGGCTATGGATAAAGCATGGCCTAACAAGTGTACAAAGACAATATGAGACTTTTCTCTACTATACAAGCAGAGAATAGTAAACCTCTCTCTGCTCTCAAGGGAAAGCTGAGAGAGGAAAATTCCGACTTTCAAATGCTCATATCTCCTGAACGGGAGCGAATTTTCTCATTTTGTTGACAGATTCTTGTTCAGCTCTTCAAGTACTATCTTATACGTTATTTTGAGCGATTTTGAGAATTTTTCATTTTTGCAAAAATCATGATGTATACATCATGCGTTTTTCAACCAAAAAATGAAAATCTCTCAGATTTGCTTGATATTTGGGCTATGGATGTAGCATGACCTAACAAGTGTACACACATAATATGAGACTTTTCTACTATACAAGCAGAGATATTTAGCTGAGAATAGTACCTCTCTCTGCTCTCAAGGAAAGCTGAGAGAGGAAAATTCCGACTTTCAACTGCTCATATCTCCTCATCGGACGCGAATTTTCTTATTTTGCTGACCGATTCCTGTTCAGCTCTTCAAGTACTCTCTTATACGTTATTTTGAGCGATTTTGAGAATTTTTCATTTTTGCAAAAATCATGATGTATACATCATGCGTTTTTCAGCCAAAAATGAAAATCTCTCAGATTTGATATTTGGGCTATGGATAGAGCATGGCCTAACAAGTGTACACACATAATATGAGACTTCTCTCTACTATACAAGCAGAGATATTTAGCTGAGAATAGTATACCTCTTTCTGCTCTCAAGGGAAAGCTGAGAGGAAAATTCCGACTTTCAAATGCTCATATCTCCTGAACGGGAGCGAATTTTCTCATTTTGTTGACAGATTCTTGTTCAGCTCTTCAAGTACTATCTTATACGTTATTTTAAGCGATTTTGAGAATTTTTCATTTTTCGCAAAAAATCATGATGTATACATCATGCGTTTTTCAGCCAAAAATGAAAATCTCTCAGATTTGCTTGATATTTGGGCTATGGATAGAGCATGGCCTAACAAGTGTACACACATAATATGAGACTTTCTCTACTATACAAGCAGAGCTCTTTCGCTGAGAATAGTACACCTCTTTCTGCTCTCAAGGGCAAGCTGAGAGAGGAAAATTCCGACTTTCACATGCTCATATCTCCTAAACGGGAGCGAATTCTTCCATTTTGTTGACAGATTCTTGTTCAGCTCTTCAAGTACTATCTTATACGGTATTTTGAGCGCTTTTGAGACTCTTTCATTTTTTGCAAAAAATCATGACGTATACATCATGCGCTTTCTTAGCAAAAAAATGAAAATCTCTCAGATTTGCTTGATATTTGGGCTATGGATAGAGCATGGCCTAACAAGTGTACACACATAATATGAGACTTTCATCTACTATACAAGAAGAGATACTTAGCTGAGAATAGTACACCTCTCTCTGCTCTCAGGAGAAAGCTGAGAGAGGAAAATTCCGACTTTCAAATGCTCATATCTCCTGAACGGGAGCAAATTTTCTCATTTTGTTGACAGATTCTTGTTCAGCTCTTCAAGTACTATCTTATACGTTATTTTGAGCGATTTTGAGAAATTTTCATTTTTGCAAAAATCATGATGTATACATCATGCGTTTTTCAGCCAAAAATGAAAATCTCTCAGATTTGCTTGATATTTGGGCTATGGATAGAGCATGTCCTAACAAGTGTACACACATAATATGAGACTTTTCCCTACTATACACGCAGAGATATTTAGCTGAGAATAGTACACCTCTCTCTGCTCTCAAGAGAAAGCTGAGATGGAAAACTTCTGACCTTCAATTGTTCATATCTCCTGAACGGGAGCGAATTTTCTAATTTTGTTGACAGATTCTTGTCTAGATCTTCATGTCCTATCTTATACGTTATTTTGAGCGATTTTGCGAATTTTTCATTTTGCAAAAATCATGATGTATACATCATGCGTTTTTCAGCCAAAAAATGAAAATCTCTCAGATTTGCTTGATATTTGGGCTATGGATAGAGCATGGCCTAACAAGTGTACACACATAATATGAGACTTTTCTCTACTATACAAGCAGAGATATTTAGCTGAGAATAGTACACCTCTCTCTGCTCTCAAGGGAAAGCTGAGAGAGGAAAATTCCGACTTTCAAATGCTCATATCTCCTGAACGGGAGCGAATTTTCTCATTTTGTTGACAGATTCTTGTTCAGCTCTTCAAGTACTATCTTATACGTTATTTTGAGCGATTTTGAGAATTTTTCATTTTTTCACAAATCATGATGCGTTATACATCATGCGTTTTTTTAGCCAAAAAATGAAAATCTCTCAGATTTGCTTGATATTTGGGCTATGGATAGAGCATGGCCTAACAAGTGTACACACATAATATGAGACTTTTCTCTACTATACAAGCAGAGATATTTAGCTGAGAATAGTACACCTCTCTCTGCTCTCAAGGGAAAGCTGAGAGAGGAAAATTCCGACTTTCAAATGCTCATATCTCCTGAACGGGAGCGAATTTTCTCATTTTGTTGACAGATTCTTGTTCAGCTCTTCAAGTACTATCTTATACGTTATTTTGAGCGATTTTGAGAATTTTCATTTTTGCAAAAATCATGATGTATACATCATGCGTTTTTCAGCCAAAAATGAAAATCTCTCAGATTTGCTTGATATTTGGGCTATGGATAGAGCATGGCCTAACAAGTGTACACACATCCTATAAGACATTTCTCTACAATACAAGCAGAGATATTTAGCTGAGAATAGTCCACCCCTCTCTGCTCCCAAGGGAAAGCTGAGAGAGGAACTTTCCGACTTTCAAATGCTCATATCTCCTGAACGGGCAATTTTCTCATTTTGTTGACAGATTCTTGTTCAGCTCTTCAAGTACTATCTTATACGTTATTTTGAGCGATTTTGAGAATTTTTCATTTTTGCAAAAATCATGATGTATACATCATGCGTTTTTCAGCCAAAAATGAAAATCTCTCAATTTGCTTGATATTTGGGCTATGGATAGAGCATGGCCTAACAAGTGTACACACATAATATGAGACTTTTCTCTACTATACAAGCAGAGATATTTAGCTGAGAATAGTACACCTCTCTCTGCTCTCAAGGGAAAGCTGAGAGGAAAATTCCGACTTTCAAATGCTCATATCTCCTGAACAGGAGCGAATTTTCTCATTTGTTGAGAGATTCTTGTGCAGCTCTTCAAGGACTATCTTATACGTGATTTTGAGCGATTTTGAGAATTTTTCATTTTTGCAAAAATCATGATGTATACATCATGCGTTTTTTTAGCCAAAAAATGAAAATCTCTCAGATTTGCTTGATATTTGGGCTATGGATAGAGCATGGCCTAACAAGTGTACACACATAATATGAGACTTTTCTCTACTATACAAGCAGAGATATTTAGCTGAGAATAGTACACCTCTCTCTGCTCTCAAGGGAAAGCTGAGAGAGGAAAATTCCGACTTTCAAATGCTCATATCTCCTGAACGGGAGCGAATTTTTTTCATTTTGTTGACAGATTCTTGTTCAGCTCTTCAAGTACTATCTTATACGTTATTTTGAGCGTTTTGGGGATATTTCATTTTTTGCAAAAAATCATGATGTATACATCATGCGTTTTTCAGCCAAAAATGAAAATCTCTCAGATTTGCTGATATTTGGGCTATGGATAGAGCATGGCCTAACAAGTGTACACACATAATATGAGACTTTTCTCTACTATACAAGCAGAGATATTTAGCTGAGAATAGTACACCTCTCTCTGCTCTCAAGGAAAAGCTGAGAGAGGAAAATTCCGACTTTCAAATGCTCATATCTCCTGAACTGGAGCGAATTTTCTCATTTTGATGTCAGATTCTTGTTCAGCTCTTCAAGTACTATCTTATACGTTATTTTGAGCGATTTTGAGAATTTTTCATTTTTTGCAAAAATCATGATGTATACATCATGCGTTTTTTCAGCCAAAAAATGAAAATCTCTCAGATTTGCTTGATATTTGGGCTATGGATAGAGCATGGCCTAACAAGTGTACACACATAATATGAGACTTTTCTCTACTATACAAGCAGAGATATTTAGCTGAGAATAGTACACCTCTCTCTGCTCTCAAGGGAAAGCTGAGAGAGGAAAATTCCGACTTTCAAATGCTCATATCTCCTGAACAGGAGCGAATTTTCTCATTTTGTTGACAGATTCTTGTTCAGCTCTTCAAGTACTATCTTATACGTTATTTTGAGCGATTTTGAGAATTTTTCATTTTTTGCAAAAAATCATGATTTATACATCATGCGTTTTTTTAGCCAAAAAATGAAAATCTCTCAGATTTGCTTGATATTTGGGCTATGGATAGAGCATGGCCTAACAAGTGTACACACATAATATGAGACTTTTCTCTACTATACAAGCAGAGATATTTAGCTGAGAATAGTACACCTCTCTCTGCTCTCAAGGGAAAGCTGAGAGAGGAAAATTCCGACTTTCAAATGCTCATATCTCCTGAACGGGAGCGAATTTTCTCATTTTGTTGACAGATTCTTGTTCAGCTCTTCAAGTACTATCTTATACGTTATTTCGAGCGATTTTGAGAACATCATGCGTTTTTTCAGCCAAAAAATGAAAATCTCTCAGATTTGCTTGATATTTGAGCTATAGATAGAGCATGGCCTAACAAGTGTACACACATAATATAAGACTTTTCTCTACTATACAAGCAGAGATATTGAGCTGAGAATAGTACTCCTCTCTCTGCTCTCAAGGGAAAGCTGAGAGAGGAACATTCCGACTTTCAAATGCTCATATCTCCTGAACAGGAGCGAATTTTCTCATTTTGTTGACAGATTCTTGTTCAGCTCTTCAAGTACTATCTTATACGTTATTTTGAGCGATTTTGAGATTTTTTCATTTTTTGCAAAAAATCATGATGTATACATCATGCGTTTTTTCAGCCAAAAAATGAAAATCTCTCAGATTTGCTTGATATTTGGGCTATGGATAGAGCATGGCCTAACAAGTGTACACACATAATATGAGACTTTTCTCTACTATACAAGCAGAGATATTTAGCTGAGAATAGTACACCTCTCTCTGCTCTCAAGGGAAAGCTGAGAGAGGAAAATTCCGACTTTCAAATGCTCATATCTCCTGAACGGGAGCGAATTTTCCCATTTTGTTGACAGATTCTTGTTCAGCTCTTCAAGTACTATCTTCTACGTTATTTTGAGCGATTTTGAGAATTTTTCATTTTTTGCAAAAATCATGATGTATACATCATGCGTTTTCAGCCAAAAAATGAAAATCTCTCAGATTTGCTTGATATTTGGGCTATGGATAGAGCATGGCCTAACAAGTGTACACACATAATATGAGACTTTTCTCTACTATACAAGCAGAGATATTTAGCTGAGAATAGTACACCTCTCTCTGCTCTCAAGGGAAAGCTGAGAGGAAAATTCCGACTTTCAAATGCTCATATCTCCTGAACGGGGCGAATTTTCTCATTTTGTTGACAGATTCTTGTTCAGCTCTTCAAGTACTATCTTATACGTTATTTTGAGCGATTTTGAGAATTTTTCATTTTTGCAAAAATCATGATGTATACATCATGCGTTTTTCAGCCAAAAAATGAAAATCTCTCAGATTTGCTTGATATTTGGGCTATGGATAGAGCATGGCCTAACAAGTGTACACACATAATATGAGACTTTTCTCTACTATACAAGCAGAGATATTTAGCTGAGAATAGTACACCTCTCTCTGCTCTCAAGGGAAAGCTGAGAGAGGAAAATTCCGACTTTCAAATGCTCATATCTCCTGAACGGGAGCGAATTTTCTCATTTTGTTGACAGATTCTTGTTCAGCTCTTCAAGTACTATCTTATACGTTATTTTGAGCGATTTTGAGAATTTTTCATTTTTGCAAAAATCATGATGTATACATCATGCGTTTTTCAGCCAAAAATGAAAATCTCTCAGATTTGCTTGATATTTGGGCTATGGATAGAGCATGGCCTAACAAGTGTACACACATAATATGAGACTTTCTCTACTATACAAGCAGAGATATTTAGCTGAGAATAGTACACCTCTCTCTGCTCTCAAGGGAAAGCTGAGAGAGGAAAATTCCGACTTTCAAATGCTCATATCTCCTGAACAGGGAGCAATTTTCTCATTTTGTTGACAGATTCTTGTTCAGCTCTTCAAGTACTATCTTATACGTTATTTTGAGCGATTTTGAGAATTTTTCATTTTTGCAAAAATCATGATGTATACATCATGCGTTTTTCAACCAAAAATGAAAATCTCTCAGATTTGTGATATTTGGGCTATGAATAGAGCATGGCCTAACAAGTGTACACACATAATATGAGACTTTTCTCTACTATACAAGCAGAGATATTTAGCTGAGAATAGTACACCTCTCTCTGCTCTCAAGGGAAAGCTGAGAGAGGAAAATTCCGACTTTCAAATGCTCATATCTCCTGAACAGGAGCAATTTTCTCATTTGTTGACAGATTCTTGTTCAGCTCTTCAAGTACTATCTTATACGTTATTTTGAGCGATTTTGAGAATTTTTCATTTTTGCAAAAATCATGATGTATACATCATGCGTTTTCAACCAAAAATGAAAATCTCTCAATTTGCTTGATATTTGGGCTATGGATTGAGCATGGCCTAACAAGTGTACACACATAATATGAGACTTTTCTCTACTATACAAGCAGAGATATTTAGCTGAGAATAGTACACCTCTCTCTGCTCTCAAGGGAAAGCTGAGAGAGGAACATTCCGACTTTCAAATGCTCATATCTCCTGAACAGGAGCGAATTTTCTCATTTTGTTGACAGATTCTTGTTCAGCTCTTCAAGTACTATCTTTTACGTTATTTTGAGCGATTTTGAGAATTTTTCATTTTTGCAAAAATCATGATGTATACATCATGCGTTTTTCAACCAAAAATGAAAATCTCTCAGATTTGCTTGATATTTGGGCTATGGATAGAGCATCGCCTAACAAGTGTACACACATAATATGAGACTTTTCTCTACTATACAAGCAGAGATATTTAGCTGAGAATAGTACACCTCCCTCTGCTCTCAAGGGAAAGCCCAGCGCGCAAATTCCCGACTTTCAAATGCTCATATCTCCTGAACGGGAGCGAATTTTCTCATTTTGTTGACAGATTCTTGTTCAGCTCTTCAAGTACTATCTTATACGTTATTTCGAGCGATTTTGAGAACATCATGCGTTTTTTCAGCCAAAAAATGAAAATCTCTCAGATTTGCTTGATATTTGGGCTATGGATAGAGCATGGCCTAACAAGTGTACACACATAATATGAGACTTTTCTCTACTATACAAGCAGAGATATTTAGCTGAGAATAGTACACCTCTCTCTGCTCTCAAGGGAAAGCTGAGAGAGGAAAATTCCGACTTTCAAATGCTCATATCTCCTGAACGGGAGCAAATTTTCTCATTTTGTTGACAGATTCTTGTTCAGCTCTTCAAGTACTATCTTATACGTTATTTTGAGCGATTTTGAGAATTTTTCATTTTTGCAAAAAATCATGATGTAGACATCATGCGTTGTTTCAGCCAAAAAATGAAATTCTCTCAGATTTGCTTGATATTTGGGCTATGGGTAGAGCATTGTCTAACGAGTGTACACACATAATATGCGACTTTTCTCTACTATACAAGCAGAGATATTTAGCTGAGAATAGTACCTCTCTCTGCTCTCAAGGGAAAGCTGAGAGAGGGAAATTCCGACTTTCAAATGCTCATATCTCCTGAACGGGAGCGAATTTTCTCATTTGTTGACAGATTCTTGTTCAGCTCTTCAAGTACTATCTTATACGTTATTTTGAGCGATTTTGAGAATTTTTCATTTTTGCAAAAAATCATGATGTATACATCATGCGTTTTTCAGCCAAAAATCAAAGTCTCTCAGATTTGCTTGATATTTGGGCTATGGATAGAGCATGGCCTAACAAGTGTACACCCATAATATCCGACTTTTCTCTACTATACAAGCAGAGATATTCAGCTGAGAATAGTACACCTCTCTCTGCTCTCAAGGGAAAGCTGAGAGAGGAAAATTCCGACATTCAAATGCTCATATCTCCTAGGGAGCAAATTTTCTCATTTTGTTGATAGATTCTTGTTCAGCTCTTCAAGTACTATCTTATACGTTATTTTGAGCGATTTTGAGAATTTTTCATTTTTGCAAAAATCATGATGTATACATCATGCGTTTTTCAGCCAAAAATGAAAATCTCTCAGATTTGCTTGATATTTGGGCTATGGATAGAGCATGGCCTAACAAGTGTACACACATCATATGAACCTTTTCTCCACTGTACAAGCAGGGATATTTAGCTGAGAATAGTACACCTCTCTCTGCTCTCAAGGGAAAGCTGAGAGAGGAAAATTCCGACTTTCAAATGCTCATATCTCCTGAACGGGGCGAATTTTCTCATTTTGTTGACAGATTCTTGTTCAGCTCTTCAAGTACTATCTTATACGTTATTTTGAGCGATTTTGAGAATTTTTCATTTTTGCAAAAATCATGATGTATACATCATGCGTTTTTCAGCCAAAAATGAAAATCTCTCAGATTTGCTTGATATTTGGGCTATGGATAGAGCATGGCCTAACAAGTGTACACACATAATATGAGACTTTTCTCTACTATACAAGCAGAGATATTTAGCTGAGAATAGTACACCTCTCTCTGCTCTCAAGGGAAAGCTGAGAGAGGAAAATTCCGACTTTCAAATGCTCATATCTCCTTAACGGAGGCGAATTTTCTCATTTTGTTGACACATTCTTGTTCAGCTCTTCAAGTACTATCTTATACGTTATTTTGAGCGATTTTGAGAATTTTCATTTTTGCAAAAATCATGATGTATACATCATGCGTTTTTCAGCCAAAAATGAAAATCTCTCAGATTTGCTTGATATTTGGGCTATGGATAGAGCATGGCCTAACAAGTGTACACACATAATATGAGACTTTCCTCTACTATACAAGCAGAGATATTTAGCTGAGAATAGTACACCTCTCTCTGCTCTCAAGGGAAAGCTGAGAGAGAAAAATTGCGACTTTCAAATGCTCATATCTCCTGAACGAGAGCGAATTTTTTCATTTTGTTGACAGATTCTTGTTCAGCTCTTCAAGTACTATCTTATACGTTATTTTGAGCGATTTTGAGAATTTTTCATTTTTGCAAAAATCATGATGTATACATCATGCGTTTTCAGCCAAAAATGAAAATCTCTCAGATTTGCTTGATATTTGGGCTATGGATAGAGCATGGCCTAACAAGTGTACACATAATATGAGACTTTTCTCTACTATACAAGCAGAGATATTTAGCTGAGAATAGTACACCTCTCTCTGCTCTCAAGGGAAAGCTGAGAGAGGAAAATTCCGACTTTCAAATGCTCATATCTCCTGAACAGGAGCGAATTTTCTCATTTTGTTGACAGATTCTTGTTCAGCTCTTCAAGTACTATCTCATACGTTATTTTGAGCGATTTTGAGAATTTTTCATTTTTGCAAAAAATCATGATGTATACATCATGCGTTTTCAGCCAAAAATGAAAATCTCTCAGATTTGTGATATTTGGGCTATGGATAGAGCATGGCCTAACAAGTGTACACACATAATATGAGACTTTTCTCTACTATACAAGCAGAGATATTTAGCTGAGAATAGTACACCTCTCTCTGCTCTCAAGGGAAAGCTGAGAGAGGAAAATTCCGACTTTCAAATGCTCATATCTCCTGAACGGGAGCGAATTTCTCATTTTGTTGACAGATTCTTGTTCAGCTCTTCAAGTACTATCTTATACGTTATTTTGAGCGATTTTGAGAATTTTTCATTTTTGCAAAAATCATGATGTATACATCATGCGTTTTTTCCGCCGCAAGATGAAAATCGCTCAGATTTGCTTGATATTTGGGCTATGGATAGCGCATGGCCTAACAGGTGTACACACATAATATGAGACTCTTCTCTACTATACACACAGAGATATTTAGCTGAGAATAGTACACCTCTCTGCTCTCAAGGGAAAGCTGAGAGGAAAATTCCGACTTTCAAATGCTCATATCTCCTGAACTGGAGCGAATTTTCTCATTTTGTTGACAGATTCTTGTTCAGCTCTTCAAGTACTATCTTTTACGTTATTTTGAGCGATTTTGAGAATTTTTCATTTTTTGCAAGAAATCATGATGTATACATCATGCGTTTTTTCAGCCAAAAAATGAAAATCTCTCAGATTTGGGCTATGGATAGAGCATGGCCTAACAAGTGTACACACATAATATGAGACTTTTCTCTACTATACAAGCAGAGATATTTAGCTGAGAATAGTACACCTCTCTCTGCTCTCAAGGGAAAGCTGAGAGAGGAAAATTCCGACTTTCAAATGCTCATATCTCCTGAACGGGAGCGAATTTTCTCATTTTGTTGACAGATTCTTGTTCAGCTCTTCAAGTACTATCTTATACGTTATTTTGAGCGATTTTGAGAATTTTTCATTTTTTGCAAAAAATCATGATGTATACATCATGCGTTTTTCAGCCAAAAAATGAAAATCTCTCAGATTTGCTTGATATTTGGGCTATGGATAGAGCATGGCCTAACAAGTGTACACACATAATATGAGACTTTTCTCTACTATACAAGCAGAGATATTTAGCTGAGAATAGTACACCTCTCTCTGCTCTCAAGGGAAAGCTGAGAGAGGAAAATTCCGACTTTCAAATGCTCATATCTCCTGAACGGGAGCGAATTTTCTCATTTTGTTGACAGATTCTTGTTCAGCTCTTCAAGTACTATCTTATACGTTATTTTGAGCGATTTTGAGAATTTTCATTTTTGCAAAAATCATGATGTATACATCATGCGTTTTTCAGCCAAAAATGAAAATCTCTCAGATTTGCTTGATATTTGGGCTATGGATAGAGCATGGCCTAACAAGTGTACACACATAATATGAGACTTTTCTCTACTATACAAGCAGAGATATTTAGCTGAGAATAGTACACCTCTCTGCTCTCAAGGGAAAGCTGAGAGAGGAAAATTCCGACTTTCAAATGCTCATATCTCCTGAACGGGGCGAATTTTCTCATTTTGTTGACAGATTCTTGTTCAGCTCTTCAAGTACTATCTTATACGTTATTTTGAGCGATTTTGAGAATTTTCATTTTTGCAAAAATCATGATGTATACATCATGCGTTTTTCAGCCAAAAATGAAAATCTCTCAGATTTGCTTGATATTTGGGCTATGGATAGAGCATGGCCTAACAAGTGTACACACATAATATGAGACTTTTCTCTACTATACAAGCAGAGATATTTAGCTGAGAATAGTACACCTCTCTCTGCTCTCAAGGAAAGCTGAGAGGAAAATTCCGACTTTCAAATGCTCATATCTCCTGAACGGGAGCGAATTTTTTCATTTTGTTGACAGATTCTTGTTCAGCTCTTCAAGTACTATCTTATACGTTATTTTGAGCGATTCTGAGAATTTTTCATTTTTTGCAAAAAATCATGATTTATACATCATGCGTTTTTCAGCCAAAAAATGAAAATCTCTCAGATTTGCTTGATATTTGGGCTATGGATAGAGCATGGCCTAACAAGTGTACACACATAATATGAGACTTTTCTCTACTATACAAGCAGAGATATTTAGCTGAGAATAGTACACCTCTCTCTGCTCTCAAGGGAAAGCTGAGAGAGGAAAATTCCGACTTTCAAATGCTCATATCTCCTGAACGGGAGCGAATTTTTTCATTTTGTTGACAGATTCTTGTTCAGCTCTTCAAGTACTATCTTATACGTTATTTTGAGCGATTTTGAGAATTTTTCATTTTTTGCAAAAAATCATGATGTATACATCATGCGTTTTTTCAGCCAAAAAATGAAAATCTCTCAGATTTGCTTGATATTTGGGCTATGGATAGAGCATGGCCTAACAAGTGTACACACATAATATGAGACTTTTCTCTACTATACAAGCAGAGATATTTAGCTGAGAATAGTACACCTCTCTCTGCTCTCAAGGGAAAGCTGAGAGAGGAAAATTCCGACTTTCAAATGCTCATATCTCCTGAACGGGAGCGAATTTTCTCATTTTGTTGACAGATTCTTGTTCAGCTCTTCAAGTACTATCTTATACGTTATTTTGAGCGATTTTGAGAATTTTTCATTCTTTGCAAAAAATCATGATGTATACATCATGCGTTTTTCAACCAAAAATGAAAATCTCTCAGATTTGTGATATTTGGGCTATGGATAGAGCATGGCCTAACAAGTGTACACACATAATATGAGACTTTTCTCTACTGTACAAGCAGAGATATTTAGCTGAGAATAGTACACCTCTCTCTGCTCTCAAGGGAATGCTGTGAGAGGAAAATTCCGACTTTCAAATGCTCATATCTCCTGAACGGAAGCGAATTTTCTCATTTTGTTGACAGATTCTTGTTCAGCTCTTCAAGTACTATCTTATACGTTATTTTGAGCGATTTTGAGAATTTTTCATTTTTGCAAAAATCATGATGTATACATCATGCGTTTTTCAGCCAAAAATGAAAATCTCTCAGATTTGCTTGATATTTGGGCTATGGATAGAGCATGGCCTAACAAGTGTACACACATAATATGAAACTTTTCTCTACTATACAAGCCGGGATATTAAGCTGCGGATAGTACACCTCTCTCTGCTCTCAAGGAAAAGCTGAGAGAGGAAAATTCCGACTTTCAAATACTCATATCTCCTGAACGGAAGCGAAGTTTCTCATTTTGTTGACAGATTCTTGTTCAGCTCTTCAAGTACTATCTTATATGTTATTTTGAGCAATTTTGAGAATTTTTCATTTTTGCAAAAATCATGATGTATACATCATGCGTTTTTCAGCCAAAAATGAAAATCTCTCAGATTTTCTTGATATTTGGGCTATGGATAGAGCATGGCCTAACAAGTGTACACACATAATATGAGACTTTTCTCTACTATACAAGCAGAGATATTTAGCTGAGAATAGTACACCTCTCTCTGCTCTCAAGGGAAAGCTGAGAGAGGAAAATTCCGACTTTCAAATGCTCATATCTCCTGAACGGGAGCGAATTTTCTCATTTTGTTGACAGATTCTTGTTCAGCTCTTCAAGTACTATCTTATACGTTATTTTGAGCGATTTTGAGAATTTTTCATTTTTGCAAAAATCATGATGTATACATCATGCGTTTTTCAGCCAAAAAATGAAAATCTCTGATTTGCTTGATATTTGGGCTATGGTTAGAGCATGGCCTAACAAGTGTACACACATAATATGAGACTTTTCTCTACTATACAAGCAGAGATATTTAGCTGAGAATAGTACACTTCTCTCTGCTCTCAAGGGAAAGCTGAGAGGGGAAAATTCCGACTTTCAAATGCTCATATCTCCTGAACAGAAGCGTATTTTTTCATTTTGTCAACAGATTCTTGTTCAGCTCTTCAAGTACTATCTTATACGTTATTTTGAGCGATTTTGAGAATTTTCATTTTTGCAAAAATCATGATGTATACATCATGCGTTTTTCAGCCAAAATGAAAATCTCTCAGTTTTGCTTGGTATTTGGGCTACGATTAGAGCATGGCCTAACAAGTGTACACACATAATATGAGACTTTTCTCTACTATACAAGCAGAGATATTTAGCTGAGAATAGTACCTCTCTCTGCTCTCAAGGAAAGCTGAGAGAGGAACATTCCGACTTTCAAATGCTCATATCTCCTGAACAGGAGCGAATTTTCTCATTTTGTTGACAGATTCTTGTTCAGCTCTTCAAGTTCTATCTTATACGTTATTTTGAGCGATTTTGAGAATTTTTCATTTTTTGCAAAAAATCATGATGTATACATCATGCGTTTTTTCAGCCAAAAAATGAAAATCTCTCAGATTTGCTTGATATTTGGGCTATGGATAGAGCATGGCCTAACAAGTGTACACACATGATATGAGACTTTTCTCTACTATACAAGCAGAGATATTTAGTTGAGAATAGTACACCTCTCTCTGCTCTCAAGGAAAGCTGAGAGAGGAAAATTCCGACTTTCAAATGCTCATATCTCCTGAACGGGAGCGAATTTTCTCATTTGTTGACAGATTCTTGTTCAGCTCTTCAAGTACTATCTTATACGTTATTTTGAGCGATTTTGAGAATTTTTCATTTTTGCAAAAATCATGATGTATACATCATGCGTTTTCAGCCAAAAATGAAAATCTCTCAGATTTGCTTGATATTTGGGCTATGGATAGAGCATGGCCTAACAAGTGTACACACATAATATGAGACTTTTCTACTATACAAGCAGAGATATTTAGGTGAGAATAGTACACCTCTCTCTGCTCTCAAGGGAAAGCTGAGAGAGGAAAATTCCGACTTTCAAATGCTCATATCTCCTGAACGGGAGCGAATTTTCTCATTTTGTTGACAGATTCTTGTTCAGCTCTTCAAGTACTATCTTATATGTTATTTTGAGCGATTTTGAGAATTTTTATTTTTTGCAAAAACTCATGATGTATACATCATGCGTTTTTTCAGCCAAAAAATGAAAATCTCTCAGATTTGCTTGATATTTGGGCTATGGATAGAGCATGGCCTAACAAGTGTACACACATAATATGAGACTTTTCTCTACTATACAAGCAGAGATATTTAGCTGAGAATAGTACACCTCTCTCTGCTCTCAAGGGAAAGCTGAGAGAGGAAAATTCCGACTTTCAAATGCTCATATCTCCTGAACGGGAGCGAATTTTCTCATTTTGTTGACAGATTCTTGTTCAGCTCTTCAAGTACTATCTTATACGTTATTTTGAGCGATTTTGAGAATTTTTCATTTTTTGCAAAAATCATGATGTATACATCATGCGTTTATCAGCCAAAAATGAAAATCTCTCAGATTTGCTTGATATTTGGGCTATGGATAGAGCATGGCCTAACAAGTGTACACACATAATATGAGACTTTTCTCTACTATACAAGCAGAGATATTTAGCTGAGAATAGTACACCTCTCTCTGCTCTCAAGGGAAAGCTGAGAGAGGAAAATTCCGACTTTCAAATGCTCATATCTCCTGAACGGGAGCGAATTTTCTCATTTTGTTGACAGATTCTTGTTCAGCTCTTCAAGTACTATCTTATACGTTATTTTGAGCGATTTTGAGAATTTTTATTTTTTGCAAAAACTCATGATGTATACATCATGCGTTTTTTCAGCCAAAAAATGAAAATCTCTCAGATTTGCTTGATATTTGGGCTATGGATAGAGCATGGCCTAACAAGTGTACACACATAATATGAGACTTTTCTCTACTATACAAGCAGAGATATTTAGCTGAGAATAGTACACCTCTCTCTGCTCTCAAGGGAAAGCTGAGAGAGGAAAATTCCGACTTTCAAATGCTCATATCTCCTGAACGGGAGCGAATTTTCTCATTTTGTTGACAGATTCTTGTTCAGCTCTTCAAGTACTATCTTATACGTTATTTTGAGCGATTTTGAGAATTTTTCATTTTTTGCAAAAAATCATGATGTATACATCATGCGTTTTTTCAGCCAAAAAATGAAAATCTCTCAGATTTGCTTGATATTTGGGCTATGGATAGAGCATGGCCTAACAAGTGTACACACATAATATGAGACTTTTCTCTACTATACAAGCAGAGATATTTAGCTGAGAATAGTACACCTCTCTCTGCTCTCAAGGGAAAGCTGAGAGAGGAAAATTCCGACTTTCAAATGCTCATATCTCCTGAACGGGAGCGAATTTTCTCATTTTGTTGACAGATTCTTGTTCAGCTCTTCAAGTACTATCTTATACGTTATTTTGAGCGATTTTGAGAATTTTTCATTTTTTGCAAAAAATCATGATGTATACATCATGCGTTTTTTCAGCCAAAAATGAAAATCTCTCAGATTTTCTTGATATTTGGTCTATGGATATAGCATGGCCTAACAAGTTCCTAACATAATATGAGACTTTTCTCTACTATACAAGCAGAGATATTTAGCTGAGAATAGTACACCTCTCTCTGCTCTCAAGGGAAAGCTGAGAGAGGAAAATTCCGACTTTCAAATGCTCATATCTCCTGAACGGGAGCGAATTTTCTCATTTTGTTGACAGATTCTTGTTCAGCTCTTCAAGTACTATCTTATACGTTCGTTTGAGCGATTTTGAGAATTTTTTATTTTTGCAAAAATCATGATGTATACATCATGCGTTTTTCAGCCAAAAAATGAAAATCTCTCAGATTTGCTTGATATTTGGGCTATGGATAGAGCATGGCCTAACAAGTGTACACACATAATATGAGACTTTTCTCTACTATACAAGCAGAGATATTTAGCTGAGAATAGTACACCTCTCTCTGCTCTCAAGGGAAAGCTGAGAGAGGAAAATTCCGACTTTCAAATGCTCATATCTCCTGAACGGGAGCGAATTTTCTCATTTTGTTGACAGATTCTTGTTCAGCTCTTCAAGTACTATCTTATACGTTATTTTGAGCGATTTTGAGAATTTTTCATTTTTTGCAAAAGATCATGATGTATACATTATGCGTTTTTTCAGCCAAAAAATGAAAATCTCTCAGATTTGCTTGATATTTGGGCTATGGTTAGAGCATGGCCTAACAAGTGTACACACATAATATGAGACTTTTCTCTACTATACAAGCAGAGATATTTAGCTGAGAATAGTACACCTCTCTCTGCGCTCAAGGAAGAGCGGAGAGAGGAAAATTCCGACTTTCAAATGCTCATATCTCCTGAACGGGAGCGAATTTTCTCATTTTGTTGACAGATTCTTGTTCAGCTCTTCAAGTACTATCTTATACGTTATTTTGAGCGATTTTGAGAATTTTCCATTTTTTGCAAAAAATCATGATGCTTTTTTTTCAGCCAAAAAATGAAAATCTCTCAGATTTGCTTGATATTTGGGCTATGGATAGAGCATGGCCTAACAAGTGTACACACATAATATGAGACTTTTCTCTACTATACAAGCAGAGATATTTAGCTGAGAATAGTACACCTCTCTCTGCTCTCAAGGGAAAGCTGAGAGAGGAAAATTCCGACTTTCAAATGCTCATATCTCCTGAACGGGAGCGAATTTTCTCATTTTGTTGACAGATTCTTGTTCAGCTCTTCAAGTACTATCTTATACGTTATTTTGAGCGATTTTGAGAATTTTTCATTTTTTGCAAAAAATCATGATGTGTTGGTGATGTACTTGTCGGGCTGAATAAGAATCTTTTTAATTTGGAAAAAACAATGGAATCAATTTAGATAAAACAAAAATCAATTTTTTCAACAATGGAAAAAATCTCATTCAGGAGATATGAGCATTTGAAAATGGAAATTTTCCTCTCTCAACTTTCCATTGAGTGAAAAGAGAGGGGTACTCTCTCGTTCTTTTCAGCATTGTGACAAATACTCAAATTACCCTAAAGTAGGCTTACATTATTGGAAAATTGTCCAGCAGATCGTTATACATTTTTCAAATTTATCTTCAAGAGAAAACAGATTCAACATTTTGCTGAGAAATTATTGAGTAGTTGTGAAACAGGCTTTGTATGAAATGAGTCAAAATTCTACAATAAATAATTTTATTCCTGTATAAAAACTATACACATTTTTACATCAGTATAAAAATATTCCTGGCACAATTTATGCCATTTCGGCACATTATTTATAAACTATAAAATTATTCAATAATTCAACTATTAATAATTATTTATTTATTCAATCATTTCGAAGATATTACTCTTTATAAAAATATGAGTACCATTAGAACCTAGGGTGTTTATCTAATATGTGCAAGAATGCATGCTGCAATTCATCATTATCTCAACAATATTGATCTTACAATATCTAAACTTGAATCATTTTTACAAACTCACCCATCGCAACCTTTCAAATTCAAACAAAAACTCATCTCACTGAGTACCTAACAATAGTCTAGCATACATTTCTATCAAAATATTCACAATATCACAAAATATAATGATATAATGTACCCTTAATAAACTAAAACTTATACTAGCCTAATCGATAAAAAATAATTTTTAATAATGTTTTCATCTGCGATAGTGAGTTTTAATATTGTAAGTTATGTGATGGTATTTCATACGAGTCAAATCTTCAACTGTATATATATATCTGTAGTTTTAATTTACTATTCAATTATTATTTCAGTAGCTGTAAGGTAGTCAATAATAATTACATGAATAAAACAAATCTAGAAGAGCAATATGATATTTTGAAGATATTTTAGTAAATTGAAATGAAAATCTCTTAATAAATTCACTTAGAATTGAATAATATTGAACAACAAAAATTGTAAATCAGCGTTTTATCCACCTTTCAAAGACTTCGATAAACTAACTTGGGAATGGAAATAGTTTGCTATCTACGTAAATAAATTGTGACTATAACTGTATTTCATCCAGGAAGGAATGGGATGTGATATATAGTGGGAATGAAAATAATGAATAGGAGATGTAGCCTACACTAATATATTGTAAGAGAAAGTAGAATTTCTCAAATTCTAATTTATTTCAAGGTAGAGTAGAAAGTAGAGTCTTATCTGGAAAAGGAATGTGGGTAACCCTGAATACTATAAAATAAAAAATAATTCATCTAAAATCTGTCAGATAATAATCAATAACATTCACACGTTTTAATAAAAAAAGAATAATATAGTATCAATACTGGAATATGGATATGTTTTTCAAAAGGAATGTTGTTACTAAGGGAATCAAACTAGAAATGTAGCTTCTAGAAATAGTTCCACTGCATCTTAAAAACAAATCACTCACAGAAAAAATCTATTCTTCAATTATTGAAAATTATTCCAGAATCATAGATCCAGCTTCCATATAGTTAGAAAATCAGTGTAAGTCAATAAGAATCCTATTATAAGAGAAGAATCCACGGATTGATTAGAGTGTAAAAAGTCTTCAAATATGACCTATGATAGATTTCTATACAAATAATCAGCTAGTGGAATAAAATTTGAAAACTAAATACTAACTTAAATAAAAACCCCTAAAATTATATCAATAACTACTTTACGGCATGCTTTAGAAAATAAACTAAGAAATTTATACCCTGTCAATTCGAAATAAACATTCTAGTTAATAAACCCCTAAATTACTAAGGAATTCAAATCTGAAAATACACATTTGGAACAAGTTTATTTACATTGTTTTATTTTATACAAAGTAGAGCACTATATAAAAATGCTTCTCAACAGATAAAATTCGTTAAGCAACTGTCAATTCTAATTTGCTCAGTCTTTTCAAGAGTTTCAGATTGAAACCATTTTTTTTCAAATTTAGCTGTTGTTTTCCCTACAATATGTTTTAGATTTTCTATATTATAAGAATAGAATATTTCCAATTCGGAAAACGGAGATATATCGTGTTTCAATTACAATACATTAGTAGGTACTTATTTGAACACAACTTTTGTGAATTTTATGTTCAATTGATGAGAAAATAACTCGATAAAATCGATATTATCAAGTATCTTAATACTATTCCCAAACTGATCACTTGAAATAAGTTTACACATTAGGAATAACATAATATATACTTTATCGGTAGATATCCTTTGCGATAGCTATAATTTTCATACAATGATAATTACATAAAAATATATATAATGAGATACATTTAATTTGACGCTCAATTTGGCATTAGATAGCTGGATAGATAGATAGAGAGATATTATATCTTGACGTTGCTGATGACCGTAGAGTACGATGGTAAAGAAGTAATATCAATCTATCTAATGCCAAGCGTCAAATTAAATGAATCTGATTGTAATCCACTTTTTGGTTTTCAAACTACCATCATTTTATTGAAGAGTTGAGTTCGTCATACATTTATAATGAGGCCTATGACAAAAATCGACAGTGTGAGCATAAAAACTAGTTATATTGGGAGTTGGAACAGAAGAATCCATGAACTATAAATTAGAATATCTTGAGTATTGAATGTACGTTTTAAAATCATAAAAGGTTTATCTAATTGTAATTTAAAAAGTTGAAATGATACCTCAATGATTACTGAGTTTCCAAGAAATGTATTATTACGGTGATGACGATTCTCGATAGCTTGTAAGTGTAAAATAATGAGAATTATTCATCGAATAATCGATTTTCACCTTCTTTGTTTGTGTAAGAGATGATAATATTATTGTTTGTGAGAAGTGATTCAGTAGGGTTAGATGAATTTCAAGTATAGTCACTAAAGTTATTACCGATATTATCCTACACTATAAGGCTAGGCGTACACCGGTTAGTCAAGACAAGACAAGACGAGATTAGTGACAGTACTTCACATAGTTGCTTATGAAGCAACACACACCGATTAGTCATTGCATCGGTGTGTGCTGCTTCAAAAGCAACTATGTGAATTACTGTGACTAAACGTCACTAATCTCGTCATGTCTTGTCTTGACTAACCGGTGTACGCCTAGCCTTGAAAGAGACACAGGAAAATTTCGAATACTTCCCACCAAAAATCCAGATTTTCAATAAACTTGAAGATTTCCAATAACCAGAAGAATATTGGAAGACAAATCTAATGTCACAATAGTTACAAGTCATGTAGAGATTTCAAATACAATACAGGAGTCGTATCTTAGTTGGTTGTATAGATAGAAAAATGGCTGCAGTTTCTCATCTGGTCCACCCTAATATCAATTGAAAATATCGATGTAGGTATCGAATACATTAATTGTTAGAACCCTTGTCAGATATTAAGTTGAAAGTCCAATTTCAAATACACACAGCTGCAAGCTTGCATGAATAAAACTTTTGTAAATCATGCTGCAGAGTTTGTGGGTAAATTTTACACAGAAAAGTAAATTTTATTGATATTTTCAATTGATAGTATCGATATTTTCAATTAATATTAGCGTGTCTACAGATTGCACCCCTGTTGCCCTGTTTCAAAACTTCCAATCAATAACAAAACAAAACACTTTTGAAAAACAACAATCCTCCTGAATCGCAGTCATAACCTCACTTATTGCGAAAGACAACTTTTAGGTTAGGTTAGGTTACAATCAATAGTATCGATATTTTCAATCGATAGTAGCGTTGCCCAGATAAGAAACTGCAGCCCTTTTGCACAACTTCTAATCAACAACAAAGCACATTTAACAAACAACCATTCACCTGAATCGCAGACATAACCTCACTTATTGCAAACATAACCTCACTTATTAAGGCGACGGCGAAAGACAACACAAACCGGCACGATGACACCAGCTGCTGCTGCTGCTGCCGCTTAGATGCAGCTAGTAGATAGTAGAGTGCCCCGTCCGGTTTGTGACTGGCGATGCGCTATGATGGCACGTCCGAGTCCTCTATGTCGCAGACATTCGTTGACAGGTCGCTGTGACTGGGATAGCTGCGCGGGAAGCCGTACGGAATAACTTCAGCATCGTCGTCATCGCACTCGCTGCGGTAGGTTAGGTACAGCTCCTCGTCAAGAGTGGCTAGGTCGCGGGCGGGGTCCACTGCAAAAAAGGAACAAAGAAAAAATAATTGAATTATCAAGAGCAGGGGGCTGTCATAGACGGAGTGGAAGTATTGTATCTTCCCTATGTTAAAAAGGGGTGTAGGCTGAGTCTCGATCACGCTAGTTTCCGGACGGAGTTTTGGCGCTGTATTTGAATTCAGAGCCTTTAGGTTAAGTTTCATTTTCATAAAGACTTTTGAAAGTTTATGGTATCTTTTGCGGTATAAATCAAAACTGATGAGAGAATATGGTTGATATTCACGGCAAAATATAACATTTTTGTTATATTCTTCGTTTTTTAGGTTGGTTTGAGTAGAAGTAGGTGTGATTCTCTACTACAGGTTAGAATGGTTATTCACTAATTCACTAATAATGGTTAACTTCTAATATCGTTAGTATTAAACTCTTGGATTATTCTTCAATATCATTGATCTAATTAGTTTCTCAAGTAACCAATTTGAACCATCCGCTATTCAATCAGAATAACTATTATCAATTTAATAACTCAATTTCAAATAAAGTCCGTCCAATTTGTCATCCTACTCAGTTGATATTTCCAGTCAATATTGATAGTCAAATCGTGATCAAAGGTTACTATCACCATAACAACAAAGGTAAAGGCCGATCTAGGACAGCCTAGGACTTAAGCCTGGTTTTCATTAGCAGAGTTAGTGGTAGAGTTCCCTGGGCGAGTACTAACTATCTTGTGAACTCTCCCAATGAAAACGTTCATAGTAGAGTAGAGTGATGGTAGAGTACTTGTTTTTGGTAGAGTAGAGTGGGATAGCACCGTGGGATAGTACTCTACCACTTGCCTTCCCCCACCACCGCTTCTCACTCTACTCTACCACCACTATTCTAATGAAAACAGTCTCGAGCTAGTAGAGTAGAGTCATTTCAAGGTTAGATCTGTTCACTAGACAACACACTTTACCAACTATTCTCAATTGTAGTGAAAACAGCTACTCGACCAAGTAAGTAGAGTAGAGTTAGTACGGTAGAGTTAGTATGCTAGTTACTCGACCACTAACTCTACTAATGAAAACCAGGCTTCATGGATGTATTGCATCGCGTCTACACGCGTAGAACCTGTAGAATCTAGTTAAACTGAGTAGCCTACTTAAACTGGGAGCTCATTCTATTCGAAATTTTTTCATCTGATTCTCCGCTATTATTTGAAAATCTATTCCAATAACAATAACTAATTATTATTATTATTGCTATATCAAATAGCATTTGACATAAAAAGTTTGAAATTTTGAATTCAACAGATACAGATATAGATTTGATTGCTATATCAAATATCAAATAGCTATTCAGCGTCAGAAATTTCAAAATTTGAATTCAATAGTTTAATAGTAGCAGATTCAAAATTACTGAAGAACGTGGGAAAAAACGTATAAGAGAGCTTATAAAAGAAAAACAAAGAGACAGAAACGGCCACTCCCGTCTTTCGGAGGAGACGAAAAGCCGTCGGTCCCGACTGCTGTCATAAAAACAGTCGTCATCTCTCATTATCACCCCTCTCATTACCCACGCACAAGCCTAGAGCTCATGTGGGCATCACCCTCAAAAAAAAAGAGAAAAAAGTTAGTCAAAGATTCAAAAACAGTCGTCATCTCTCATTATCACCCCTCTCATTACCCACGCACAAGCCTAGAGCTCATGTGGGCATCACCCTCAAAAAGAAAAGTTAATCAAAGATTCGAGAGTAGGTTTTTACCTGGAGTGAGCAGTCGGTGAGTGGCGATGGGCGATTCGTTGCTTTCGTTGCTGTGAAAACTGGACGAGTCAGGTACTTCGCTGCCAGGTACTTCGGTGATGTTGGGCAGAGGCGTCTGGCTTGGGCGCACCCAGTCCGAACAGTCCCAGTGGTAGCCTTGAGACAAAATCAAACCCCGATTATCTTCTCTGTATCGTTCCAATTTTAGTATATGTACTGAAGCAAGTACTAACCCCGATTATCTCAATTGGCCTTGTTTGAAAGAAGAATACATTAAAAAAAAACATATATTATGCGTCGACGATAACAGGAAGAAGAAAAAGGAGGAGGAGGAGAGGGAAGGATTAGGTGGATAAGGTAAAGTAGTGGGAGGAGGAGGAGGAGGAAAGGGAAAGGAAGATTAGGTGGATGAGGAAGTTAGTGGAAGGAGGAGGAGGAGGAAAGAAAAGGAGGAGGAGGAGGAGGGAAGAGGGAAAGGAAGATTAGGTGGATGAGGAAGTAATGTAGTAGTGGGAGGAGGAGGAGGAGGAGAAGGAAGAAAAGGGAGGAGGAAGAGTGAGGAGGAGGGAGGGAGGAAATTAGGATAATGAGAGAGGAGGAGGAGGAGGAGGAGGAAGAAGGAAGAAAAGGAGGAGGAAGAGGAGGAGGAGGAGGAAGAGGAGGAAAGGAGGGGAGGAGGAGGAGGAGGAGAGAAAGAAAAGGAGGAGGAAGAGGATGAGGAGGAGGAGGAGGAGGGAGGAGGAGGAGGAGAGGGAAAGGAAGATTAGGTGGATGAGGAAGTAATGTAGTAGTGGGAGGAGGAGGAGGAAGAGGAAAAGGAGGAGGAGGATGAGGAGGAGCGGGAGGAGGATGAGGAGAAGAGGAGGAGGAGGAGGAAGAGGAAGGAGCAATCCCAGTGGTAGCCTAGCAAAATAAAACGGTTATCTAAGTTATTTCTAAAAAAGACTACATTTAAAACATGTGCGTCGTTAGAGTTGATGAAGGAGGTGGAGGACGAGGAGGAGGAGGAGGAGGATGAAGAAAAGGAGGAGGAGGAAGAGGAAAGAAATATTATGTGGATAAGGAAGTAATGTAGTAGTGGGAGGAGGAGGAGGAGAAGAAGGAAGAAAAGGAGGAGGAAGAGGATGAGGAGGAGGAGGAGGATTGATGAGGAGGAGGAGGAGGAAGAGGAAAAGGAGAAGGAGAAGGAGGATGGATGAGGAGGAGGAGGAGGAGGAAGATGAAGAGCAATCCCAGTGGTAGCCTAGCAAAATAAAACGGTTTTCCAAGTTAGTTCTAAAAAAGACTACATTTAAATACATGTGCGTCGTTAGAGTTGATGAAGGAGGAGGAGGAGGAAAAGGAGCAGGAGGAAGAAGAGGAGGGCGAGGAAGAGGAGAAGAGGAGGAGGTGGTGGATGAGGATTCAAAGTGGAAGGAGGAGGAAGAGAAGGAGGAGGAGGAAAAGGAACAGAAGGAGAAGGAAGAGGAGGATGTAGATGAGGTTCGAAATTAATTCTATCAAGTATTAGGCTAATATAGCAATATGGGCAAGTCATATAAAATATTCACATGACTTCATACAATTAAATATGACACCATGTGACACCAAATTTATTGTATTAAAAAACTTTTGTACTGTGTAATTTTTTCAATAAAATTTCTGATTTCTGATGAATATACTGTACTAAAATTGCTGTCTTTTATACGGTGCTACAACACTCTCACTGTTCCTTGTATTGTATGCATGGAACTCCTGATGATTGGGAAATTCTAAGTTTTCTTTAACGTGGACTAAATTCGAAAAAATGTTGAGAGATGAGAGAGTTACGGCCGCTTTCCCCAACGCTGCTTATCCAACATTTGGCTTAAGCCTCATTTGGAGAATAGGAAAACTATAGAAAAAAATATTGAGCGTCAGCTGTTACTTAAGCAGCGTTGGGGAAAGCGGCCCTTATTATTCAAATAATTGAAAAATGAGGCCTACACGAATCTCTTTGTTATAAACCCAGGATGGCTCTAAAACGTGGGTAGATGGCGGATGGTTTACATGATTTATCAAGAAGGCCGTGACAATTTTCTACATGTTCTATTATTATGGATGTTGTATGAGCTATAGAAAAACCATCTAGGTAACAACCCAGCAGTGCGGCCTCAGCTTTATAGCCTTCTTCTGCCATAAAAAAGCACTCTGTAATAGTGAAATCAATTTTTATTCCTTCGTACCTATTATTCCCATGGTGTGTGTATTGTCAATTAATGAAAAAATAAATAAACTATTCAAATATAAGCTCTGAAGAAACCTCTATCTAAAAGAAAAAGCTCTACGGTCTACTTCACTAACCTTGATGACCCTGGTGAGGCCAATCAGCTACCCTGCTGGCGTCATCTTCCACACAGCTCAGGGAACGTCTCGCCGCTCGTGGAGGATTATCCGAGGCGCGTTTCAGATCTGAAATTTAATTAATCATTATAAAGGATGGAAAAATCATTTGGACATTAGTTACATCATAGTAGGTAGGTAAAACGGGACCTGTAATGTATTTCCTACTACAAAAGAGCTGGTTGCAAATAAAATCTCCTCGCAATAAAGCTTGTGATTCAGGTTGTGCAAATGTTTATTCAAATACATAATATAAATAGATTATTTATTTTCCTATAATAGAATAATGTATTTCCTACTATATTTCCTACCAGCTAAAGAGCTGGTTGCAAATAAAATCTCCTCGCAATAAAGCTTGTGATTCAGGTTGTGCAAATGTTTATTCAAATACATAAAATAAACAAAGATTTATTTTCCAACAAAACTAATACTACTAAGATTCTATAGAACTATTCTATTATTATAGTGATCCCACAAAGAGAACAGAGTTGAGAGAAATGCTACTACGCATGAGCGACTCTGAAACTGTTAGTGTGAAATCAGTTCGTCCAACACTAAGACCCTGCGCCCACTTCGCAACTGCTATCTGATTTCAGTCAGCAACCCAATGTTGCCAGATGACATTTGGCTGTTTTTCGGGTAATCTAACCTATCAGCCAAAGTCATCTGGCAACGCTGGGTTGCTGACTGAAATCACATAGCAGTTGCTTAGTGGGCGCAGGGGCTAAGTAGGTTGCACTAAGCATGATAATTCTGAAACTACTTCAGAATTTTAGTAAATCAGTATAACAGTATATTAGTATATAGTATAACTTCAGAATAGTTTTATATTTTTGCTATAAGTCACTCGAGTTTCATTCTTTACAATCATGTTTCGCCAGTTTACTATTCGTAGACACATTAATTTATATAACTAGGCCTATTTTCATGTTGGAAGCATTGTAGCAGACGCCATCTTAGATCTCTGTCCACTTGCTAGGGATGATGCCTACATAAGCTCCAAGTTTGTGCGTGGGTAATGGAAGGATGATGATGAGATATGAATGGACCTACAGCTTTAGGTTGGTTCCGAACCATCGGGAAGCGATTTTGAAGCTCATAAATTTTTGTATTTAGAGGAGCCGGTCACCGATACAACGGGAGTGGTAGGCGATTAGCCTCGCCTCTGCCTCTGGGACCAACCCGCTTCCCTTCTTCTCTTCGTGGTAGCACTATATCATATTATTTTAATGTTCGCTCCAACTAACCGTTGTTAATCTTGTGACCGTTGTTGGTGTGATTGCGGTTAAGGTTTCTGAGGTAGTCGGGAGGCACGTTCTCCAATTCGTCGCCAGCTGATCCGTAGCTGCGCAGCGTATCGAGGTTGTTCAGCGGCGGCGTGTAGATCTCATTGTTGCAGCTGGCCGCATACGAGACGGGTCGCTGGGGACACTGCAAACAAAAACAGAACTCAACAGATTAAGTATAAAAATAAAGTAAGAATATAAGAGTAAATAAAGTAAAAAAATAAGTATAAAAAATGCTATAAAATTAACTACAGTACAACTACAACTACGACAAAGTCAAGTGGATGTGAAACTGGTAACCAGCTGGTAGGCCTAAGCCCACATAGGGCTGTTGAGCCATTGACAAACAAACAACTACAACATTATAATAATTATCACTATACTCTGTTCAGGGAAAGGAGAGACGATGTAAACAAACATGCGTGTGCGAGAGTCTAGCTAGGAGCAGCTAGACCGATTCACAGTAGAACTACTGAAATAATATTACTATTATCTGCAGTACGTAATTCCAGTCTGACCTTGAATGAACGTATAGTGAACTGGAATTAGACAGGAAATTTATCAAAAACAGCTCTGAGTCATCGGTTCTATAGCAGGATCCATATTAACTTGTCATAAAACATAATTATGATCTACGAGCATATGATCACAATACTTAACCTACAAATGCTGAATCTCGTAGATTATTGAAAAGGTCTTTTAAAAAGTTATTCATTGAAAAGGTATTCTTTAAAAAGGTCTCTAAGACTTTCAAGTCTTTTGATTATTGTGTCGAAATCACTGTTTAATTATTACTGGAACAGCTGATTTCTGACAAGTTAATTGGATCCTGCTATACACGCGCACAAATGCAAACAGCTTGTTTTGGCCGTCTCTCGACTCCGTGAACAGAGTATAGATAGATGATTAATTGAATATTAGATAGGCTAGTAATATTCTAATTCAAAACATCCAATTAAAAAATTAAAAATATCCAGGGACCTGTTTCATAAAAGATTTTCAGAAGAGGAAAAACGTGTACGTACACACTAGACGGTGAATAGCAAATACTTCTAGTGTGTGTATGCCTCTCTGTATTTTTATAAAACAAGCTGAAAAAGAACCTGTTCATTTCCTCAATTTCTACAGAAATGAATGGATGAAACTGGGAATAATCATACCAGTTGTGTGACAGGTGTAACTTCCAGGTTGCTCAACTTCGACGTTCTTTTTATATCCGGATTCAGCACCGGCGGACTCTTGTTCAGTCTTGTAACTCGTGTTGTGTTTCTGCATCGTCTGTCAAAATTAAATTTCCAATATTAGTTCTCACATTTCACATTGACACAATATTTAAGAATGTTTACAAAAAAAACGTTGCTCCTGAACTGTCAAAATTAAATTTCCAATATTAGTTTTCACATTTCACACAAATACAAATTGACACAATATTTAAGAATGTTTACAAAAAACCGTTGCTCCCTTTATACGTTTCGTATTCAGTTAACTTATTTTCGAGACAAGTGTGGAGTTCCATAATAATCAACAGCACCATGTCAGATGGTTTAGAATGTGGCTATGGTCACAGAAAAGGAGAGGCAGAAGGCTGACTGCATGTAATGAAACTGAATATTCGATTTCTTATAGTTCCGCCTCCATGCTCTATGGTGGCACTAGTGTCTCCCTCCGGTCCATGGAGATGAGAAACATAGATATGCCATGGCATAATCTACGCACTCACTCTAAATCATTTTTCAATGCTTTCTCCATGCTACTAGCCTCAATTTATACAGGTATATTGATAAATTCAGTTTAAATTTTATGTGTATCAGAAAACTCATTTTGTTGTTTTTCACTAATAAATACGGCACCTATTCGAAGTCAAAATTAAACAATAGCAATAATAACATCTATTTCCTGACTCTATAATATCAAACTCTTTTACCACAGATTGATAATCTCTTCACCAGAGATTGATATATTGATGGTGTAATAACCGGAACCGGTATCTCATGTTTCAATAAATTAGTGTTTATGACAACTTCAAGACTTTTCATTCAATATGGATAACCGACATAATATCACCTTCACTACTACACAAGGAAAAAAAATGAAATTGAAATGAATTGATTGAATTCATATTGAGTTTAAACAACATACTTACGGTACCTGTTATTGAATTGATTGAATTCCTATTGAGTTTAAAACAACATATTACCTGTTATTGAATTGAAATTGAATAATATTGAAATCTCACCTGTAACAAATGAACAAGATGACCAGCAGAAAGATGGTGGCTAGAGCGATGCCGATGGCGACCAGCTCTTCCCAGGTGATCGAGTAGATGCTGGACGTGATGGAGGGGGGCGAGTGGGGAGGGGGCGGCGGCGGACACGTGTGATTGGTCGACGACGAGCAGAGGGGCGGGGCGAGGCAAGTGTAGCCGGGCGCCGTTGGCTGAGGCATGCAAACCTCGCCCGCCGCGCATGCGCAATCGGCAGCTGCCGGCACTATTTCTTCGCAGCGGTCGCCTAGGAGAGAGAGAGAGAAATAATCATTAAAATCTTCAATTCTTAATTTGAAAAAATAATTTCCCATCACAAAATAGTAGTTTATGCAATGATTGTATTATGAGAGCCTTTGAACCACGAGTGAGGTACGCGGTTAAAATACGATTGAAGCGAGTAATTTAAGGTATCTCACAAGTAGTTCAAAGGCCAAATACAACCATTGCATACAACCAAAACAAAAAATTTAATATTGTATTTATTAATAAACCACCCATGATTCAAAGCAGCATGTCCCTATGTTTTTAGTATGGAAATGATACTCACTATACTTGCTACAGCAAACAGCGGTTCGATTAAAACAGCTGATTTTAGTTTCATTTCCATACCGAACTGATTTCGATACTGGACTCTTGATTTGTATGTTATAAAGTAGTGAATGTATCAAAAAACCTCCAACAATTCGGGTTTTAAATTTAGTTTTGAAAAGGCAGCTGTTTAGATCATCTGCTCTACTTGTAAATTATCCAAGTTAACACACCGAGTCGTGATATTAGACTGAAATTTGGATTTAATACGCATGCGTGCACAGATGATTGAACAGCACACAATATGACAACATTTCCGGGAATTCTAATTTGTTAACGCACCAAGCTTAAGGATGAAAGATGAAAAGCACTATTAGTAAACAACAGACAATATGACAACGTTGCCGGGCATTGCAATTGGATAACGCACCCAGCTGGCCAGATGTCTCTAAAGCCTGGTTTTCATTAGTAGAGTTAGTGGTCGAGTAACTAGCATACTAACTCTACTCTACTTACTTGGTCGAGTAGCTGTTTTCATTTACAATTGAGAATAGTAGGTAAAGTGTGTTGTCTAGTGAACTAGTGTCTAACCTTAAAATGTCGATACGCAACTCTAGCCAGAGGTGCTGTTTTCATTAGAATAGTGATGTGCAGCAGCATCAGAAGCAGAATAGAGTGAGAAACGGCGGTGGGGGAAGGCAAGTGGTAGAGTACTATCCCACTCTACTCTACCAAAAACAAGTACTCTACCATCACTCTACTCTACTATGAACGTTTTCATTGGGAGAGTTCACAAGATAGTTAGTACTCGCCCAGGGAACTCTACCACTAACTCTACTAATGAAAACCAGGCTTAAGGATGAAAACCACTATAGTGTACTTTAGTGTAGAAAATATATGATTTCACTCACCAGCATACCCCAGTTTGCAGGCACAGTAGAGATCGTGCGTGTGAGCGGGAGCCACAAAGCTAGTCACGTCGGTAGCGAACGTCAGGATGCGTTCAGACTCCAACTGTATCCTCTGTCGACAGATTGCCTCATTCAAGCACTCACAGTTCAACACAACACCATTCAGCCCGATACTTTGCAAGGCCTCATTGAATCGCTCCACTTCCACACCACCCTTTACACTCAGCAAAACATCTAAATAACCATGCTTCGCTTCCTGTACACTTATCAACGCCGTATCCTTCATTAGTGTTGATTTCAAAGCGCGGAGCAGTCCTTTCCGTTGGCTGAGTATGAAATTATGTGGAGTAATCCCGTTCAAACGTATACTGTAAGCTTGTTGCAGCATGTCCTCCCATACAGCTTCCACAGTCACTCGAACATTAGCGTGAGACGTGTACTTGCCATCGGTCACGGTCACGTTTAAATTGTAACGACCCGTATCCAGCCCGGGCTCGGCGGTTAGTACCCCGTCTACGGGGTTGATATTGAAGAGGGGTGTTTTGGTAGCCAGCCCAAAAGTGAGAGTGTCGTATTGGTCGGGGTCGGTAGCATGCACCCTACCCATTTCCCCACCCGGGAATCGATCCAAATAAGCTCCAACCCAAATATCTAGCGGAGAAATAGATGGAGGAAATTGGGATTCTTCGATCACTTTAACCAGCAACCAAGTGTCGGAGTACAGTATGGGGGAACCGTTGTCGAACACACGTATGTGAAGGAGGTAGGTCGATTGCAGTTTGTAGTTGAGTTTGGCGGCGGTTCGCACCATTCCGTCCGGTTCAACGCGGAACGTACCGCCTACGTCACCTGATAAAATTTCGAAAGTGTAGGGAGCACCGTTGGGAGCAATGTCTGCATCGGATACGGTTAGCTTCGTCACGCCCCAGCCTGGTTTCTTGTCCTCCTGCGGAAATTCAAACAAAATAATAAGAGATGGTAAAATATGTAAATAGAATAAAAGAGCTTTCAATTTTCCTCTTGTTAGAAAATAGTCACATGCGCCAGTCCAGATATCAACGAAATAGTTAATAGTTTTTTGGACTCACAATTTCAGTAAGATGAATCAACAACATAACCTCTGGACTATTTATCAAAATTTGGGAAAGAAGCAGTTTTGGACAAATGTCTGTTGATTCTTCCCACATTGTAATGTATCTTGCCAATAAATGAATGAATGAAATAAGAAAAGTGGCAATTGGAGAAATTGAATACAGCCAACAGTTACTTTCAGCATTCGCTTTTTCTACCATCATGATTATGATCAATACTTTTACTAGAACTTTTACTTATTAAAATTTCACTAATTTGAAATTATTTTTCACAGGACTTATCAAATTGAATGCTTAAAATATTGTTTGTTGTCTGAGGAATCAATTACATAAGTTTCACTTCATTGTAATTTAAATAATCTGTCAAATTGAAAATTGATTTGATTCCATTCATAATTGTAAGAAATTTGTAAATCATCCACATTGAGCTATAACCCTTGTGTTCTAGAGGAAGAAGTAATTATGCTCCAATAGAATGTTTTGGTAGGAATTTTATTCAAATCATTATTATCTTTACATGCTAACATTTAGTGAACTTTTCGAAGACTATGGTTTTCATGACTAACTATTCATCCAAAATATCACTAATCATCGACTTGGCTGTCAAACTTCCATAAGTAATAAATTTGTATAGCCAAGTGCGGTCATGTGTTATGATGGTCGTATGAGAAATTTATTTTATTCAAGTACCGTAGTTATTTTCCTCGCTCTTCACACACAGGTGAGGAGCCTTCTTTAAATTATTCATATACTTACATTATTGCTGTATACTGTATACGAAGGTGAGTAAAACGTAAAAACAATTTCAATTATTTGGCTATCCAGAGCTATTATTTGTAAAGTGATAGCCTAATTAAAAATTGCACTCAAAGGTGCTTCTATTGCAAAAGTAATTTGCTCAAGTAAGTGATTTCTAAGAAATATAAATTAATTTTCTTGAAACCCTCACCTGTACAATAGCAGTATAGTTGGACTGCATGAATAGAGGCGGGTTATCGTTGATATCCAAAACATCGATATTAACCATGGCCAGATTCGATACTCGAGGAATTCCATTATCAGTTGCTCGAATTTGCAAAACATAGCTTGAAACCTGAAAACAAAACAAAATCACATTGAAAACCTGCTGAAACTTATGTAATGAGATGAATATGTAAAATGATGTAGCCTAAAGCCTAAATGTAATGATGAAAATAACGATGTATAAAATTATGTGTAGCCTAAATATGGGAATAATTTTCTAAAATTATAATGATATTTCATTTTTTCATTATGGATATTCACTCAGCTCTCCCTTCGTGCGTGGTTAATGGAAATTAGGTAGATGCTTTGAATTACAGTATTTTTCTCTCAGATTCATCTAAATTCCTAAACGGTCTACTGCATGTATCCCAGTAGTGATTCCAATATTGTTCTCAATACATTCACCTTCACTACATCGTAACTACAGTATTATGCTACCTTTGTTATATTGATCCATATCGTACTACCTATACATAATACATACAAAAGTGATGTTTTTCCATGATGTCATCTTAGGCTAGGCGTACACCGGTTAGTCAAGACAAGACAAGACGAGATTAGTCACGTTTAGTCACAGTAATTCACATAGTTGCTTAGAACACACCGATGCAATGACTAATCGGTGTGTGTTGCTTCATAAGCAACTATGTGAATTACTGACTAACCGGTGTACGCCTAGCCTTACTGTCCTACAGCAATAATAATAATTATTACAAAGGTTTAGATTACACGGAAACACATTATTTGGATTAAAACGGATTTTGGATTTGGGTAGTTATTTCCAAGTAGTACCGCTTATGATGGTAAATTTTATCACAATGTGTAATATTGTATTGTTATTGTATTGTTAGGGTCAGAGACCCTGAACTGATCAGGAGTGACCTGAAAACTCTGACACCAGACCTGAGCCAGCCAGGTTACACGGAATTATTATTATTTTATTGTACTGTTAAGAACAGCACAGGTTTTTAAGACCCATGTGACAGAAAATTTCATTTTATCGAAATTTTTGTACCAAGTATAGCAGGTTTCTTTTAACTTGTCAGAAAACAGCTGATTTAACGTTAGTAAACGAGCGTACATCAATCAGCTGTTTTCTGACAATTTAAAAGAATCCTGCTATAATTTTATCAATGAAGATTTCTGATTTCCAACCATAATTAATTCAAATCAATCAAACAAAACTCACCATTTCCCTATCAAGAGGCCTGCTAACCGAGATAGTTCCCGTACTAGGATCAATGTAGAACTGCTGGTGTCGATCGCCTCTCTCAATTTGATAACTGACTTCACCGTTCTTACCGCTGTCCAGATCGGTAGCAGTTACTTGAATAACCGAATCGCCGATGGGAATGTCCTCGGACACGCGCGCCGAATACGATTGCTGCGTGAATATCGGCTGGTTGTCGTTATTGTCGGTAACCGTTACATTCACCAGTGCCTGGTTACTGAGCGGCGGCGTTCCTAGATCGGTCGCCTGTACTGTTAACAGGTAGTCGTGCGCTCGCTCGTAGTCTAGTTGCTGCGCTATGGTTATCACACCTGGAAAGAATTTGAATTGAGATTTTAGGACCATAATAGATGAGTCATAGGATAGGTTTAGGAGAGACAAGTATGAGACAAGTGGTGAAGGTGTATACAGAAGAGTATGAGGAAGACAGAGAGCGAATGTATATGAAGATTACTATGACAAAGAGAGAGAGAGAGAGAGAGAGAGAAGAAGAGAGGAAGAAGAGAAGGAGAAGAATGAAGGAGAAGAAGAAGGAAGAAGAAGAAGAAGAGGAAGAAGGAGTAGAAGAGAGAAAGAAGATGAAAAGAAGAGGAAGAGGAGGAGAAGAAGAGAGAGAAGAAGAAGAAGAAGGAAAAGAAGAAGAAGAAGAAAAGAGAGAGAAGAAGAAGAAGAGGAGAGAAGAGAGAAGAAGAAAAAAAAGAAGAAGAAGAAGAAGAAGAGAGAAGAAGAGAGAAGAAGAAGGAAAGAAGAAGAAGAAGAAGAAGAAGAGAAGAAGAAGGAAGAAGGAGAAGAAGAGAAGAAGAAGAAGAAGAAGAAGAAGAGAGAAAGAAGAAGAAGAAAAAGAAAAGGAGAAGAAGAGGAAGAGGGACAGAAGAAGATGAATGAAAAGAAGAAGATGGAGAAGAAGAGAAGATGGAGAAGAAGAAGAGCGAAGAAGGAGAAGAGAAGAAGAAGAAGAAGGAGTGAAACAAGAATGAGGAGAAGAAGAAGAATAAGTGAAACAGAAAAACTTCATGATAAATAAATTAATGAACTTCCCTTTACAAGAACATTACAATAAGAAATGTTTGATTGCATTGAAATTAACTGAACAGCTAAGAATCACTGAACTGAATTGAGTATTACTGGACTGAACATCTAAGGCTTGTAGATTAGTCAAGCAGTTATTCACATAGTGGATGAAGCAACACAGATTAGTCAATTGCATCAGTGTGTTGTACAAGCAAATAATTACTGTGACTAAACGTGACTAATACCGTCTTGTCTTGACTAACCGGTGTACGCCTAGCCTAAGTATCATTTCTCTCCATTTCCAGCTAAATAAGTTCTTCTCTTGACTAGTTTAAAAGTTCTGTTTTTATTTTATTATTCTCTGTACTGATGAAATGTATTTATTTTTCTATGTATTATTGCTACTCTCTTAATTATATTTGTACAGTTGAATGAATAATGTATGCTCTGTATGCAATACAGGTCTTATAAGACCTGGCAATACATTTTATAATGCAAAGAATCAATAGGGGTATTAAAGATGTTGGAGTTAGCCGGCTAAGTCCAGCTATTTGCTATTCTGTTTTCTCAGCTGTCAATTTTTTCCAACGTACTACTATAGCAAAGACTTAACGAATAGCAGCAGTTAGCAAATAGCGTGCTAAATCCAAGATTGTGAATACTCACAAGTTCCAACTTTGCACTGATACCCACGAATATAATACTTTATGAAACTTGATAGCAATACCGTCGTGTTAATTGAAAACTTTTTTTATTCCGGTATGAGATATTTTAACAAACTAGCAGACATTGAAATGTAGAACACAATCGTTTAAACCAGATAAAGAAAATGCTGTAAAAACATATATACTGGAATAAACGAAATATCTTATTTGTACAAAATGTTGATGACTTTTCTTATATCCATATAAAAGTGTTATAATTGTATGTATAAATGAACTTGGCATATTTGATAATTTAGTTGTAACAAAAGTAGAATGTACCGTCATTTGAGTGCAATCAGTTGATGTATCGACATGATGATAAATCTATATAATAAAATACCTTTATTAAAGAACACCAGCACCCACCTGTCTTCTCATTAATGTAGAACTTTCCGTGCTCGTTGCCGCCGATGATCGAGTAGACAATTTCGGCATTGACGCCGGTGTCGAGCGACGTTGCCAACACGTGCGCCACTTCCGTGTTGACGGCGGTGATTTCGGGCACCACCGCGTTGTACGATCTCGACACGAATTCGGGCGGATTGTCGTTGACATCGAGCACAACCACAGTGAGCGCAGTGATGCTCCACAGCTGCTGCGGTGCTCCTTGGTCGGTGGCTTTGAAATTGAAATTGAATTTATTTCTTCATAAAATACATTACAGCAATAAAACACATAGATTGCATGAAGAATTTCCTCTTATGGGCAGAAGCCTGTAGAAGAGGAAAGAGTTCCTATCAGAAGACAAATAAAAAATACATAGATTATGTTCATTAAAACTAAAATTCGTTGATACATCATTCATCAAAATAACCTTTTTAAAAGCGGATTCATAAAAATTAGAAACCATAATAAAAATAATAAGAAACTATTTGTACATTAGCGTATAGTATAATACAAAAATCAGAAAAATAATACAAAAAGCAACAACAGGACATACTCGTTTTGACATCTTCCCAGAAGACAGATAGTATCTTTAATTATAATAATAGCTTTGTCAAATAACGAGCCACACCACACACTCACACACACGCGCAACCACACACACACACACACAACACACCCACACACTTACACGCACCCATACACACGCAACTTGGAAAGGATCACCAAGATGAATTTCCTATTTTCATGCTTTTCAACCTGAATACATTGAGACGATGTAATTTTCAATCTCTTGCCTGCTTGTACTTGAAATCCAGCTGTCTACTAGATTTTTATAATGGCCAATTCTGTTGTTTTGGGGATTCTTAATATGTTCTGGTAATTTTGAGAAAAGTATATTGACTATATAATGTGAAGAAGTGGTAGTAAAAGATTTAAGTAGCCTGGGGGTGGTGATTCCGGTATTTATGGCAGACCTAGTTTGATAATTATGGTGAATATTTGAATATTTATACCTTTCACCGTCAGATTGTAGGCGGCCTGCGTCTCGCGGTCCAGCGGCTTGGCCAGCGTGATGATGCCGCTGTCCGATGCTATCTTAAAGTGACCGTCGGCCGAGTCGAGCAGGTGGTAGCGGATCTTGCGGTTCATGCCTGAACAAATCAAATCGAAATACTTTATTCACTCAATTCATATACACAATTTTTACAAAATACAAGAAAAATCAAGTGCATTCCTCATTGGGCTGAGCCTGCGTGGAGGAATAACATATAGAACAACATATAGAAAAATGATTAACTTCTGACACAGTGTCTGGTGAGATGTTGTGTTAGAATAGAATAGAATGAATAGAGAATAGAATAGAATAGAATAGAATAGAATAGAATAGAGACAGAATAGAATAGAATACAATAGAATAGAATAGAATAGAATAGAAAAATAGCACTGGAATGGAATAGAATGAAATGGAACTGAATGTAATAGAATAGAATAGAAAAGAATTTGAACAGCATAATGAATTTTTAGCAACAGAATATAGAATAGTATTGTATGGCATAGAACAGAATAGAATAGAATGGCATGATGAATAAAATAGAATAGAATAGAATAGAATAGACTAGAGATGTTTTTATTTCACAGAAACAATAATTAGCATTTGTAGGTCAATAATTTACAATGTATTATAAAAGAATTTATAATACATAATGATAAAACTTGGATGTTGTCGTAAATATCACTGTATTTATTTGAGAAATTCACAAACATGTTTCGGCAACATGTTGTGTCATATCTTCACTGTACTACAAAACTCGTTTATAAGTGATGTTTTTGACAACATTCAAGTTTTTTTATTATATAAGAAAATTTTATTAATAAAATTAAGAAAGAACAAACAACATTGAGATAGAAAAGAACAAAAATTGATGTTGTGAGACCTCTAATGAAGTGGACTGGATTTTGCGGTATATTTGAAAAAATTGCAAATCGTTTGTTAAAAATAAAGAAGAAAGAAGAAAGAGAAGAAGATAAAGTGGAAAAAGAAAAAAGGAGGATGAAAAAGAGGACGAGATAGAGGAAGAAGAAGAATAAAAAGGAGGAAGAGGAAGAAGAAGGAGAAGAAGAATCGAGATGAGGAGCAGAAGGACGAGAAGAAGAAAGAAAAAGGAGGAGGGAGGAGGAGGAGAAGAGGAAGAAGAAGAGGAAGAAGGAAAATAAAAAGGAGGAGGAGAAGGAGGAGGAAGAGAAGGAGAGAAGAGAAGAAGAAGAAGAGAAGAAGAAAGAAAAGAAAAATAAAAGAGAGGAGAAAAATAAGAAAGAAGGAGGAGGAGGAGGAGGAGAAGAATCGAGATGAGGAGAGGAAGGACGAGAAGAAGAAGAAGCGAGGAGAAGAAGAAAAGGACGCAGAAGAAGATGGAAGAAGAATTAAAAAGGAGGAGGAAGAGGAAGAGGGAAGAATAAGAAGAAGAAGAAGAAGAAGAAGAAAAATTAAAAAGGAGGAGGAAGAGGAAGGAGGAGGAGAAGAAGAAGAGAAGAAGAAGAAGAAGAAGAAGAAAGAAGAAGAAGAAGAAAAGAAAAGAGGAAGAAGAAGAGAAAAGAAGGAGGAGGAGGAGGAGGAAGAAGAAGCGAGAAGAAGAATCAGAGAGGAGCAGAAGGAAGGAAAGAAAAAAAGGAGGAGAAGGAAGAGAAAGAGAGGAGGAGGAGGAGGAGGAGGAGGAGAAGAAGAAGGAAGAAGAAAAGATGAGAAGAAGGAGGAGGAAGAAAGGAGAAGAAGAAGCAGAAGAAGAATAAGAAGGAGAAGAAGAAGAAGAAGAAGAAGAAGAAGAAAATAAGAAGAGAAAGAAGAAGAAGAAGGAAAGAAGAAGAAAAAAGAAAAGAAGAAAAATAAAAAAGGAGGAGGGGGAAGAAGAAGGAGGAGGTGGAGGCAGAAGAAGCGAGAAGAAAAAGAAGAGAAAGAAGAAGACAACGAAGATAAACTAGAAGCAACCACTCACCAATATCGTTATCGGTGGCATGCATTTTGGTGACGAGCGTGCCGATCTGCGCGTCCTCGGCCAGCGTGGCCGTGTAGTTGCGGTTGGCGAAGGTCGGCGAGTTGTCGTTCAGGTCGGACAACAGCACCTCGATGTGCGACACACACTCCCAGTCCTTGTCCTGCACGTGGGCGGTCAACTGGTAGCGGCCAGTTTGTTCCCTATCTAGGAGGCGAGCTGTCTTCAATTCACCTACACAACAGAAATCGTTATTGATAAAATTAATCAATGATATTATTTATTGTTGTTATGTGGGGCAGAGAGTGCAGGATTTGATTTTGGATGGAGTGCGAGGACGTGGTAGACCGAAGATGAGATGGAAAGACAGAATAGCAGCGGACATGCAGGAGAATGGTTGGAGGAGAGAGGAAGCATTGGACAGGGTGTTGTGGAGAAGCAGACTGCGAAGAAGGAATGCCGACCCCATTTAAATGGGATAAAGGCAAAGCCAAAGAAGAAGAAGAAGATTATTTATTGTTGTTGATAAACTATATTCGGTCGATTGATAAATTATATTCGGTCGATAGGAATAGTTGAAACTTGCTTAATGAAACCTTCAAGTATATGCTACTTATTTATTTCATTTTTTTTTAGCGTATGGCTTTTTATCGGTGGGGAGATCCTTACGGGTAGGTTCACCTCGCCTTTTTTTGTATCGATCACCCATCCGAGAGCAGTCTTGAATGTTTTTTACTTAACCACATGATTACTTAGCAACCGCTCTCACCGAGTGACCACTGATCTTACTTATTTCATTAATTTACAAAGATAATGAATGGAATGCTGAACAATAATTTACCTATACAACAACGTTTTAATTAATTGAATAAATAAATTAATAATAAATTAATTTCCTTTAAAACCAAAAACTAAGAATACATTAATAAAATATTGGTTACAAAAATGTAGAAAAACTATATAAACATCAAGAAAAGAACATTTATGGAAATTAACCCACTTAATCCATTGAGGGCTAATCGTTAGTAACTAGTGTATATTTGGAGGCATATAAGTTGCACTTATATGGTCAGTGGCGTAACTTACACTCGCAAACCTCAGCGGGGGGCCTGGGCCTGGGGCCCGGCTAGGGCCTGAAATAATGTAATAAATGTTTTTTAAGCTTAAGAAATACAAAATTAATGTAATATGATTAAACTGAAATTTCAATAATTCATAATGTGTCCATTGTAAAAAATTATGCATCAACAATTGGAATGTCAGTTGGTTATGATCAAGAATTCGATGGGCAAAACAATATATTTGTGTAAACAGTCTGGGTCGAGAAACCGGATGTCTGTCTCCGATCCTCCATTCAATGATTTGCAAACAAAGTTCATTATCTCCGATAAGCTACCAGCAGACCTTTTGTTAATTGTGCAACTATTTACGTTCTTCCGTCATTACAACTCTCTTAATGAAAATTTTTAATAGAAATAGACTGCAAGAGTTGTCGAAGAATAACTTACTCAGTCAATCTCAATTCATTATTTCATTTTCATTCAGTTCGTCTCGAACGTTGTGCTAGACGTGTAAACGCGTTTCGGATAGAAATTTGTGAAGTGAGCTGTAAGCAGTGAGTTTGTATAGTGGGTTTTAATTCTTCATTACGGTACAAAAAATTGATTCATATTTATTATTTGATTCATATTGCATTCCTACACGTATTTTCAGTATTGTGATGTTCGATTTTCAATTATTCCGTCTTTACCAACTTTCTTTCCTTCAAGTGAACAAACATTTTTTGCTAGCTTTCAGTATGAGTGTTGTCTGTGTGCCAGTTTGTAGGCTAATATGTTAGTAAAGCCAGTGTCACACTAGGCTACTTTAATCTAGTAACCAGGTGTGACACAGACTTGATGGTCTTTTTATATCAATTTAACAGAATTATGAAGCCCTACAATCATTTGAGTGGAGCTCAAAGAGAGAAAAAAAAGAACGAACTTGAGAAAACAGTCTAATAAAAATATGAAACTCTGGGATTATTTTTTTTAAAGACATCGGATAAAAGAACCACTGGTTTTATGAAATATTATAAATCCTCTCTAATAATTTAATTATTACAATTATTGTAGAATTCAATCAAGAGCATATGTTTTATTTTATTACATGAATATGTTATTCACTCATGAGGTGCTTTCTCGCCCGCTCTCATTAATGAGTTTAATGGTTGCGGTTCAGAAAAAGGGGCTGAGAGAGGGGCATGAGATTTTTAGAAGGAGGGGCCCGGAATTATTCATTTGAGGGGCCCAGTTGGCTTAGACGTTACGCCACACTGTAACTGGATTAACACAATGTTATTCAGCAGCGGTGCTTTGTTCCCATCACACAGGTTGCGAACTAGCTTATGATTTGAGATGTCAGTAATGCTTGCCACACGTTACATCTTTTTCTGGTTAAGATCCATTCACCTTTGCTGATTCAGTCAAGTGGATGTGAAACTGTATGGCTCAGCGCTAAATGAGCCTCGCTCACGCGGGCTGTTGAGCCATTGACAAAAACTTTCACCCACTCAACTATGGAATATCCATGTACTAGAGTGGGTGATGAATGTAATATTGATACGAACATGAAAATCATAATGATTTGGAAGAGAGAAAAAGGGCTCAGTCTATTTATCTGCCGTTACTGATTTCGAAATACTGTAATCTAAACAATGGATGAATGATTTTCACAACTACGCATCTATTTCCTGTCCAGTTATGAATTGTTTCATTAGTTTGACAGGAATACCTGAAAATTGTCTCATGAAACCTATATACTATAGAGTATATTTATTTATTTTTTCAATAATTTACCAAATGATATTCAAATAGGTCCAATAGTGGATATCTAGAATTTTTAAAGTCTTATATTTGTTTTGTCAATTTCTATTCGGTATCTTAATCTTTAAAAGTCAAAATTGTTGTTGTCTTGTAAGAGTTTTTGGATACATGTTATCAGTGGAAAAAGACTCATAATATGTACATAACCTCTAGAACGAGTGTAATCCAAATTTGGGATTGAAGTAGTTTTGGGCTATGCCTGTTAGTGCTTGGGACCTGATGCATACGATTTTCTGGTTTGCTTTGCTTCCTTCACTAACAAAGGCTACTTTGGTTTACGCTACTTCACGCCTCGCATGGTAAGTCTGTATAAATCGACATGGTATGGATAGTAAAAGTGAGGTGGTAAAGCAAATCACAATCAAATAGCTCTTCTAATTATGTGAAATTGGTAAATAAACCACAATCGTCATGTGACAAAACCTAGTATTTTGAACTGTATTATTTGCTTAATAAAATGTGGTATGACTTGTATATTTTGACAATGTGTATTGTACCTAAAGATCTCAGATGTTTTTGCAATGAAGTATTTCTGATATTCAAATTCTCCTATAGCACGATCCATTTAACTGTCCGTAAATCAGCTGTTTTGGTAATAATTAGAGACAGTGACTTCGACACCACAATAATCAGAAGGCTTAAAAAGTCAAGGCAGCTCGTACACCAGACAATAAGCAATGGAGGCAAACCAAAGCCAGCATTTGGATCATATGATCGTCTGCTCTATAGAAACAGGCAATAGTCCAATGCGCCACTAAAGCAGCTGGGCTGGAATTGTTGCGTTGAACTGTTGGTTTGTAAAGTAGACAATCATGTGATCCATATAGTTATAATAACTATTAACTCAATGTGACTCAAGGAGCCAAACAGCTCTTACACCGAGCAATAAGAAGCCAGGCAATAGCTTGTTTGGATCATATGATCGTCTACTCTGTAAGAAACAAATGGTCCAATGCACACCTGAAGCAGCTGTTTCGGTGTGAATTGAACTATTGGTTGTGAAGTGGACAGTATCATATGTTCCATATGTTACTAGTTGCCTATTGTATTAACTCCAGTATATTCAAAATTAAAAGATCTTTAAAGTCTTTAAAAGACCTCTTCAAGAAGACCTTTCAAGGCAATTTTTAAAGACGCTTTCAATAATCTAAGAGATTCCGGCATTTGTTGATTACAAATATTGTGATCATATTCGTCAGTCTATAGTGTTTATGACAAGTTAATTGGATCCTGCTACTATGAGATTCGCGGTCAGTGAGAAATGATCCAGCCGATGGTAGCCGGTCAGGAGGCAGGCTTGCGGGCTCCGGATCGAGGCGTCAGTTGCCAGCACAGTGAGCATAAGGGTGCCAGAGACACATAACTTCCGATGTCACCTCCTGGTACACCTGTATCACTTGGCTGGCAAGTGCGACTGTTAATTACACACAAACAAGATCAAAAGGAACAATTCTAAACACCTTATAATGTCGGTTGTTGTGGATCCATTCTTTTCTCACTTTAGTGGTTAAATTATAAACACTAATTATTGACCATAAGATACTGCCGATCAAATAATGTGTTAATGTACATTTCTTGGTGCTGGCCCGCATCCGGTCCAAGGTTTACGCATTGGCACAAAACAGGTGAACCGGACTGAGGGTTATGGGCGCAGCCTCAGTCCGGTTCTGACGCTCCCACTATCATTGTGGCTGGTATTCTATTCAATAGAGATCTATCTATAACAAGATTATACCAGAATTATCTAATAAAGAGATCTCGCTCAATAGAGATCTAGCAACGAACTATGGAGACAGAATATTAATCCTCAAGACTTGAAATGGGCTAGTCGTCATGTCAATAATATATAATGCCAATATATAATAACAATAATATAAAAAGGTCAACTGTCACATACGAGTTTCTCGGTCTTTTTCAATAAACTATTGAAACAATTTTTTTTGCATTTGGGAAACACTTGGTTATTAAGTTCAATACTGCTATTGGATCCATAAGCATTTATTAAACGACCGAGAATAAGAATAAGAATAAGAATAAGAATAAAGACAAGAATAAGAATAAGAATAAGAATAAGAATAGAAATAAAGAATAAAGAATAAGAATAAGAATAAGAATAAAGAATAAGAATAAGAATATTTATTAATACATTAAATGAAAATAGTACAATGGGCTTCGTCGTTAATTTTTGGAACAGGATGAAACATTTTCATGTCATGCCAGACATATTATTACAGTTCATAAAAATCATCTATGTCCTTAAAATGCTTTCTCTTTAGCCATAGAAATCACTACCCTATATCTTGAAGCCGTAACTGTCAACGACTGCGTGAGGTAACTTATTGTAGATGCGGAACAGCTGGAATTTATGGCTCTTGAATAACCGGGACTCTTGAGAAACCGGGCATTAGTAATAAAAAGGTTATTGTAACGAGAAAAGGTTTAGCAAAAACTTAAAATTGACTGATTTATTGTCATTATATATAAAGGCTCACAGATAAGGCGCCACGAATTTGCTATCAGTAGCCAGAACAGGTAGCTGATTAGCTGTGGATAGTTCGTGATCTTCTGAAAACATTACTATAAATACTGGGGTGATCGAAAAAGTCGCGCAACCCAAAATGATAACAGTCATAAAAGCTGTATTAACAGTTCATTGATTTGTCTTGTTCAAAGTTGATGATACAAGTTATCAATTACAACTTACCTACCTGAGTTCACAGCAAGTACAAATGTCCAGCGTGATTTTGCAATACATACATCAACGCGTTTCCTTACGTTACACGCAACCTTTTGAGTGTATAAGGAGACAAATTTCTCCTTATCTGGCTCTTGGAGGCTGGTGCGTTACGTTGAATCCGGTGAGGATGTAATTTTAATAATTTAGTGGCTTTATGAACACTTTCCTTAAGACAGTCCAGTGCCTGGGTAGAAAAGCCGCTTTCGAAGATACTTTTTGGAGAACGAACAACGTTTCACCTATCGTCTGCAGTTCTGTCGTCAGTCAAAACACTTGCTTGGTCGGCCGGTACGATTACGGTCATTCACCGCTACCCTGCCGCTATCCCGAAAACGATGAAACAAAACGAGCATATGGTCGATTTGTTTGGTACTTCTTCAGCATCTGGAAAGGCATTGAGAGAAATGTTCTTGACACTTTGCGTAGGATTTCGATTCGCTGCCAACTCAAAACAATGCAGAAACACGACATTCTTGCGGCAAATACATTTGCGACTTGAACTTCCAGAACAAACAAACTGATTTCTGGCTAATTTTGTCGCCCGATGAGCGTGATCTGGCGAGTGCTGCCACCTGCTGTACTACTGGACGAAAAATGTGCACCCCATATGCAAAATCATACTTAAGTAAAATTTACCTGTCATTCCTACACGGCTTCAAACATTGGGTTGTGCGACTTTACGATCACTCTGTATAAGAAATATTGAGCCATTTCAAAACTTTTCATTCACCCTGTATATAGATTTATTACGGTCATAAATTATAGCAGTAGTGCTAACTATTAGCATGCAAATACAGATAGATGATAGCTGTCAACGAGTTCGTAATCTTTAGAAAACATTACTATAAATATTATTGTTCTACTAAAGTACTACAGTATTTGAGTTCTATTATATTTCTACTCTAATACTTAATATCCACCAACCGTTAGCATCCAAAATATCAACTTGCAACGAAGCGAGCGCCACAAACTTGCCGTCGGTGGCCAGCACGGTCAGATGGTAGCTGTCGACCTGCTCGCGATCCAGCTGCCTGGCCACGTACACTTCGCCCGTGGCGCGCACAGCGAACTGCGCGTGCCGGTCGCCGGCTGTCACGTGGAACTCGACCGGCGAACTCACCTCGCGGTCGAGGTCGTTGACCGACACCTGCACGACCACTGTGCCGGGGAGGGCATCCTCGTTCACTGCCAACAAATTCAAATTGTTATACCGGGTGATTCAAAAAGAATACCACAACTTTAAAATTGCACCAGGCGTTATAGAAAGAAACATCTAGAAACCTTCTGTTATACATCTTTACATCTGCTGCGCGAGTATTTAAAAGAAGTTTTTAAAGCGCATTCACGTCTCACAAGCGTTCAGAGATGTCTCCATATGATCCCTCGAACACTCGAGCAATATCCGTCCGAAACCTCCACTCAAAACTTGTTCCACTATCTGTGGCATGTCAGTCGCGGCAACAGTTTGGATGCCAGCTGCTGTTGACTCGGTTTCAAATCATCAATGATGAATGAATATTGATGATTTGAAACAAGAACTTTCAACATATTATCAAACTGTTACGCCTGGATATGCTGCGCGAGAGTGAAAAAGTGAGGAGGTTTGGCTGATATTGCCTGATAGTCTGAGGGGTCAATTGAACATCTCTGAACTTTGTGAGTGAAAAACTTCTTAATTACTTGAAATGATGTATAACAGAAGGTTCTATTATATCTCTTTCATTAAATACAAGGTTTTAAAGCTGTATTCTTTAACCACTTGTATTATGATCTTAAAACAAAATAAATGAATTTTTTGGATGAATCTCGAGGAGGTTAGCAAAAGTATGGTAAAATTATAGGCAAATTATGGGTTAAAAGTGAATATCACTTAGGGCCGGTTCATGAGCGCGGGGTGAAGCCAAGTCCTAGACTAAAACGAGTGACTACCGCAGAATTGACAAACGTTTGACTCGACAGGTTAGTGGGTTGGCAGCATAGAGAGCCCTTAATACATAGTGTCGAAGCTAACGTTGCATAATAAATGCATTTTTGGATGAATCTTAACAATTTTCGCAAAAGTATGGTAAAATTATAGGCAAATTATGGGTTAAAAGTGGATATCACTTAGGGCCGGTTCATGAGCTCGGGGTTGAGCCAAGTCCTAGACTAAAACGGGTGGCTACCGTAGCATTGACAAACGTTTGACTCGACAGGTTAGTGGGTTAGCAGCATAGACAGCCCTTAGTACATAGTGTCGAGGCTAACGTTGCATAATAAATGCATTTTTTGGATGAATCTTGAGGAGGTTGGCAGAAGTATGGTAAAATTATAGCCAAATTATGGGTTAAAAGTGAATATCACTTAGGGCCGGTTCATGAGCTCGGGGTTAAGCCAAGTCCTAGACTAAAACGGGTGGCTACCGTAGCATTGACAAACGTTTGCCTCGACAGGTTAGGTGGCAGCATAGACAGCCCTTAGTACATAGTGTCGAGGCTAACGTTGCATAATAAATGCATTTTTTCGATGAATCTTGAGGAGTTTGGCAAAAGTATGGTAAAATTGTAGGCAAATTATGGGTTAAAAGCGCATATCACTTAGGGCCGGTTCGTGAAGCTCTTGGAAGTCCTAGACTGAAACGGGTGGCTACCTTAGCATAGACAAACGTTTGTCTCGACAGGTTAGTGGGTTAGCAGCATAGAGAGCCCTTAGTACATAGCGTCGAGGCTAACGTTTGTCGATGGTGCGGTGGCCACACGTTTCAGTCTAGGACTTAGCTAAATCCCGAGCTCATGAACCTTCCCTAAGAAATAACAGGGCTCTCTACCTTAGTACATAGTGACGAGGCTAACGTTTGTCGATGGTACGGTGGCCACCCGTTTTAGACTAGGACTGAGATAAATCCCGAGCTCATGAACCGGCCCTTAATGTATCATATGATTTAAATATCTCCTCAATGTGAATCTTATATAGTTTGGCAATTATATGGTGAATTTAACCGAGCTAGCCAATCAAAAGCAAGACAGAAAATGGCCACACTGTGATTATACACAGTCTCTCTAGGCTAGGGCATACATTTGTCAGGATATAGTCGACAATAGTTTTGCATGTATCATTATAAACAATGCAAACTTACACCAAAGTTCTAGTGCCATTTTTAAATACGCGTATTGAATGGAAGAATCGATTGATTATAATGAATAATACTAAACATCAAAAACAATTGATGAGTATGATGTGAATTTTGATGTACTTTAAAACAAAAAGTACACTCAGATTATTTTAATTTTAAGCTTGGCATTAGATAGATAGATAGATAGATAGATAGATAGAGAGGTATTATTTTGCCATCGTACTCTACGGCCATCAGCAACGTCATGAATAATCTCTCTCTATCTATCAATCTATCTATCTATCTAATACCAAGCGTCAAATATGAATCTGAGTGAGTAGAAGTGATGTGAGAATTGTACAATGCCAGTACACAGGTTCACAGCAGAAATTGCTGTTTAAATGTCTGTGAAGCTGTGCTTGGAAATGCACGAGCTATGGACAGCACTAATAAAAAAAACGTTTTGTAAGGTCTATTCTTCAGGAAATGCTTTATACAATTTCAGAATTTTTCTCAACTTAATTCAAGTAATGACGTAGTTGTTAGCCTATAACACGTTTAATGTTTTTTTTTCAGCAATAAACTGTTAGATTTTGATTTGATTGAATAAAATTTTCATTAATTTGCCTCTCACCAGCAGCCACATACGAGTCCTGCGTGAACACGGGCGGATTGTCGTTGTAGTCGACCAATTCAACAAACACCTGTGTGGTGGCCGAACGCGACGGACTGCCGCCATCGATTGCGACCACGGTCAGCTGATAACTGGGCGTGGTCTCCTTGTCCAGCGCCACCAGTGTTGTGATCCACCCTGTATAGGCGTCCACAGTGAATATGTCACCGCCGCGCAGCGAGTAGCGCACCTCGCCGTTGCTGCCTGCGTCCAAGTCGGTTGCGTGCACTGGCGAAGAGAATTCGACAATTTAGAAAATACTCACGTGTAAACAACAATAATAACTGACAGATGCATTAAGAACGAGGCTTGAGAGCCCTTCATGCTGCAGAGACTGTATAGTAACAGTTTGGTCATTGGTGATTGCGTCCATAACATTATAATGGAATATTTTTCATTCCGTTTTTATAAGAATGAATGACATTTGTGATGCCACACTCTATAATATCACTCATAATACAATTTTTTATGAAAAATAAGCGTTTCCTTTCCTTAAATTTCAGAAATAACACAAAAAACTTGTCTGTCATCGTTTGGTTGCGCCTTGACAACTCTTTTAAAAATAAATTAATTAATTTTGTTAACAGAGGCATTATACACAATATCAGTGGATATTTTGTGATGAATCGGAAAACTCATATTCAAATAAGATTGAAATGAATGAGACAAATTTTAATGACCTTCAATGTGACAACATCTGCATCGTTGCATGAGCAATGCAAATCGGTCATGTGTTTTCAAAATATGTCTTTGAATTGTTTTTTATAAGCGATTTTATAATGAAACCAGCCGGGAATGCGAGGTTGTCACATTGAAGGCCGCGGCCATGTAGTTTAAAGGGGGCTATGATGTAGGCCTATAAATAATTTTTTTCAATATAAATAACGCTACCAATACAGTAATGTATTTTGTGCATTCTGTAGCAATAAAGAATATCTTAGCTTATCATTTACAAATAGGTAATAATCGCATTCCTGTACCTTTTAGTATGGGCGTATGCCCAATGTATTTCAATACAACATTGCTGTATTTTAATGCAGCAATGTATTTTGTGCATTCTGTAGCAATAAAGAATACCTTATCTTATCATTTTCAAATAGGTAACAATCCTGTACCTTTCAGTATGGGCGTACCCTCCTGCACATTCTCAGCCACACTGATCTGATACCTGTCGCTGTCAAACTGCGGCGCATTGTCGTTCTCGTCGAGCACCTGCAGCGTGATCTCGGTTAGCGCCGTTAACGGCGGACTGGAGTCGGTCAACGCCAGCACGCTGATCAGATGCGAGGCGGCTGATTCCCGATCAAGAGCTCCGGTTAACGAGATTTCGCCTTCGGTGTCGATGGTGAACAGACTTCCGCCACCTCCCATCAACCGGTACGTAACCGGCACGTCGGATATCAGCTTGACGCGGGTTATTACGCTGCCTGCAAGTTGAAAACAATCGGTTTTTTAATGTGAGAGTGATGACCACATGAGCTTTGAGTTTTAGGCTGATTTCTATCATAAATTGCGATGGAAACCATTATTATACTCAGATTAATTTAATTTGACGCTTGGCCTTAGATAGATAGGTAGATAGGTAGGTAGGTAGGTAGATATAATAGATAGATAGATAGATAGATAGATAGATAGATAGATGAATAGATAGATAGATAGATAGATGAATAGATAGATAGATATTTATTCTACAGTCATCAGCAACGTCGTCAGAAATGATATCTCTCTACCTATCTATCTAATGCCAAGCGTCAAATTAAATGAATGTCACTGTAATCATGGAAACGTTTTGCATAAACAATTTCAAGTTTTATTCAATATTTGTATCAACATTCAATTAATAATATTACAGTAATGATATTTGTATTTGTAATTTAGAATGTTGACATTGAAAAACAATAATTGAAATTATATACCTAATGAAACTTGACACATTACTATACATCACATATTATAACATTATTTCAAGTTATTACAGCTGATCTGTCTAGCGTGACATCACCTTTTTATGGAATTGATGCCCGGTTTCTCAGTTGTTCAATAAACTATTGAATCAATAATTTTTATTCAATTTGAAAACACATTATTCAATACTGCTATTGGATCCATAAACTGTTTGTTGAACGACTGAGAAACCGGGCTTTAATCTCACGAAAGGAACTTTCATGAATACGGTCCTCAATGTCAAAATGCAAGTGATGACCTGACAGAATATGCATTAACTCACCCGGTACAGCATTCTCGGACATGAAGAACTTCTGATCCCTTTGCTGAAAGAGTGGGGGCGAATCAGAGGAGCCCATCACATACACATCGACTGGCACATCGGCATGCAGAGGGGGCGAGCCCTGGTCTGTGGCTCTCACGAAAAATTGAAACATTTGGTTTTCTGCAACAAAAAAGATAATACATACAGGTTTGTCCAGTCTTGGAATAACAAATTGTACGTACTGTCGAGCTACTAAAAGTATAGTGGTGCGGTATGAAGTGTGCGGGGAGCTGTCTCTCTCACACGCTATTCCTCTCTCTCTCTCGCACGCATCTGTCTGCCCTATCTCTATTACCCACACTCGACTAGCTTCTACATTCCTAGCATTCCAGCTACCTCTATTCAAAACGTAGCTCGACTGTATATTAATGTACGTACGTATATTATGTACGTACATAATATTATCTTATGTATATAATGTACGTATATTAATGAGAAAGAATGTTATAAAATTTTATTGCTGTTAATAGAAACGTTCTTTAGTTCTAGTGTAGGCCTAATTGAACCTGATCAAACGTAAATCACTCCTGTTTCTTGTTCCATAAGGCTAGGCGTAAACTGGTTAGTCAAGACAAGACGAGATTAGTCACAGATTCATGTTGAAGCACACACGCCGATTAGTTATTGCATCGGTGTGTGTTGCTCACAGTGAATTACTGTGACTAAACGTGACTAATCTCGTCTTGTCTTGTCTTGACTAACCGGTGTACGCCTTGCCTAAATCACTCCTGTTTCTTGTTCCATAAGGCTAGGCGTAAACTGGTTAGTCAAGACAAGACAAGACGAGATTAGTCACGTTTAGTCACAGTACTTCACAAAGATGCTTATGAAGCAGCACACACCGATTAGTCACGAATTTGGTGCCGGCCGCATCAAGCAAGTGTGTAAATTACTGTGACTAGACGTGACCACCCTGTCTCGTTCTGTCTTCACCAACCGCACGCCTTGCCCAAATCTCACTCCCTTTCAGCCCCATAAGGCTTAGAGTAGAACTGAAGTTAATCAAGATAGTTAAGAGTCGAGATTAGTCACGCTTAGTCACATTACATAGTTGCTATAGATAACACACACCGATTAGTCAATGCATCAATGTGGTGCTGCCTATGTTAGAAATCTGGCAGAGTTACTGACCGGAACGCATTAATTCCTCGTCTTGTCTTGTCTCGACTAACAACGTATTTTTGCCTGACTTTAGGTGCGTTAAAACTAATGAACAACTCCGTACTCACTCACACCCAAACTTGACATCGAAAAAGCAACTCAACGCTCGGCAAATCATCGATGCAGCACTACTTGTCATACTCATGCTGGCTCGCTACTCTGCTGCCAGAAAGCTGCTGTTCGACCATTATCACAACATTCTCAAAAAGCGAATATTTTGAGAAATTTATAATCCTATCTTTGATATTTTATAAGTTGAAGTGACCAAAAATGATGAAACACTACTTTTAAAGAAAAACAATCCTATTTTTCCAGTTTCTCTGATGTGGTTAGAAGATCACCTAACCCCAATTTTTCGCGACATAGAATCTGTCCACAATATCGCCTCGGCATCCAGCATAAACAGATCGGTAAAAGCAACTTCGCTGCGCGGCGACAGTCACCCAGGCGATATCGCCCAGGCGACACTGCCTAGTCTGAGCGTCGTCATTTGAAAACACATGCTGCGTCGCTGAGTCGCCGAGCGACGAGTTAGTCTTTTCGATGTGGGAAGTTTCCAGTTCCGAGTAGTGGATCAAATGGTAGTTAACACTGACCATAAGGCACAAGCGATTTGAGCAGCGACAGCGCGCCCGACCGTCGATTAATGCCGAAAATCTCCTTCACTCCGCTCGACTCGGTTTCGTAGATCGAGTACTCGATTTCAGCGTTCAAATCCTCGTCAGGGTCCACGGCCAACACGTTGAGGAAGCCGGCATTCGGCTGCAGGTCGGCGTGAATGCACGCCTTGTACTCGTACAGCTGAAAGACGGGCGGATTGTCGTTGTCGTCGGCGACACGCACACGCACCGTCGCGAAGCCGGAACGGCCGCCCGCATCCACCGCCATCACCGGGATCTCGTACACCTTCTGAGCTTCGCGGTCGAGCGGCGTTCGAGTCCAGATTTCTCCTGTGAATTGAGATCGAATCGAATTGAATTGGATTTTTACTCTCAATAAATACAATATAATTTGAAAAAAAATTGTCAAGTAATACATTGTTTTGTAATTTAATCTATAGCAGGATCCTTTCAACTTGTCATAAAACATATGATCGACGAGCATATGATCACAATACTTAACCTACAAATGCTGATTCTCGCAGATTATTGAGAAGGTCTTTTAAAACGTTATTCTTTGAAACTTTTGAAAAGTCTTCTTAAGACTTTTAAAAGTCTTTTGATTATTGTGTCGAAGTCACTGTTCAATTATTACCAAAACAGCTGATTTCTGACAAGTTAAATGGATCGTGCTATAAGTACCTGTATGTAAATTTTCATTTTTATTTCTAATTTAAATTTAGGTGAGCGAAAAAATGTTTTCTTTATAATTGATTTTTTTCTTCCCATTTGTATTCTAGATTGTTATTCAAGTAATGTTTGTAAAATGGCAAATAAAATATTTCATTCATTCAAACATAATTATAAACATAATATAAGCCTACATATGTATTATGGGTGTTTCTAAAATAGACCGACAAACTTCGTGAGCGGTTTACTGACATTGAAATTAAGAAAAATGTTATATTTAATATTATATATTTTCTATATTTAATATTCAAGACAGACCTTTTAATATTTTTAGACAGTCCTCTTCACTTATATTTGAAAGAAAATTAAGACTGTATCTGATGTCATTGATGTAAATATTATTAGGTTTTGGTTTCTTCTATTCTATTTTCTTTCCAATTTTTTGTAAAATGTTCTCTTGTTATTTGATTTTTCGATAGTCTAAGGTAATTTTAATACTATTTGATTCACTACATGAATCGCTTATTTATGAAAGGCCTCTTGTCACTTGAAGTCAATTTTTCAGCAGCAAAAAAAAGGTCTCTTATATTTATCCATTGTTGATAATTCCTGTTTTTTTTTCAATTCCAAGTATTATTTCAATATACAATCACATAATAACGTTGAAAGTTATGAATATTACATGATTCACAAATTAATGTGTGATAAATTAATATTTGATGGCAGGTGAATTAGAAATTTTTGTTTGTTTTCATTTCCTTTATACCTGCTTGATGTATTTCCCTATTTTTTGTAAGTATAAGCTTTGATAAGACGAGTCATTCCTCCACACAGGCATAGCCTAATGAGGAATGCACTTGATTTTTTCTTTTCTAAATATGTTTTGTATGAACTGTAATATGAAGTGAATGAAATATTTGATTTTTCGATAGTCTAAGGTAATTTTAATACTATTTGATTCACTATATATTAATATTTGATGACAGGTGAATTAGAAATTTTTGTTTCTGTCTATTTCCTTTATACCTGCTTGATGTATTTCCCTATTTTTTGTATGTACAGTTATAAGCTTTGATGAGACGAGTCATTCCTCCACACAGGCATAACCTAATGAGGAATGCACTCGATTTTTTCTTTTCTAGATATTTTTTGTATGAACTGTAATATGAAGTGAATGAAATATTTGATTTTTTGATAGTCTAAGGTAATTTTAATACTATTTAATTCACTATATTATATTAATATTTGATGGCAGGTGAATTAGAAATTTTTGTTTACTACATTTTTATATAATCTCTAATTATATTATATGACGTTGACCATGCATTGTAATATGTTACATGTCAATAAATGAATTTCTATTTCTATTTCTATTTCTGTTTATTTTCTTTATACCTGCTTGATGTATTTCCCTATTTTTTGTAAGTATAAGCTTTGATAAGACGAGTCATTCCTCCACACAGGCATAGCCTAATGAGGAATGCACTTGATTTTTTCTCTTCTAAATATTTTTTTTGTATGAACTGTAATATGAAGTGAATGAAATATTTGATTTTTCGATAGTCTAAGGTAATCTTAATACTATTTAATTCACTGTATTATATTAATATTTGATGGCAGGTGAATTAGAAATTTTTGTTTCTGTTTTTATTTCCTTTATACCTGCTTGATGTATTTCTCTATTTTTTGTAAGTATAAGCTTTGATAAGACGAGCCATTCCTCCACACAGGCATAGCCTAATGAGGAATGCACTTGATTTCTTCTTTTCTAAATATTTTTTGTATGAACTGTAATATGAAGTGAATGAAATATTTGATTTTTCGATAGTCTAAGGTAATTTTAATACAATTTGATTCACTATATATTAATATTTGATGGCAGGTGAATAGAAATTTTTGTTTCTGTTTTTATTTCCTTTATACCTGCTTGATGTATTTCGCTATTTTTTGTAAGTATAAGATTTGATAAGACGAGTCATTCCTCCACACAGGCATAGCCTAATGAGTAATGCACTCGATTTTCTTTTCTAAATATTTTTTTTGTATGAAGTAAATAAATAAATAAATAAATAAATGAATAAATGAATAAATGAATAAATGAATAAATGAATAAATGAATAAATGAATAAATGAATAAATGAATAAATGAATAAATGAATAAATGAATAAATGAATAAATGAATAAATGAATAAATGAATAAATGAATAAATGAATAAATGAATAAATGAATAAATAAATAAATACATAAATAAATAAATAAATAATAAATTTATTCCCTTCTTCAAAACTAAAACCTAGTAATACAATAATGAAATATTGACTACAAAAAATGTGAAAAAACCATATAACATCAAGAAAATTCATGGAAATTAACCCACTCAACGTGAAATTAAGTGAATGAAATATTTGATTTGAAATTGAATCACTCACCAGTCAAATTGCCAATGTAGAATATTTCGCCAAGCCGATGCGACGGTATGGCATAAGACACCTGACCGTAGGCGCCGGCGTCCCTGTCATGCGCGGTGACTCTGATGACTTTGGTGCCCGACAGCAGGTTCTCGCCGATCCTCGCCTCGTATTGGCTCTTCTCGAAGGCCGGACTGTGCTGATTGGCCGCCGTCAGTTCGACGTCGACACGCGTGAAACTGGTGTACACGCCATCGCTCACCGACACGTTCAGCTTGTGACTTCTGGTTTCGGTCAGTTTTTGTAGGTTGATCACAGTTATTATACCTGAAAAATATTCGTTTTCATTTTATTATTCGTATTGTCGACGATAATCTTTGAAATCAATCTTTTTTAAATCAAATTCAAACCTATTTAGAGCCCGGATGTAAGGCCTTAATTGCCTTAGTTTTGCCTATTCTGCCTTTTTTGGGTGTTAGTGCCTATTTCAATATCAATAGCTTGAATAATGAATAATGAATAATGTATTTTATTTCCATCCATACAAAAAATACAATACAGTGCAGTTAATTAACAGTCCTGGAATTAATGGACCTATTCGGTGGTCAGTGTAACTATATTTAATGCTTATTACAAAACAAAAGTGAATTTGATATTGGGCACTATTTTTATAATACAAATGAAAAATACGCCTGCAGCGCAACGAAATGAATATAATAATAAAATCAAGAAACTATGAAGATAGATCTAACTTTGACCTCATGATATACAATAAAAAATAATTATTTAATTACTTATTAAAATAATAGTATTCCAATTTTTAGCATTAACCACTATGATTTTGTACTCTACCTTAGAATATTTCCTGAAATCCAAGTGTCATTTAGTTCAAATAATTTAATAGCTCTCTTACAGAAAAATGTGCTAAGCACATCTCCTTAAATCAATTGGCATTTTGTTGAAAATATGGCCCCAGAAACAGAAACGAATGCCGAAAAATCTCTTTGTTAAGTGCTGCATAGCAGACAATCAGCATAATTGACTTCTTCCTATATTATATATTTTGCCTACATATTATCACCAATTTTTCAATTTGAAATATTTAGAAAAGTATTAGATTACTGCAAAAATAAAATCGAGCGTGCATGTAAGAATGTGTAGCCTACATGATGAGAATTTTAGTCTATGATCTCTAGTGAAGATAATATTGAATTTGAGAAATCCCTAATGTAGGCTACACATATCCTTGAGCCCATAAAATAAAGCTTGTTGTAGTCAGTGGTCGTCTATTTATAAACTGAGAAAGCTACGCACGAGTGTGCTATAGGCTACAAGAACCCTATAAATGAATAAGTAATGTTCATTTCAATCCATGAATTAACATACATAATTTTATTAATTTTGTCAAACGAAGGTTTTGCAAGAATAAAGGTAATATTCAATATTACTATTATTTGAAGGTAACTCTTCTTGTAAATTTAGCTTCAGTTTGAATACAATAGTGTGCTTCAGATATGCAACAGTAACAACAGTTGATGTAGAAAGGTCTTTCTTCATACTGGAAAATATTCTTCCAGAAAAAACTCAAGAAACACATATTAATCATGTGCAACCAGTAGAATATAATTTTTATCAATTTTCTAGCATTATTTTTTCACATAAGTGTATAGGAATACACTATGCCTTTTTTCGATTTTAAAGTGCCTATTTTTGTGTTTTTTAATGCCTTTTTGCCTGCCTATTTCATGTATTATAAATGCCTGAACATCCGGGCTCTATTAATAATAATCCTTTCTTTCTGTTGAGTAACGCTTTCAATTTGAACACTTTGCATAAGGATTGATCAACAGACATTAATATTAATTATCACCTGAATTGGTAATTGTAAAGTATCAGTCTCTTTCAAAACACTGTGTAAGTTAAGTCGGTTCATGGCTCAGTTCAGCCAATACTATACATGGCTATAGCATCGACAAACGTTTGTCTCGACAGGTTAGTGGGTTAGCAGCATAGAGAGCCCTTAGTACAGGGTGTTTCAGAGAAACGGGAAATTTTGAAAGTTAAATAATTTTAAGAAAAACAAACTCTTTCATATCATTTAATAGTAAAAATAATGCCATTTTAGAATAAATACCGTAACATTTATTTTTTGAAGATGACATCTTGCAGGTGTGTCAATAATTTGTTCTCTGTAGTTGTTAACAGTTTGAATCACTGCTAACGCTTAACGATCCGAAGTGACTGTATTCATCAGAGGTGAATTCTCATTAACCTCAAAACTGAGAACTATAATACCGTGAGATGATATGGAGCACACAGTTACTTTTTGACTTCTCGGTGGACCTTCAGTGCGCTTTTCTTGTGCCCAGAATCTAAGGCGGAATGTTTGCGTAGAAAAGAACACACCTGCAAGATGTCATCTTCAAAAATAAATGTTTCGTAGTGCAATTCTAAATATCTTATTTTCTGTCCATCTCGATATTCAAATTTCTTGCGGTGTGACTAGCCAAATTTCATACGATTTCAACCTGTACATTCTATTCAGACTAACGTTTGTCGATGCTACGTTGGCCACCGTTTTGGTCTAGGACTTGGCTAAATCCTGAAACTCATAGACAGCCCTAAGTTACCTGAACAATTCTTGGTACCTGGTGGTGTCAACAGAAAAGGTCTGCTGTGGATTGCCGCCCACTATGCTGTAGACGAGCCGGCCGTGGTCGACCAGGTCGGCATCGCTGGCCGACACAACGGTGACGAACTGGCCGCGCGTCGCCTCCTCTGACAACCACGCCGTGTACGACTGCTGCTCGAACTTCGGCGCGTTGTCGTTCATATCCACAACTGCAAACATGAGAGAATCGGGTGTTAGAAGATGGAATAGAAACAAATATAACGCCAATTTAGTAATTTTGATTGCCACTAGATACATACACTGCAATCTGTGATGATTTGTTTCGATAATGTAAGCTATAGTCTGGCAACAGACAAAAGAGCCTCCAAAATAAGAACTCTACTGGGCAGGGGGAGAGCGCACGTTATGCAATGCAGCAGTTTATCTCACTCGCTCACTAGAGTAGTGGTACTATGTGATACTGTGTCACTAAAGTGATACGATGCGCTAAGGTTCTTTTGTCTGTTGCCAGAAGATGGAATAGAAACAAATATGATTAAATAATTTAATTGCCCAAAAAATACATACAGTACAACTGGAAACATGAGAGAATTAGGTGTTAGAAGATGGAATAGAAACAAATATGATTGAATAATTTAATTGCCAAAAAATACATACAGTACAACTGGAAACATGAGAGAATTAGGTGTTGGAAGATGGAATAGAAACAAATATGATTGAATAATTTACACCAGGATGCAATTAACTTGTCATAAGTCAGCTGATCGACGAGCATATGATCACAATACTTAACCTACAAATGCTGAATCTCGCCGATTATTGAAAAGGTCTTTTAAAAGTTATTCTATGAAGGTCTTCTTCAAAAGGTCTTTTAAAGACTTTAAAGGCCTTTAAGACTTTCAAGACTTTTAATTGTGTGTCGAAATCACTGTTGCATTATTACTGGATCCGTGACTTGCGTGGGAGTTAATTGAATCCTGCTGTAATTGCCAAAAAATACATACAGTACAACTGGAAACATGAGAGAATTAGGTGTTAGGAGATGGAATAGAAACAAATATGATTGAATAATTTAATTGCCCAAAAAATACATACAGTACAACTGGAAACATGAGAGAATTAGGTGTTAGGAAATGGAATAGAAACAAATATGATTTCATAATTTGATTGTAAAAAATACACATACAGTACAACTGGAAACATGAGAAAATTAGATTGTTAGAAGATGGGAGGAATCAGGAAACGAATATGATTTTATAATTTAATTGCCAAATATTAAATACACTGGTACAACTTTGGAAATTCGTGGAGAAAATTAGGTGGACCGATTGTTAGAAGATGCGGTTTGAAACAGATATGATAAAGAATAATTTAATTGCCCTATATTTCTTTTACAACTGGAAACATGAGAGAATTAGGTGTTAGAGGAATGAAACAAATGGTTTCAAAATTCAATTGCCAAAAATACATACAGTACAACTGCAGAAACAAGGAGAATTGGGTGTTGGAAGATGGAATGAAACAAATATTTTTAATAATTTGACTTTCACCAAAAAGCTAGTGTGATCCTCTGGAAACATGAGAGAATTATTCATGTGGCATAAAATGGAATACAAATATGATTGAATAATTGAGGCCGGTTTCTCAACGAAAAAACATTACAGCACATTAGACATTGACATATTTTTTCCGTGTTTTTAAGGGGTAGTTATATAAAGCACTGATAAGTAACTTCAGTTTATTCATTTATTTAATTACAACAATCTGATAGTTGGTTGTTGAATTCCCCCGATATATAGACCTTACATGGTCAAACGTGTACTAAAAAGGGTATTCAAAATTAGACTCGATTGGCTAGTTACTGAACCATTCTTACGATAAACTTTCATGATTTCGGTATAACATACCGCAATAATTTTTAGGGTCAGTTACTTTTGTCTGTTTTTGCATCTTGAAAATCAAAATATCATGTTCATTCTGTCAAAATTGAAATATTGACCTATCCGTCAAGTCTACTTTTGTAGATGTTTGGGATGTGATGAAAAACTAAAACTAAAAAATACATACAGCACATTAGGCATTGTCATTATTACAAAATACACATGTGCTTATAACAAACTAAGCACTGACAAATAATTATAATAATAGAACGGGTTTACCCCGAACAATTTGTACAAAATTTGAATTGAATTGAATGACTGCTTTTATTTTTAACCTGTGAGGCGAAGTTAGGGCACAGTCGGTCTTCTCTTACACTTAACCCTCCCTCTCTTACCCTTAACCCTATCATGGATGCGTTTGGTACTGTATCGTTCGAGATACAATGCTTCTCTGTTGAACTAATCAATGTGATTTTCCTCTAAATTTCGCATCAAATCTTGCAGTGAAGCACAGTAGAAAGGAATGCGCCAAACGTTTTCTAATATAACTGTATTGATAGCCTACAATATCGAGGAAACAATTCTACCATAGGCCTGCAGTTAGTATCTAGTAACAAAGAGGCAAGTTATATCATTGTGCATGGAATAAACTGACAACCATTTGGCATTTTTGTATTTTAAAAAAGAAAACTAGCAATAAGTTGATAACTGGTTATGTGAACTGGCAGTCATAGAAGGTTGCAGTTAGGCTGGGCGTACACCGGTTAGTCAAGACAAGACAAGACGAGATTAGTCACGTTTAGTCACAGTACTTCACATAGTTGCCTTAGGCTTCAACACACCGATTAGTCGTGCATCGGTGTGTGCTGCTCAAAAGCAACTGGTATTTTACTAATAACGTATTATCTGGTCTTGTCTTGTCTTGACAACTCGATATACCCACTGTATAGTTACCTCATCATTTTAAGCCTTCGAAAAGCATTACAAAGATTCGATAGACTATTTTTTAATGAGTGCACTGTCATTGATAATTATTTCTTTTAATAAAAGTTTGCATCTATTGAGTAGATACAAAAAATTGAAAAATCATTTCCACATATTCTTATGGAGTACTTCACACGAATGGCCACACTGTTACTATACACTCTCTGTACCCCTGGACCCTTGGTTTCTTTCCAAGAATGGAGTTCATCTTATTCTGTAGCTCAGCGGAACTTTTGCGTTCTGTACAGGGTAAATCTCGTTACGGTAACATTATTAGATTGCATTTTTACATTGTTGAAAATTGACCGGTGTACGCCTAGCCTTACAGAGAGTGAAATACAACATGATACCCAGGATTAGCTCTTCAATTTGGATGTGCGTGACTCAATGAACGCACTGTATTTTAAGTTTACAGTATTTCGAATTATTCTCACCAGTAATCCACACATGTACCGTGGTCGACAGAGATGGTTTTCCCGAATCGGTGGCGGCGATCACCAGATGATGCGATTTCTGCACCTCGTGGTCAAGCGACTGTTTGAGGTAGACCGATCCGTCCTCCGCGTCCACGTGGAAATAGTCGGACGAGTTGCCACTCTCGTTTTTGATCGAGTAACGTATCAGACCGTTCAGACCTGGAAGAACAGAAGTAAGGTATTCGAAATTGAAGTGTTGTTATTATCTATATATACTGATAATACTTATTAATTAGGCATTCATAGATATATCACTAGAAACAAGACTAGAACAGATGAATCATACTGTACACAAAACTGAAAAGGATAATGCCTAGTCCCAATCATCTATCCAAGAAACTATGCTTCATGTATATTGGACACACGAATATATTCTTGGTGTTGGTATATAGTATACTACCCAACCCTGCCAGGAACTAGGCGATGAAAGTATTCAAACAGAACCTTCTTCAGAAATGTCCACCTTATTCACTTCCTGATTTCCACCAGCTAACAGTAGAGAATTAATTTTTGGAAGTCATACCTAATATTGTAATAGTACCCAATACCTTCTATTTAATTCAATCTTATATTGCTTTTTTGTGTTTTGCATATTGTGTGATTCACATGGTATTCTGCACTGCATTATTTGTTGGAAGTTCCGATAAGAAAAAGCATATTTCCGATAGCATGTTTTTATATGCGTTCAAGGAATAAAAACTGTTATAGACTACATATTTATTATACTGTTCACCACATCAAACCTAAAAAATTCATTGTTGTAAATTGAATTCGACAGCCTAAATTTTTGTTATCATGCTTTATTATCAATTTTTTTATGCAGAGAAATGTGTTTTTTTTCTATAATGTCATCTTACTGTCATGTAGCAATCAAGGTATTTCCAAGTATTATATGAGTGTGAATAATCATAATAATGTAATTCTACTATCAAGAACTATGCGTTTAAACTCGCACAGGTTTTTAAAACCCATGTGACAACAAACTGTTTTGTAATTTTTGTACACAGTTATTTTGTGAATAAAATTTCTTATTTGGCTTCTTCTGTATCATTTCCTGTATCATCCCTGGCACATTTCTATACCATTCCCCAGATCTGTATCATTATCCTATGTTCTTTTCCGTATAATTTCCTAACCCCGTATCAAATCACCCGTATAAATTTGCTCTCTTCCGTATCAAATTACCTGTATCATTGTCCTTAGCGACCACCTTGAGCACGAGCGATCCGAACGGCGACGCCTCGGAAAAGGAGACGTTGTAGGACTCGAACGGGAACTCGGGCGGACTGTCGTTGACGTCTGTCACTATGACGCTGACCAACACCTCGGCGTAGACGCCCGACACGCTGTCCGTCGCACGCAACGTCAACGCGTACTGTTGCATTGTCTCGTAGTCCAGTTCGTCAACTACGTAGAGCACACCTTTTGGGGAGAAAAAGATTGCAGATTTAGTAGGAATTAATATTGAGAGATTAGTTACAGACAAAATTAATTCAAAATACAATCACTTTAAAGTACAATCATTGCATTGCATTTGGGGAAAAGAAGATTGCAGATTTAGTACTAATAGTTGTAATATAGCTGCTTAACACAATGTTATCCAGCAGTGCTTTGTTCTCATCACTGGGTTGCGAAGACTATTTTATGGTTGAGATGTCAATGTGCTAACCACACGTTACATCTTTTCTGGTTAATGATCATTCATCTCTGCTGATTCAGTCAAGTGGATATAAAACTGGCAACCAGCTGGTAGGCCTAAGCCCACATAGGGCTGTTGAGCCATTGACAAACAAACAAACATATTGGGAGATAAGTTACAGAAGAAATTAATTCAAAATACAATAATTTTCAAGTACAATCAATGCATTGTCTTGTAGTCCAGTTTGTCCATAACGTAGAGAATGCCTTTCGGAAAATAAAGATTGCAGATTTAGTGGGAATATATTGGGAGATTAGTTACAGGACAAAATTAATTCAAAATACAATCATTTTAAAGTAGAATCATTGCATTGTCTTGTAGTCCAGTTTGTCCTCTATGTAGAGAACACCTTTCGGAAAATAAAGACTGCAGATTTAGTGGGAATATCTTGGGAGATTAGTTACAGAACAAAATTAATTCAAAATACAATCATTTTAAAGTACAATCATTGCATTGCATTTGGGGAAAAAAGAAGATTGCAGATTTAGAAAGAATATATTGGGAGATTAGTTACAGACAAAATTAATTCAAAATACAATCATTTTAAAGTATAAACATGCTTCATAACAAAAAATGAATTAATCAAGTGACTGAATAATTTAAAAGAACAATAAAAGACACTATTATTCAATACACTAATTTTCAAGTACAATCATTGCACTTCATTTGGGAAAAAAGAAGATTGCAGATTTAGTGGGAATATATTGGGAGATTAGTTACAGAAAAAAATTAATTCAAAATACAATCATTTTAAAAGACAACCATTGCATTGTCTTGTAGTCCAGTTTGTCCACTACAGAGAACACACATTTCGGAAAATAAAGGTTGCAGGTTTATGGGAAACGATGATACAATATAACCATTAAAAGATTAATTTTGCTGGATTTTGAATATATAAATATGCATGTTCATGCCAAACTATTATGATATGTGTATTTTTCACATGTAATCCTAACAGCGCATGTTAATAATCATTGCATCATGAATATTGTACATTTACAACACAAAACATGCAAAAATAATCAACCGTAAAGATGCATTGCCATTATTATAACATGAAAACAGATTTTGTGATAATATGAACAGACCATTTCGATTCAAAATAGCGAGAGGTGGACTAGATTTTAAAATTGCACTGGTGTCAATGTTAGTGAAAAAATTAATGATATCTGTTAATTAATTGAAGATCGCCGGTGATTCCGTGATGTTTATGATGGTGTGATTAGTATGATTAGTGGCAAGGTAATTTATGATTATGTATGATCCAATCCCTAGGGTATGTCCAGAGTTTGTCGATTTTGTGTACGATTAAAGCATGGTGCATATGCTTAAACATAATTGGCCGCATGCTGTGCAGCACACAAAAATCGACCAAGTGTGGACATAGGAATAACATTGACCTCACAACTAACGTAAAATAAAATTATAAATGATGTGAAATTTTATGAGAACCGTGAAAATTGATTAACACCATATGAGGAAAATGAAAATATGAAAAAACACATAGAAGTATCAAATAAATACCTTACAAATCCTGAATCTACTCCAATCTCAAATAAAATAAAAATGCCATTGCTTCCAACTCTTCTACGTATCAACTACCGCTAAATATAATCAGATTCATTTAATTTGACGCTTGGCTTTAGATGGATAGATAAATAGAGATATTATTTCTTGACGTTGATCATGACCGTAGAGTACGATGGCAAAGAAATAATATCTATATATCTATCTAATGCCAAGCGTCAAATAATATGAATCTCATTATAATTCCTTCAAATTGATTACTGTATTTGAAATTTCCAAACATTCAGCAGAATAATAATACATTTTGATCTCAAAAGTACATAGCCTACAATACACTACAGACATTATCAACATTCTTACTAACTAATGAATAACCATTACATCAGATTACAGTTTAATTAACCAAACGTTCTTATAGTTTGAATAAAACAAGTTGTCACTTGGCCTGGTCCGTTTTTATCACTAGAACCAGTTTTGTCACAAAACGACCGATCATCTGAAATGCTAACATTGAATCAAATGGTCAGCTGTTCGGACATCGGACGCTTTCTGACAACTTGTTTTATTCAAACTGTAATAACCCAAGATACCAAATAACGATAACGATATTGGAACAAATTTTAAATAAAAACAATACACATTTCACTAGAATTAGGAGAAAATGATGCTTGAAAAAAATTTAACTGCATGTTTTCAGCAATTATGAAAAAAAACTAGAATCAAGCTTAATTAATTCAAGATAATTCATTCAATTCTCAGCATTATTATTTGGATAGCACAATATAATATCAAGAAACAGTAGTTGCCTACCAAACGACCTTGATAATGATTTTTCCGAGAAACAGCAGTCTCAGCCCAAACTATTTCTTTCCCAAATTATAATCAGATTCATTTAATTTGACGCTTGGCATTAGATAAAGAGATATTATTTCTTGACGTTGCTGATGACCGTAGAGTACGATGGCAAAGAAATAATATCTATCTATCTATCTAATGCCAAGCGTCAAATTAAATGAATAACTTGTCCATCTTAAGATTTTTGACAATGATAACCATAATATTCAAACCCATAACTTCTAAATGCAACAGAAATATGCAAACAAACAAGCAAGCAGTAACACAAAACTGTAATGAAACATGTACAATGGAAACACAAAGAAAAAAAAACAGACAAACTTCAAGCAAACAGCCTAGAGTGCAAATAGGTGCACACACACACAAATACCAAAGGTTACTCACAAGGTCCATTGCTGACATCGGAGGCTGTGGAATGAGAAAAACATCCTTAGTAACAGGTAAGTCCCTTTTCATAGAGAGTTCGGTTTTCGAAAAAAGCTACTTCTACTCTACTGCTAGATTTACTATGGATAATATACAGGGTGGTTGAAAAGTTTGGAAACGGCTCAATATTTCTTTATACGAAGGTAATTTGACGGTAGGTGACATTGGGGATCGTACTCATCACTCATCACTTGTCAAAGTAAAACAACAAAAATCTGATCCACCATCTTGGATCCGCCATGTTGAATCTAACATTACTTTTTTAAATGGGTAGGTGGTCATATTATACATGATTTCGATACAGAATTTCAAGAGAAAATGAATGGCGAAAACCGCACAACGATATGTCAAACCGTTTGCAAGATATTTCAACTATTAATCAGACATATTTACATTGTCAGAGTGGGTGAAAAGTATGAGAACGGCTTGATATCTTATAATAATAAGGTAATTTGATGTTTTGGATTGAGGATCCTACTCAAATCAAAAATACTACTTTACAGTGCTTTTTAAAATTCAGTCAAATCCATCTTGAATTTGCCATTATTTTTCAAATTATGAGGTGGTGATGAGGTACCTGATTTCAATACGGAATTTTAAGGCAATGTGAATGGCGAAAACCGCACACCGTTTTGAGATATCAACTGATTTAGAGTAAATAATATCTCCGATTAACAATTTAAATATCTTCAAAACGGTTTGACATATTGATGTGTGGTTTTCACACTTTCACTTTCTCTTGAAATTCTGTATCAAAATCATGTATAACATGACCACTTTCCCATCTAAAAAAATGATGTAAGATATAAGATCAATGAAGGTTTAGACTTACTTAAAATTCGGAACTATAAAAATGATACAACAAAGTGTGACAAACGCAAACATATTAGTAGGAGGAACTAAAGAAAATATACTTGAATATATCTACTTAAAATATGTACAAGTATATTGTCTTTGGTAGAACACAGTTCAAGCAGGTCGATAATGCTACAATATATACAATTTAGACGGAAAAAGTCGAGCTTATTATGCTAAAAGATACAATTTGGGGTGGAAATCCGAGTCAAGTATGCTACAAGATACAATATGTTGCCAAATCAGGCCAATTATGCTGCAAAGATAAAATCTGGAGTAAAATTCCGGGTCTAGTACGCTACAAAAGGTATAATCTGAGGTCAAAACCGTGTCACTATGCTACAAGATACTATATGGGTGAAAAAAGTCGAGCCATTATGCTACAAGACACAATTTGTGGTCAATAACCGGGTAAATTATGCTTCAAAATACAACTTGTGGTAAAAATTCGGGCCAAATACAAACGTTTTGGATAGGAATTTAATAAAAAAAATTTCCACTCACCAGTATTGAAGTCCACGGCAAACTCTTCGAAATGATTTCCACTGACAATGGAATAGATCAGTTTTCTGTCAAGTGGTGACTCGGCTCTAATGCTTGCCGCTAACGGAGTATGCACCTCTATGTCTTCTGGTGTTGATACTGTGTAGAATTGTTTGTCAAAAACTGGCATTGATCTGTCCATCACTTTCACGTTCACTTGTACCTCGGTGGAACATGGCGACATACCTGGGAAAATAATTGAATTAAAAAATCGTTTTTTTTCTATTCAACAATAACATTTTTCAGCCAGACTGAACATATAGGCCTAATTCAACATGAATTTCTATAGAATAATGTATTGATGGAAGTAACAGTTAATAGTCAAGAGAAACGACATGAAAAATAACTTTTATATGATCAAAAATGATCTCTCTTCTCTTGGTATTGCTTTAAAAACTTGAAAAGTATGGAAAAATAAAACTGACAGAGGCAAATTGCAGGTAGGAAATGTATCACTTAACATAACATATGATTTGCATATCATTTCAATGCAATCTTTTGGGAATTGGCAAAAGTATGGTGGATTTGTCCGAGTCAACCAATTTTTTTTTATCGTATGGCTTTTTATCGGTGGGGAGACCCTTACGGGTAGGTTCCACCTCGCCTAATTGCACAATTTTTTGTGTCGGTCACCCATCCGAGAGCGGTCTTGAATGTTTGTTACTTAACCACATGATTACTTAGCAACCGCTCTCACCAATTAAAAGTGTGACATGTAATGTCCACACTGTTACAATACTCTCTGTAGTTCAGTTTAGTTTAGTATTTCATGAAGTTCATCCTGGCGCCGAGAGATAGCGCTGAGTTTCTTTTGCATTTTCAACCCTTTAAACGACTTTTTCTTCCAAAATACAAGTAGAACCTGCACATCTAGGACCGCTAACCTTTCTTTTGGCGCAAACCGCACCTAAATTGGTCCAATATAACCTCCTTCTTCTTCTTCCCCTTTCTCTTCTTCACCTCGTACTTCACCTTCTCCTTCTTCTTCAAAACGAGAAGGAGAAGGAGAAGGTAACGGCCATAGTGACTGTCAGTGCAAAAGTTTTTGCAAAATTCTTCTAATATAATATAAGGATTGCAAGTTATGACAAACCTCCATCGTAAGCAGTGATAATGAGCTGATAGTCCTTAGTGTGGCCTTCGAGGCCCTGCTTCAAACTGATCTCTCCCGACTTGCGGTCCACCCTGAACAGCTCCCCGTGGCCCTTGCTCAGCTCATAGCGCACCTCTCCATTCTCACCCTTGTCCAGATCTATAGCGTGCACCTGAAATCAAGCAATCGATCAATTTTATTCACAACAACAATACAATAAAGTTTTAGTAAATAATACACATATAATAATAAAAATGATAATTATTATTGAATAATTAATTAGAAGGAGGTGAAGAAGAAGAAAGAGAAGAAGGAGGAGAAGAAGGAGAAGAAGATGGAAAAGAAGAGAAGAAGAAAGAAGAGAAGAAGAAGAAGAAGGAGAAGAAGGAGGAGAAGAAGAAGGAGGAAGAAGGAGGAGAAGAAAAGAGGAGAAGAAGAAGAGAAGGAGAAGAGAAGAGAAAGAGAAGGAGTTATTATGGATTAAGTTATTAAGCTATGGATAGGAGGAGAAGGAAAAGAAATGAAAGAAGAAGGAGAAGAAGAGAGAAGGAGATGTAAAAGAAGGAGAAGCAGGAGAATAAGGAGAAGAAGAAGAGAAGAAAAAGATTGAATAGAAGGAGAAGAAGGAGAGAAGGAGAAGAAGAGGAGGAGAAGAAAAGGAGAAAGAGGAGGAGAAGAAGGAGAAAGGAGAAGGAAGAAGAAAGAAGGAGGAGAAGAAGAGAAGAAGAAGAAGAGGAGAAGAAGGAGAATGAGATGAAGGAGAAGTAGAAGAAGAAGAAAAAAGAAGGAGAAGAAAAAGAAGAAAGAGGAGAAGATGGAAAAGGAGGAGAAGAAGATGAAGAAGGAGATGAATGAGAAGTAGAAGGATGAGAAAAATATTGAAAAGGAGGAGAAGAAGGAGGAGAGGAAGGAGGAGGAGGAGAAGAGGAGGAGGAGGAGGAGGAGGAGGAGGAGGAGAAGAAGAAGAAGAAGAAGAAGAAGAAGAAGAAAGAAGAAGAAGAAGAAGAAGGAAGAAGATTCTGAAATTTTGGCTTACAAATGAAAATCTTCGTTCATAAATACGGCCGTAAATGAATAAATGAATAGAATAAATCTTTGAGAATATTACCTTAGTGATGACATCTCCCTTGTGAGCGTCTACAGAGACGACGGCGTAGTATGGCAGATTGACAAACATCGGGCAGTTATCGTTGATATCCAGTACTGTGACGTTCACACGCACATGGGCGACCTGCGGCGAGTCTCGGCCGTACTCTTCACTTCTTGCCTGAAAATTATTATTTCATTTAAAATTTTTAGTTTCAAAACATAACCTAAAAACAATATGTACTGAGAATTGAACACAGTAAGTAAGCTGATAGGTATGGCAGGATCCAATTAACTTGACATAAATCAGCTGATCCAGTAATAATTAAACAGTGATTTCGACACAATAATCAAAAGGCTTGAAAGTCTCAAAGACCTTTAAAGTCTTTAAAAGACCTTTTTAGAGAAGACCTTTCAAAGAATAACTTTTTAAAATACCTTTTCAATAATCTGCGAGATTCAGCATTTGTAGGTTAAGTATTGTGATCATATGCTCGTCGATCAGCTGATTTATGACAAGTATAATTGGATCCCGCTATACCTAGAGAAAACGAGACTCAAGATACTAGCGCTCAGGTGAGGGCTAGTATCCCTATTTATACACTTCATCAATTTTTTAGTGCTGTACAGCATGCTACCAATGCTTAAGCATATGCAGCATGCTGTACATCACACAAAAATGGACCAAGTGTGGTCATAGGGAATCAGTGATCCCCTGAAGCAGCGTTCATCATTGATTCAAATGCGAAAAATACATTTGTCAAAAATGCATTAGTCTTTCAACTAATAATTTTTGAGATGTATATTGCAATATTTTTTTAAAATAAGGCTATGATGTTCGTAGTTGATTGCTAATTGTCTTCATTGCCTACTTTATTGATGGAAATTTCATATTTAAACTCATCGAATCTCAATGTAATTATTCTAGATTTTTCTAGTGTTGAACCAATTTCTGTTTTGTATTTCTGTTTTTGTCAATCTATTGTATTATTAATTCTATTATTTTTCATTGTACTTTTTAAGTTTGCTGTATTTTGTTTCAAGGATAAATAAATGATTTGATTGATTGATTGTCAATAAAAATAGATTGATTGATTGATTAAATATCGCAAAAATATCCTGAATGACCAAATTAACTTCTCTTCCGGTATACTTTCTAACACAAAACCCAAGAATTACAAAAATCGTCGCTCAAATAAGCTTATCCACTAAAGCTGAATAGAATAGAATAGAATAGATTATAATCAGATTTATTTTATTTGACGCTTAGCATTACATAGATAGATAGACAGATAGATAGAGAGGTATTACTTCTTCGCCATCGTACTCTACGGTCATCAGCAACGTCAAAAAATCTCTCTATTCATCTATCAATCTAAAGCCAAGCGTCAAACTGTATGAATCTGATTATAGTCTATTCTATTCAACTTGAGTGGTACTGAATAATGAATATATATTTTCTTTACTGTTATAATATAGTTCTTTTTAAGATATTTCTTTTCGTATTATTTTGGTTAATTCTGCTTATTTTATTTGTATTATAAACTTAATAATACAGTATAAATGAATCTATTGTAATAATTCTATTACAACAAGTGGTATGGATAAATAATAATATATTTTCACTACCTGCACAATCAGCTGATAATGCTCCTGCAGTTCGCGATCGAACCGGCGTCCGGTAGTTCGTACGGCACCCGACGTGCGCCCGATCTGAAACAGCGGCGACGGATTCAGAATGGTGAAGACGAGATGCTCGTTGAGCTGGCTGCCGACCACGTTCACCACGGCCACCGTCGCCACCTTGGTCGAGTTCTCCAGCACCGAGCCCTGGTACAGCTGGCGCTGGAACATCAGGCCCGAATGCTGGCTCTGGTCCCATTGGATGGACACGTGGCTGCAACACAGTTGGTTGAACATTTGTTAAAACATTTGTTTATTCAACAATTAACAGAGCAAATAAATGAAGTAAATAATAATGAACACAGTAATAAGGCTAGTACAGATAAACAGAGATAAGACGAGATTTAGACTTTAGTTATAGTAATTACACTTATGAATCAACACATGATTAGTTATTATCTTTTCTTATAAATAATGTGAAACTAAAATATTCAATTTGTAATATCATTCATGAAAGTTTGGCTTCCGCAAAATTAATGAAGCAAACAATTATAAAGACTCAATACACGTTCTTGAATTCCTAACATACTGTTCTGGATTTTAAATTATAAAATTGTTTATACCTGTCTGAGAATTCATTCTGTACAGCATAAGTTACATTTGTCATTTATTTTAGAAGGAAAGTGAAAATATTGTAAATGAAATCAATTAAATGTACATTGAAACAGAAATTTATGCCTGCAGTAATTTGAAATATGAGTTAAAAGTAAATTTTGAAATTAATATTGAAAATTATTTTGGAGCAGATGAATAACTAGTTGAATAGATGAAAATCAGTCAATATTTTTCTAGATTTGGATCGTGATCAACTTCCAGAATACTTGACTAACCGGTGTACGACCAGCCTAATAAGTTAAGTGAACAGCGCAAATAATAAACAGAGTAAATGAGGCAGAGCTGCTTTATGAGAAACAGAATTGTTTATCAATTTATTAGATCATGCACACTCAAGGAAAAGTAACAGATATACAGTGTCAAAACTTTTCTCTACATGAAGTCAAGGTTTGTCCAATAGATTGTAACTATCTTCATAACCAAATAACATTATTTTCATCTTTATTCTCGAATTAATAATTATCATTGATAGATAGATAGATAGATAGATTTTATTTGTCGATTGTCACAAGGCTTTCGCCTATTGTAACATACAGTTCATTTTGATTTTACAAAATATTGAAAACAAAAGATTACATGATTACAGCTTGATTAAAGATTGATGAAATGATTGTGAATATAGTCATAGAGAAGCTATATTCTCTAGTAGTTACTAACTACTATACTTACTAATTTGTTCTCTATAATATAGCTCAGTTATAATTGGGAGGAAAATGAATAATAAACATTTTATATCAACATCAACGTTACAGATGAATAGATTGTGTATCCAACACCAAATCAAACTATTTACAGCCTCAAAAATATTGTTAACATAAATCCCATTACACACGCATAAACCCAAGATTATGTGTGGGCATCACACTCACAAAATAAGGCTACGGTATTTTTATTTTCAAGACTACAACCACTCTATAATTATTTTTGTATAGTAGTTAAGGTGATACAGTAATGTGGTAGTTTTTTCTGAGGGTGATGCTCACACCAGCTCTAGACTTGTGCGTGGGTAATGAGAGGGGTGATGATGATGATAGATGACGACTGTAATCTCTGTCATGGATAACGGCTTTTCGTTATCCATACACTGAATAAAATGACAAGTTATCAAAACCAGAAATTTGTTAAGAAATCAAAATACCGTTTTCGGTTGTTACAACATAATCAATCCCTGGTAAACTCTGTTTTTTGCCAGAGTATAAACTCTGAATTCATCAGAGATTGGTTATAGTTAAAAAACCGAAACCGATACCTCGATATTTCAATTAATTTGTGGTTTGACAACTTATCTTTACAACACTAACACACTTCCTGGTTTTGACAACGTTTTTTAAAGTATTTTTATTCAAGTTTTTTCCAAGTTTTGGAAGTTTTTTCAAGTCGTTTTCAAGTCTTTTTATTCAATATTCTGTATAATTATTGAGTTCAGCAGTTTCTTTCCAATATTTTAATTTGAATTTGCCAACGTTTCTAAGGAGCTATACTCACGCTTCACTGGAAAATCGTCCGTCAGAAACGCTGACTTTCAGCCGGTGCGGTGACGTTCTGGCTCCACGCACGGTGTCTCGAACGGTGATAACTCCGGTCGACGAGTTCATCGCATAGATGTTCTCCGAATTCCCGGTCAGAATTTCGTAAGACAACTTGGTGAGATCGGTGGAGTCGCCATCTTTTGCTTCAAGCTGCAAATAGAATTCAAAATTACATATTTATTCATTAATTTATTGAAAATAAACATTACAATGTTGGAAGAGCGACAGAGATTCGTTCAAAACTGCACATCCCGAATTGGGATATATACAGCGTGTTTCAGAACTCCCTATGGTTCCGGGGTAAAACCCATACCTAAATATCATATTTAAATTGTCCAGAAGTCCTTAGTCACTCAAACAGCTGCAATTTTGATTTTTTCATTCATTATTTTCTATCTCAATAATGGTGGTAATTTTTTATCTACATATGGAATTGAAACTTTGCACCAACATTTATGACAACTATACAAAGCTACAAAAAAATTATGACAATTTTTCAAATCCATAAAACAAAATGGCGGCCATTTAAAATTTTGTTTCTTGAATAACTCGGAAACCGTTGATATTACGAAAATTTTACAAGAATAACTTTTTTTAGTAAATTTAATAACAAATCGATTGAAACCTTATTTGTTAAGATTGGACCAATATTGACTGAGATATGGCAGCTTTAGTGATAGGTGACAGCTGGAGGCTGCATCCTGGGTTTGCGGCTAAAGTCTGCTACAACAATGCAACAGTCTCCGTCTGCTTTGTATGTTATTTTTAAGCGATTTTTGATTATTTTGTGTGAATTTTGAAGACAGTAAAAAGGAGTGCAAGTAACGGAATTGGCAGCTAGGAAAATTACATTACCTATTCCTGTGTGTTGAAGTGTATTCCTGTTGTTCCATCGTAAAGTCTTGCAATATTAGGCAGCTAGGAAATCGGGCCTTTGGGAATTTTTCACAAAACATTCATAAGTGTATTTTATTTTTTTTGAAGATTATTCCACCAACTATAATTAACTAACCTGTATAACAGCCACATTAGTGAACGTAGGCATGAGCACCGATGCCTTGTACTCCTTCTGTGTGAACGACGGCACACAGTCATTGGTGTCCAGGATGTTGATGCGAACTTTCGCCGTGGTTTCAGAAGACAGGCGCGGTTTTCCCAAGTCGGACACACGAACGTTGAAAACTACTTCGGGCATTGTCTCGTAATCCAGCATCTGTACAGTTCGTATAGCTCCTGCAAAATTAATTAATTGGATAATAAGATTGAAATGTATTTGTATGGTTTTTATTACACAGACTATTTAATCAGAGACTGATTCCGTACAGTCTCTGAAACAAAAACCTGTTTAATTACAATAGATTACCTGTATAATTGCAATAGACTGATTACACAGTAAGTTATATGTAGTTATTATCGGTGGGGATACCCTTACGGGTAGTTTTGAAATAGGTTTGAAATTTAGTTATTTCTATTTATCAACGACCATGTTATAACGCAATCATTACAGTTTCATAATTGAAATCGAAACAGTAGCTTTTTTTAAATGGAATTTGAACTTGAAAGTTCCATTTTGAATTTGATCAAATTCAAAACTCCACATTCATTGCCGTGAAACAAAGCACAAAATTTAAAAGACATTTTTAAATGCACTAACAGGTACTAAGCAGATAACCCAATTTGAGAATTTGTATGAAAATCTTCAAAACACGACTATTTTTTAAAAATTACATAGGAAAGATGGCGCCCTTTATGCGTTAATGCTCATTAAAAGATTCAAATTGGTCCATAACTTTTGATACAGCAGCAAAATTTAATCATGTATTGCAGTATTCAAAACTCCAATTGAACAACATTTACGACAGTAAACTTTGAATTTCAAGTGAAGAAGAATCACAAGCCAATACGCTCGACTTGAAACTCTCTACTAAAGCTCAGTTGAACGAAGATTGCTGATTTATTCTATCTGAAATATTGTTCAACAGCAAAAACAATGAATGAATAGAATATTTTATTTGCCATTTTATAAACATTATTTGCATATACGCGATGTTGCAAGGTCAATTGCGCCATTGCCACTAGAACTGGATACATTAACCTACAAAATGGTGTCACTTGGCGGTCACAGACAGCTCCTCTCCACTGATACTATCCTACTCAAATCCATGCGTTCTTTTTGCGCCACTCTGTAGGCTTCATGAAAACTAATTGTTCTACTCAACTCACCCGTACTGGAATCAATGTGAAACATCCTCCTCGGTCCCGCTTCAACGATGTCATACTGCAACAACGAATTCAGCTCGCTATCAGCGTCGCTAGCCTTGATCACCAGTGGCACACTGCCATTGGTCAATACCAGACTGCCAACCGGCGAATCCTCGGCCACCCATCCTTCATAGGCGTCTTGCACGAAGCGAGGCGCATTATCGTTGCGATCCAGTACGTGCACGATTACGTGGCAAACCGCTTTCGCACCTGTTAGGGAGTAAAATCAGAATCGAATCAAAATTTACTTAATGTAATAAAAAAGATGGAAAAGATTATTAGATGTTGCAGCGCTCTAATCAGATTCATTTAATTTTACGCTTGGCATTAGATGGAGAGATATTTTGACGCTTAGCATTAGATAGAGAGACATTATTTCTTTGCCATCGTACTCTACGCTCTACGGTCATCAGCATCGACAAGAAATAATATCTCTTTATCTATCTATCTATCTAATGCCAAGCGTCGAATTAAATGAATCTGATTATAACCAACTGCTACGAATAAATAATAATTAGAGAAACGAAAATCACTTTGTATAATGTATTTTGAGGAAATGAATATTAAATTATTATTATTACTGTATTTATAATAACTAATAAGATAATTGATAATATTAATAATAATATATACAATAAAATTCATCTAATTTGACGCTTGGCATTAGATAAATAGATAGAGAAAGAGATATCCTAGAGAAAGAGAGATCCTATACATTATAAGCAGAGTTGTTATAATCACCTCTGAATGAGGAATTATCATTCGATGGTGCACAAAGATGAAGTGCTCTGATAAAGCTAGTCTAGTTAGTGTTTCGTTTGTATAATATTAATTTTCAAGCATTAGCCTTTTTGTAGGTTTATTGTAAAATAATTGTCTTCTAGTTCTAGATTATGAGCTCTTTCCCCGCGCACGGATCAATATGCCATGCGGGGAAATAATTATTCCATGTATTGTTTTTATTTTATACAAAAAAGCAGAGTAAATGTGCTTTTTTTATTTGGAATAAAGTTGAATTGAATTGAATATTATTTCTTGCCGTTGCTGATGACCGTAGAGTACGATGGCAAAGAAATAATACATCTCTATCTATCTAATGCCAAGCGCCAAATTAAATGAATAGACCCATAAGATAATTAGGGCCGGTTCATGAGCTCGGGACGCAGCCAGTCCTGAGACTAAAACGGTGGCTACTGCAAAGCATCGACAAAGCTGCGTTTGTCTCGACAGGTTAGTGGGATAGCAGTATAGAGAGCCCTTAGTACATAGTGTCGAGGCTAACGTTTGTCGGTGCTACGGTGGCCACCCGTTTAAGTCTAGGACTTGGCTAAATCCCGAGCTCATGAACCGGCCCTTAGTATTGAATGATTGATTGGTCTTGTTACCTGCCATACTGGTAGCAGTGACGCTGAGGTTGAACACGCGGTTCGTCTCGTAGTCGAGCGGGCGCCGAGTGGTCACGACACCGGTGCTGGGCTCCACGCTGAAGTGGCCCTGCGCGTCGCCCCTGATCAGCTCGAACAGCAGCGACGAGGTGCTGCGCGCCTCCAGGTGCTTCACTACGGTGCCGGCCGGCTCGTTCTCGTACAGTTCGGCGGCTACTTCGCGTTTCACGAATCTGGAGGCGAAAGAAGAAAAAAATACTCATGATTATACTTATTATCATATTATTAATATTGGCGATAGAACTCCCTAGAGGAAGACGCTAAGTATTTAATGATTCGTGGTGAATGGTATTCATTTTTTCTTCTTTGCCCAGTATTCCTTCATCCTTTGCGAAAACCGCTGCTTCCTTTCTTCACTCCATAATGGTCTGTATGGTTTAGGGCGTAGCTCTGAGAGAATTTCCCACTTATCCACTTTTCTTCTGAATATCTCCCTGTTTAATATTTCCTGTTCATTTGTGTTGAGTGAAGTTAGATCCTTTTTAATACTTTCTACCCAGGGTCCCGGATTGGTCAGTGACAGTAGATATCGTAGCACTCTGTTGGTCAGCCTTTGTTCTGGAAGTCTGCGAATATGACCGTAAAACTTTAAACGCCGTTTCTTCATATCTTTTCTATGTTGGAAAATCCTTCTACAACTTCATATTATTATTATTATTATTATTATTATTATTATTTTGCTTTACGGCCTCATTGGACCACTTAAATCAATCATTTCCTGGTCTTTCTTAATTTTCTCTTTCGCATTGTCCAGTTCTTCATTCGTTCTGATCTTCTCTTCGTTCTTCATCTGTAAATACCCCTTGTACAGTATGTCGGTTGTCTATTTTCGGTTTGAACCTTGTTTTTATGTCTTTTAGTTTGTTTAGATTTTCGGTTTTGCTTTTCAGATCATCCAGGGTTATTTCCAGTTCGTTTAGATCTTCTTTAATTTCTCTAATCCATCCTGCTTGCTGCTTCATATCCCATAGTTTCTCTGTTATTATTCTCGATAACCTGATTTCTGGTGTCCTTAGAATGTGACCAACAAAAGATATTCTTTTTTTTCGCATAGTGTCTGTAATAGGTTCAAGTTCTTTGTAAACCACTTCATTTGGCACTATCCTCCATTGTCCATCTTTTTGATATTTCTTATTGATACAGGTTCTGGCTATTCTTCTCTCTATTATCATATTATTATTAGTCAAAAGAATAATAATACTGTAAAGGAATCTGCGGACAAACAATGTGCGTAAATTACTTATGGTTCTAGTGGTTATATTAAATGAGTGAATCATATTTATTATAGTGCTTTCCATCCTTGAAGACCCCAGGCTACAGAGACTGTATAATAACAGTGTGGCCATTTGATGTCACACTTTTAATTTGTTAACTCGGAGAAATCCACCATACTTTTCCATTGAAATGAAACGCAAATCATATGTTATGTTGAGTCATTCACTTCTTACCTACTGTCTTTGCCAGTGTTATAGCAAGATTCATTTTTTTTAAATCAAATAACATTTATTTCACACACACAAGATTAAAAATTCATAAAACTAATACATTTTATTTGACGCTTGGCGATCAGTAGACAGCTAATGTTACGCAGCTCTGACACAGTACTTTAACTACAAATGCTGAATCTCGCAGATTATTGCAAAGACTTTAAAAATGTCTTTTAATTAGGTCTAAAGGGTCTTTGGATTATTTTGTCAAAGCTGCGTAACATCAGCTGTTTACTGATCGCCAAGCATCAAATTGAATTAATCCTGCTATAGTTTTCATTATCTTAAGCTTTTAACACAATACGAAGAGTAGAGAGACAACTTTTAATGTTAGAAAACTTATTTTCGATGTTGTTTCTCTCGAAATAAGTTTGAAAAATGAGTGAATAGCTTAATATTTGCTTGAAATCCCGTATCAAATTCAAAACTTTGTCAAAAGCATGGCGGTGGCGAGAAGAAAACATGTTCCAATACAATGTTATGGACCCATTCACACCAATGAACACACTGTTATTATACAGTCTCTGTAGTGGAAACCAACATTTCAGATTGGTTTCTACTTGTTCGCAAATTTGACGTCTAGTGGGATCGGACTCCCCAGGAAACCAACATTGATGATGCTATTAATAAATTAGTAGATTTATATATCTTTCTGTGTAGTAGTGAGATTTATATATCAATAAACGAATAATGCATCAACATACCTTGGAGCAGCATTATCAGCCATGACAACCATGATATGAACAGGCAGTGTAGATGACAGTGGAGTACTCCCTCCATCCACAGCCTTCACAATCAGCATGTACTCAGCTATCGAGTTCATGTCCAGCTCCTTCGCCACTCGAATTGTGCCCATCAGTGGGTCTATTGTGAAAGCATTGCCCACGTTGCCTGAAACAATAGGAAACGATGTTAAGTAAGCGTGCAATTAATACTAAATTTAATGAATCAAGATTTACTAGATAAACAGACTACAGTCGCGGCCATGAAATTAGAAGGCTATGATAATTTGAGCTGTTTTAAGGCTAGGCGTACACCGGTTAGTCAAGACAAGACAAGACGAGATTAGTAACGTTTAGTCACAGTAATTCACACAGTTGCTTATGAAGCAGCACACACCGATGCAATGACTAATCGGTGTGTGTTGCTTCATAAGCAACTATGTGAAGTACTGTGACTAAACGTGACTAATTTCGTCTTGTCTTGTCTTGACTAACCGGTGTACGCCTAGCCTTAGATGTGGAACCGGTGAAACGAGGGAATGTCAAAAATTGCTTGCTCCTTATCACAAATTTACAACGCTGTGCTTCCAGTGTTGCCTATTTGAGCGAGGGAATGTCAAAAATTGCTTTCTCCTTTTATCATAAATTGACAAAATTAAGCATCAAATGCTGCCTTTTCCTTCTTTCCGTAAAAATGCTTTGTTACGCAGATATAGATGGCTAGAAATTGCATATTTTACAGAATATCTCAATAATATCAGCAGATAAACTTTTTTCGAACTATTTTTTCATCTCATTTATTTCCCAAATTGGAGAGGCTCTTCTTTTTTATATCAATCATGCCCGGTTTTTCAGTCGTTCAATAAACTTATTGAATCAATAACTTTTTTTTGCATTTGAAAACACATGGTTATTGATTCAATAGTGCTATTGGATCCATAAACTGTCTATTGAGCGACTGAAAAACCGGGCATCAGTCAAAGAGATATGTTAACAACGAACCAGTAGCCTACCTATCTCAAACTCAAAATCAAAATTCAAATCAAATGTATTAAAAAAATAAATAATTAAGTTATACATTTGTACAATAAAACATTATCACTGTTTTACCTATCCTTTCCTTCCCCATTATTACACATCAAAATGACAGCCTAAATATGTTTATTCCACTCTCCAATAATAATATAATCAACAAACAAATCTGTAGTGATAGCTGACAGCTGTTAATTAGTTTATCACATGCTAGTTTGTAACATGGGTCATCACATGTTTAATTATAATATTCTCTGTATCCAAGATGAATAAAGTGGCATTTTGAGTTATGGCTATCAAGAATTAATACGTGTTTCTTCAAAATCTATAACAAATATAATAACTAACCTGACGTGATAGAGTAGGTAATCATAGCGTTGTTTCCGTGATCTTTGTCCACTGCCAGAACGGTGACCACTGAAGATCCAACATCGGCAGTTTCGAACACCCTTCCCTGTATGATGGCTGTACTGAATTCAGGCGCGTGATCGTTGGCGTCGTAAACATGAATCACAACTCGGGCAAAATTACGTTTGGCCGGTGTGCCTTGGTCTTTTACCATCACGGTTAACAGGTGTTCGGCTATGCTTTCCCTGTGGAGGCAAAATGAATAGTAAATAGTCAAATATTCTTTATTTCACGTTCGTCAAGAACAGCAATAGATGTCATACATAAATTTAAATTAACAAAAGTTGTTTGTAAAAATTCCTGAATGGTGTAGAAAGGTTTCTCTCTTAAAATATTACTTTTTTGATAATGATTTTTTTTAAATATTCTTTTAATAGTCTTTAATATCATTTAAATCTAATAGGTATTTTTTTAAGTCTTTTTCTGAATAATTCACTTTCCAGTTCTCTAAATTCCCTGGGTAGATGTTTAAAGAACTTATGACCCATATACGATGGTTTTTCCTCAAATATAAAAGTATTTATTATATTGCATATAATAGGTAAGTTATATTATATATAATAGGCATATAGTAGGCTAAGCATATAATTATTATGTAGGTACGCTATTTGTATTGTGTATTGAATCTTTTAAACCGAAATTCTTCATTTTAAACTATTATAGGCCTACTGTATATCTGTTAAGAGAGGGAGAGAATGAAAGGAAGAAGGAGAAGGAGAAAATGTGAGAAGAAGGTGAAGGAGAAAAAGGGAAAGAAGGAGAAGACGAAGGAGCAAAAGAAGAAGAAGATGGAGAAGAAAGAGAAACGGAAAGAAGTAAAAGAAGGAGAGTAAGGAAAAGGAGAGGAAGGAGAAAAACAAGAGGGGAAGTAGGAGGAGAAGGAGGAGGGGGGGAAGGAAGAAGATAATTGGAAACTATTCCATGAAGTTCAATAGTCGCAGTTTTGTGCGACCTGGGATGTCCTAGTTACCCTTAAAGCCTGGTTTTCATTAGTAGAGTTAGTGGTAGAGTAACTAGCATACTAACTCTACCGTACTAACTCTACTCTACTTACTTGGTATTTAAAAACAAGTACTCTACCATCACTCTACTCTACTATGAACGTTTTCATTGGGAGAGTTCACAAGATAGTTAGTACTCGCCCAGGGAACTCTACCACTAACTCTACTAATGAAAACCAGGCTTAAAAGTTAGAAATACTGCTCAATTGATTCATCAATATTCTATTAAATCATAAGTTAATGAATAATATTAATTCTCCACAAACCTGTCCAACGACTGTACAATAGTGACAACACCCGTCTGATAGTCGACTTTGAACGCAGACAGCGAAGCGGGACTCCGCGCCGAATGCAGGCTGTACATCAACGCTTTGCTATCCTGGTCTTCGTCGGTCGCTTGCAGGTGAATGATTTCGGTTCCCACCGCGCTGCTTTCTGACACATTGGCTGAGTACAGGTTCTGTGTGAACCAGGGACGGTGCTCGTTTATGTCCATTACTGTTACGTATAACTGAAAAATGTTCAAAATATAAATAGCACACCATGTTTTGTAGTTGATGTGTAATTAAATAATCACAAACACACGAATTGACACTGAACATACTGAATGAACATATTATTTGAAAAGACTTATACAGTATTGACACGACCATTTGACTGAGACTGATGCCCGGTTTTTCAGTCACTCAATAGACAGTTTATGGATCCAATAGCACTATTGAATCAATAACCATGTGTTTTCAAATGCAAAAAAAAAAGTTATTGATTCAATAAGTTTATTGAACGACTGAAAACCCGGGAATTAGACAGACAGACACAGACAACAACATAACCTCATCTCGGCTCTTGCAGTTCGTAGAGTTGGTACTGGCTCTTGGCACCTAGACCATTACCAACCTATGCAACAGTTTTATTTCTCAATAAACAACTGTACAAAAATCTTCAACATACACAAGAAATACATTGTGGTATTCATTGAGAAAGTAGGTACCACTCCCGAGAATAACCGAGGAAAAATGTTAGGTTATAAATTTAACAAATTGATAGAGACCGAGGAACCGGCGATTGAGGCGCTATGAGTGGCGGAACTACGCAACTATTGGCAGGGAGTTTACCCATTCAAGATGGAGAAAAAACAGGATTTTGAGATTTTGTAAAAATATCAAATTGAATAGATTATTGTTTTTTCTCTTGAAATAACTACTTAAGTAATTCATAACTGATCAATTTATCATGGTTTTTTAAGTTTTGAGACGTTACTTTCTGCAAATACTTTTAGCAAATCTGACTAGGCAACAATACAGCTACAATAGCCAATTATAAATAAATAAATAAATTCATTCGACAAAACAAATATACATTGTACTTCCATGATATAAATTCAAGTGATAAAATTAAAAAATATTTTTAGATTCTTTAGACCTCTAAAAAGTCTAGGCTACAATCATGAGCGTCATTTCAGCTTTTAAAATGGGGTGGCAAGGTCTGCCAGCATTTTAAGATAACTCTTGATTAACCAGAGTTTAGAGGCAAAAATCTATGGTTTGACTTGAAAATTTTTACATTAAGTGGCCTATTTTTGAGCCATTAGAATGTTTTTGCATTAACATATCTTATCTGACCCTTTGATCCTTTTTTAATGTTAAAAGCTATTACCATTTAATTTCAAGTATGGAAATAATTTCCCTTGTGAATTGGTTAGCTCTGAAAATAAATAGAAAAATACAAAATACAGACTTAAATAATTTTAAACGGCCTTGCCCATTCTACACGAGCGTGATAACCGCGACGGGACCGTCATGTCTCAATCTTCCTTTTTGTTTTTGAACATGAAAGCTATTATTGTGTGCCAGTGAAAATGTTAAGGGGACCAGTGATCGAAAATTTGAAGAAAATTCAAATTCAGGTTATTGCTTCATTCACTAGTTTGAATTTCCCTCTTCAAAATGGCGTTGGTTTCATATCCATATGATGTCTAGAAATATTTTAATTATTTTTTCTAAGAACGCACTACATGTGGATTTTTACAGATTCCCCATTACAGTTTCTCCCAGATTTTTCTGCGGATAAATATAATATATAATTATTTCTATTTTTATTGTGCCAACACACTTTGTTCAGAGATGTGTGGAACTTCTCCATAGGTTGAGGAATTCAGTTTGGGCTCAACCACTGAAGATGATGTCGTGTTAATAAATACTGTGGAATAGACAAAATTTATTTTTATTCTTTCGCTGATTGTGCCACGTTTATAAACTGTAATTTTTCACTTGTTTGCAAATAACTGAAATTATTACTGCTTGATTACTAATTGATGATACGATTTTTGGCAAAAAGGGTTTGAATTTGTAACAATTAAAATGACGCCTATGGTTAATACCGTAGTATTAAAGAGAAATGTTTTACCTGTGTAAGAACTGTATGCACTCCATCGGTTACACTGATGGTGAGATTGTATTCAGACTGCACTTCTCTATCGAGCTGCTTTGCCACCAGAACACTGCCTTTGTCTCCACTAATCACAAACTCTGATCTTGGATCACCTCCTGAAAATTGAAAATTCATTTCATAAGTAAAAAATTAAATTCCAGCAAGTTTGTGAAGTTAGAAGTCTCAAATACATTGAAAGCATCTTATATTCATGCTGAGTTAATACCGGTAATTTTTTAATATAGGATCAAATGTTTTTTGAAAAAAATTGTTGATCAAATTTCTGAACAAATTTCATCTAACGGAGCCAATGAACTGATCAGACGTCAATGCAATGACAACATTTCACGATAGTAGAAAATTCAATTCATTGCTAGAATTGTTGCTGTGCCTTAAAACTCTATTATCACTAATATTTTTTTTCAATTGAAGGTTTAAATGAACAAATTTTTTCCTTGTTCCTGCCACTTTAAAGTAAAAAAGTCAAATTTTCAATGTTATACAACTATTCTACAAGTCTTTCTGGACAATTCTGTACCATTTTCATGATTATTGATTGAAACATAGCGTCCGAAAGAGGAAACTCGTTTTTACCCCTCTTCACCTGCCAATTGCTGAAATCACCTCTTTTGTATAAATTGATTCTTTGCTGATAAGGCCTCTCAATTGAAAAAAATAACGACTTTCCTTTCAATTATCCAAACAAATAATAAATAATTTCATTCAATTCTTTAGAAATAATTAATAATGAATGTAGTGTATATTATTTTAACGATGGTGTTAAGGCATTTTAATTGAAAAAATAATGACTCTCCTTTCAATTATTTAAATGAATAATCAATAATTTCTTTCAATTCTTTAAGAATAATGAAGTATATTTTAATGGCATATGGACATTTTGATGGCAACGAAATGAATTTTAACACTGATCACTGAACTCACCGACAATATAGTACCACAACATGTCTCCGTCTTCGTCTGTCGCCTGAACGAGAGCGACAAGGAAGCCGACAGTGTCGCTCTCTGTCACCTGCACACGCTGATCGGGCTGTCTGATGACAGGGGGGTGGGGGGAGTCCTCGGGAATGTCCTTCACAGTCACCGAGACTCGAGCCGTTGAACTCTTGTTGGGCGAACCGTAGTCAGTTGCTTTTACCTAGTAAAACACACAAAATGAGGAACAATTTGATTTGAGTTTTGAGTGAATTAGGAAACAAAAAACACATAAAACGAGGAAGAATTTGATTAGAGTTTAAAATAAATTAAGAAACTTGATTCAGCGAACCGTAGTCGATTGCTATTACCTAAAAACAACACAACACAAATCTAGAAACAATTTGGTTTGAGTTTTGAGTGAATTGGGAAACAAAAAGCACACAAATTGAGGAAGAATTTGATTTGATTGTAAATTGAGGAACAATTGATAAAATAATACATTGACGGTCAATTGAAAGGGTGTCAATTCAAATCAAAATCAACATTCAACATAAAAATAAATACAAGTGACAATGGCGGAGTTTTTAGGGGGGAGGGGGTTTGATCTTAGATCGGAACTGCAGATTTAAAATCTTGAAAACAATTTTTTTCAAGAACCTTGGACCTCACAATGCTATTTATGACAACAATTTTCAGTTTCAGACAATATATTAGTGAATGATTATTTCAATTTTTTTTTTAAGAATCTTGGACCTCACAATGATGACATTTTATGACAACAATTTCCAGTTTCAGACAATATATTAGTGAATGATTATTTTAGTAGATCAGTAGAGAGAATTAGATCAGTAGATAATAGCTCATCATTAATCTCCTGGGAACATTTTCAAGACAAAAAAGATTTTCAGTTTCAGACAATATATTAGACGAGTATAATTATTCTCATATATTAGAATCATTATTTCAGTAGATCAATAGAGAGAATTAGATAATCGCAACTCATTAATCTCACCAAGAACATTTAAAAGATAAAAAAGAGATTTGATTTGCATTTAAATGAAAAATTCTGCAAAAAAAACCTGGGTTGTCAAAATTTCCAGACTTCAAAACCCCTCACAAAAGGAAATTCTGGGTGCGTCATTGACAAGTGCAACTAACAATTATTCACATTGATATAGCACAATCCTTTTAACTTGTCAGAAATCAGCTGTCTTGTTAATAATTAAACAGTAATTTCGACACAATAATCAAAATTTTCGACCTTTAAAGAATAACTTTTTAAAAGACCTTTTCAATAATCTGCGAGATTCAGCATTTGTAGGTTAAGTATTGTACTGGTTGCCGAGTAAATCATATGTTTTCTGACAAGTTAAAAGGATCATGCTATACTAGAACATCCAGATTCAAAACTTCAAAATATGTAATCTTGAAAATATGTAATGTTAACACTTACCAAAAGATCATACTCCTGTCCGGCCGCGAAAGATCTCTGAGAATAGACAGTGCCAGTGCTGGGATGAATTCCGAATTTGCCCTTTCCTCTTCCCGATTTTATACTGTAGTGCAGCTCAGCATTGTTACCGATATCTCTATCCACTGCATGCACCTAAACATACAGAAAACGTTGAGAACTCGAACATGGATTAGAATTATTAGAAGAATATAAAGGAAAGCACAGACAGATTAACATATTGTATGTTAAGAGTAGAATACTACTATGAAAGAGAAAAACAGTTATTAAAAGAGAGAGAGGAACAGTTATGGGCTAAGCCTGTTGTTTTCTCGCAAGTTATTTTAATTTATTTTTTAATAAATTACAAATATTTTTAGTTGAAATAAAATAAAATACTTTTAGTTATGGGCTAAGCCTGTTGTTTTCTCCCAAATCATATTGTCATGATTGGTGTATTAATAACTGAAAAAAGGAAGATATTTACAATAATCTTGTGTATTTACAGATGAAGAACGAAAGAGAAGATCAGAACGAATGAAGAAGTACTGGACAATGCAAAGAAAAAATTGAGAAAGACCAGGAAATGATTGATTTAAGTGGTCTAATGAGGCCGTAAAAGCAAAATAATCATAATCTTGTGTATTGTGTAGAATGATAACAAAATCCTTGTGTGAAAAATTAATTTAATTTTGATAAAAACTAAATAGCTATAGCTGATCCGTAGCATGATTTTTTCGAATTTGTTTGCATAGAGAGGATAAGATAGATTTATGTAAAATATTATAATAAAGTTTTTGTATGGAAAATGAATTTAATTTTGATGAAAAATAAATAGCTGATAAGAAGCATGTTTTTTTCGAATTTATGTTAGAAGGGATAATACAATGGATTTCTGAACTGAGATGGAGACCTATACTTGAAAATAATCAGATTTGAATGAGATAAGAGGTTCTTTCTATACTTTTTATGTTGAATTAACCGATTGCGACTGAGGTTTTCTTTGGACCTCAACAATAGGTTTTGATTCAAAGAAAAACTGTTAAACGTCGGTTAAAATGAATTTAAATTGAATTTTATTGCAAAAAAAATATATATTTGTACAATAATAGTTCTAGATAATAATATACAAGACAGCAAAGTATAAGTGTCATGACATTATCATCAAGTTAATTTTGGCACTTTACTGGTTAATTTTAAGTACGGTAATAATAGTTCAATTAATGATACACATCAATCCCGCTGATGCAACAAACAAACATAAACTATAACAGTTAGTAATATTATACATTCGTATAGGTTACAATAGATACTTGTTTCAACAGTGAATTTTCTATTTACAGTTTATTAGATGGTGAATTTCCACCTTTTTCATGCTTTGGAGCTCTTCATGATATTATACATTCAAGGAAATCGAGAGGGAATTGGATACAATTATTTAATATGTATTTATAGAAATAATAGAAGAGTAAGAAGAGTGAGAAATCGTTTTAAGAAACATTCAACCCTCTAAAATAGATTCAATTTAAAGGAAAACATTCACAAAGTCATCCTAAACATAGTAATAATTTCAGATGAATAAATTATAGGGGATTCACAACAATAAATTACAAAAAGTGAAAGTATTAAACGACAGTCACATTCAAGAAACCAATATCAACCAACTGTAGAAACATTTGTACACACTAATTGTATAAATATCAACAAAATACATGGTAGGTGATTCATCATAACACGTAGGAAACTCAATATACATATGAAATAGGCCTACTAAATTTTAAAACCATTTACTCAATACTGGGAATATTATACAATACATTGGGATCAAAAAACCTGGAAGTAAGTTATATGGATAAGGGACGAGATGAAAAAAATGGTTCAACAAAAAACTTGAGCTCTAAAATCAATTACAGCCCTTGATTGATCTACATAAAGAGGGTAGGATAAAGATTATTGAACTCCAAATACCAGGGGGTTGCAGAAAATTGGATTAAAATTAATCTTAGAATAAATAATCATAAGAATTAACATTGAAATATACTGGAGATTAAGCTTAACAGACCTTCATGCAACTGGGATACCGGTGAGTGTTCAATTGATAAAAATGCAAGATTAAAACACACACAACTAATAGGTAACTAGAAAGCTAATAGGCAACTGCTGAAGAAGTAAATCAATTGGTAATTTCTAAATTCTAAATAAGCAATACAAACATCAAAAATGAATATCCTACTCTACAATATTAAAAACAGAGAAGTACATTGGAAAAATCTCGAAATACTTGCAAGATAATAAGAATCTAAAAAGTTCTAATATTACATGCAGTCACAAAGATCTCTGTACTAGAAATATATTTTTAAAAATAATTATTTTGTTCTAAAACATAGCAAATACAAATATATTTCTCTACTGGAAATATATTGAAAAAATTATGAATTTTTTCAGGAACACAAAATAAGAAGCCAGCTATCATATCCTTACCCTGAACAGTGCTTCTCCTAGAAGTTCATCTTCAGTAAAACTTTCCCAAGTGCCGATTTCAAGTAGCGATTCAAGTGCTAGTTCTGTGTCTCCTGTCCCGTTCTACCAAAATAAATTAAATAAGCAAACAGCAAAATAAAACAAAACTTGACAAAGTAAATTTGAATAAATTATATTATTGCTATTGTTCATGGTCTGGTTGCATGTTGAGAGAAAGATTCTTTACTCTAGTAATACGAGAGTTTTAAAAATTTCAAGTTTTGGGTTTTGGGTAGTAATTACTGACTTATTAATTGTAATAACTGACTTGGGTAGTAATTATTGATTTTTAATTCCTGACTGGATCAAGTAACTCGAAATCTATAATAAGTGTTTGTGAAATTTGTTATCATAAATTCGTTATTCATGTTGAGTGATCACTCAAATTATTTTAAAATTTATGAACTGTGTATTATCAACTGTGTTGGGGCCTATTACATGAAACTGACATTTCCTGTCCTTTATGCCCGGTTTCTAGGACAGTCATTAGTTTAATGCCACGTTAAACTAATGCCACATTGGATTTTAATGAAGCAAACGATCAAGCATAATATGATTTACTTCCTCAGCTGAAATTTCACGTGTATTTATTCCATGGTTAGGTCGGTTTGTTTTCGTATTGAAAGTTTTGAGACTGTGGTTTTGTCTATTTCAATTTAAAATGGAAAAGAGAGACAGAGGAAAAACGTTTTTGGAACAGAGGAAGAGCTATTGATAAATATTTTATTGGGATACAAATTGGTACGGTAAAAGAGAAAAAACAGATAACATAAATCTCCAAACTTAATCATATTTTATCTGTTTTTTCTCTATTACCGTACCAATTTGCATTTCAATAAACTATTTATCAATAGCTCTTCCTCAGTTCCAGAAAAGTTTTTCTATCTCTCTTTTCCATTTAAAATAAACAAATCCAAAGTCTCAAAACTTTCAAAACAAAAACAAACCGATCTAACCATGGAACAAATAAACGTGAAATTTCAGCTGAGGAAGTAAATCATTTGATCGTTTGCTTCATTAAAATTCAAAGTGGCATTAAACTAATGACTGTCCTAGAAACCGAGCATAAAGGACTGGAAAAAAGGTGGACACACACTAGAAATTAATACCACGGCCTACTACGAAATAAACTTGAAAGTCTTGTGTGTGTTGGTCTTCCTGCTCTTAACAGGACTCGGAAAAGTTTTAAGAAATATGACCCGGATGCTCATAAACCTATCCAGTAACTTATTCATCAGATAGTTATTGTAATGAATTATTGACTTCTGGATTGACAAGATATCAACATTCCGTTGAAGAAGTAATTTTTAGTTTGTAAGTAACAACTGCAGAAATGACAGTATTTATGGAATTCAATACGAGACCATGAAAATGTATACTACATGCAAAATTTGATCCTTACCTGAAAAGTATAAGTATTTTAAAAAGAACTGTAGGACCAATCCTGAAATTTTGCAATAAGGAATTCATAAAGAAATAGAGCTGTAGTGTATATGAAGCTTGAAAAATAGGTTTAAAGAATTTTAAGTTTTCAAAATATTCCAATGATACCTTTTGTAATATTCTTCTAAATGAAAAGAGAATACCGTACTAAAGAAGATATCTAAAAAGAGAAGAGGGAAAGAGGAAAAAGAAGAAGAAGAAGAAGAAAGAAGAAGAAGAAGAAGAAGAAGAAGAAGAAGAAGAAGAAGAAGAAGAAAGAAAAGCTGAATGAAGCTTGAAAAATAGGTTTAAATATTTGAAATTTTCAAAATATTCCAATGATAGCTCTTGTAATATTCTTCTAAATCAAATGAGTATACCGTACTGAAGAAGATCTGAATAGACAAGATAACGACAGAGGGAAAGAGGAAAAAGAAGAAGAAGAAGAAGAAGAAGAAGAAGAAGAAGAAGAAGAAGAAGAAGAAGAAGAAGAAGAAGAAGAAGAAGAAGAAGAAGAAGAAGAAGAAGAAGAAGGAAGAAGAAGAAGAAGAAGAAGAAGAAGAAGAAGAAGAATGAAAAGAAGAAACATTTAGAATAAAATGAAGCGGATAAAAGAAGAAAAAGTGGAAGCATATAGGCTAAGAATAAAAGTGATATAAGATGTGGTAGAAAAAATAGAATAAACATTTAAATGTAATATTTGCTGCTATGAAGGTACAGTATTCATAGTTATAAATTAAAGCATATAATTAATATACTAGAAGAAAATCTTTCTCTCAAATGCAAACTACAAATAACAGTGCTCAATTAATTCATGTTGATAAAATTATAACTTATGAAGTTCATTCAGCCTTTCATAGACTGACTGTCTTTCAATTCATGCCTCCGCTAAGCTCTTCCTGCAGCATTCACTCTCAAATATATGTGTGGGCACAGTGTATTCAAATAAATTTAGAATTTCATACAACACATTTAGATATTTTTTGTGCGTATGCACATGCAATTATGTGTTTTATTCAGCTAGCGTGCTTAAACATAGACGACAACAATCACATTTTGACTATCATCTTTTAAACTTCAAAACTTAAATAAACGTGCTATATAAGAGTGATTAATAACTATAACGATATTTAAAGAGTGATGGAAGCATTAATTTTGACTTTAAACAAAAATATCTTGGCACCTACACACTACAGAAGTCACAGTATAAAAATAATGAAGTTGTGAAGTTATTTTAGTTCATTAGACAGATATTTTGACCCATTAAAGGATGATTTTTCATGGAGTCTTCAACAATTCCAACAGTTCTAAGTTTTCAACACTTACAGATTCATCAGTGATGGAGATTTTCATAGGGATGAAATATCTCAGTAAAGACATTACTATAGTCCTGTATTTAAATTGCTCAACAAGAGCTCTCTATAGATAGGTGTACATTAAATGGCAATAAGCGTCTATGATAAGAAACTTTTAAAAAAATTAAAAATGGTTCATTTCTCTACCAAACAATGACTATTCTTGGATAACTGTTAGGATAGTTGTTGATATTGTTCCATAGTGGAATGTATTCATTATGGAATAGACACATTGTTCTTATTCTTTCACCTAGAATTAGCATTTCTGATTGGAGACGAACCTTTGCGCAACTGAAACTGATACTTTTTAAAAATGTGAAATGTTTTGAAAGTGAGTTTTAGTTTAGAAATCAATAGAAGAATGACCTGGAACAGTGGCGCATCCTGGTGTCTGGTGCGAGGAATGACGATCTTGTAGAAAGCCTGTTCGAACTCTGGCGCATTATCATTGACATCATCAACAGCCACCACTACTCTTGTGGTTGATGACAATGATGGAGAACCGTCATCACTGATTGTTACCTGCGAAAAAAGTATTCAAATAGAAATTAAAATCCGATCCACCAAGACTAGAATGTTTAAAACTAAGTTTCAAACTTAGTTTTAACTTAAAGTTTAGTTTCAGTTTTTTTTTAGGTTTAAACTAAGTTTAAAACTTGAAATAACATTGAGGCAATAGGAACGTTCATTTCATCATTGAAACCGGTTGCATTAAAGCTGGAGACATTTAACCGCTGTGAAATTACGTCATCTGACGATGCTCAGTGGGGAAATCGCTGCATTGGCTCGAAAGCTGAAAAAATGTAGCTACAGTAAAAAAACGTCATATGACGGAACTCAAGAGGGAAATAGTTGCATTTGATCTGTTATAGACTCATTTTATGGTGGTTTAATGTTTTTCTGCTTTCTTGCTACCGGATCAAACAGTTAGCAATCCTGTCATGCTTCCATATGCCATTTACGAGGATTTTTGAAGTTATTAATAAGGATTATGGTAAAAATAATAATTAATCTAGCTTCACCTTACAAAATTGATTGTTTAGAACTAATTCATAAAATTCTTACCCTCTACTTGATACTGTATGGACCAGTTGTGAGAAAATCCACTATTATTGAATTTCAACCTCCGTAAAATGATAAAAACCGTAATATGAAAAAAGAATCAATGTGAATCAAATGCAATGAACGAATTGAATGACAATGCAATGAATTCATTCTAGTAAGGTCAAAATCAAGTGGATTTTGATGCAATAGCCACATACTCGTACATTTGGATCTATGAAGTTTAATGAGAATGAAAATTATATTTAGATAATACTTTTCCACATTTTTCATCGCATTCCTACAAAGTACAAAGGTTTGTTATCAATGTTACAAAAAATCATTACATCTGTTATCACTTTCTCACAACCATCCCATCTCAAATTTTTCTCTCTCTTTCACACACACATACACTCTCTCTCTTTTCACTCACTCCCACACTCTCTCTCACTCTTTCCCTTTCATCCCCAACCCTCTTTGTCATATTCAAGTCGCCGCGGAACGAGTATGAGCGGTCTGCGGTCAGTGTACCCGCTTTGCGTTTCTTGTTTATTATTCCGGCTTACTAACTTACCTACCCTACCTCCCCTTACCACCTCCTACCATCCCTTTATCATCTAACCAACTTACCCCCCTCCCCCTCTCCGACCAACCCCATTAACTTTATCATGTAACCAAAGTATGTGCTGTGCGTTACATTTCACATTGGCCTGCCTGCCGCTATGCGATTTCCATTCCATCCTCAGCAGCTTTGAGGCTGCAATCTAAACCTAATTCCCATTTCATACTGTTCTGAGGGTGCTTTTCCAAGCATTTCTTCATGGTTTTGCTGTATGTTGAGGTTATTATTTTCAGACACTAATGTAACTTAAAAGAGTGAAAAATATATTACTCACATATAGCAGAATCCTTTTAACTTGTCAGAAAACATATTATGTTTCAGCCACCATTATCACAATACTTAACCTACAAATAATGCTGAATCTCGCAGATTATATAAAAGGTATTTAAAAAGTTATTCTTTGGAAGGTCTTCTTTAAAAAGGTCTTTAAAACTTTTAAGCCTTTTGATTATTGTGTCGAAATCGCTGTTTAATTATTACCGAAACAGCTGATTACTGACAAGTTAAAAGGATCCTGCTATATTTAGTTCTAATGCCCATTTCGTATTGGTGTTAGTATAATCAGATTCATCCAATTTTACGCTTGGCATTAGATAGATAGATAGAGAGATATTATTTATTTACGTTGCTGATGACCGTAGAGTTCGATGGCAAAGAAATAATATCTCTCTATCTATCTATATATATCTATCAAATGCCAAGCGTCAAATTGAATGAATCAAATTATACCTAAGGATACCATGAAGTATAAAATATAGATCTATAGTGCGATTCACGTCAAGAAGTCAGCATTGCTTAGGTGGGAGTTTGCTATCCTTGTTCAGCACAAGGCAGTTGCTGATGTCTATCCTATTCACACTGTGCATAGTTGCCGCACTGTGCATTGTTGTCGCACACAGTCCCAACAAATACGTTTGGTGCAGTATTCTCTTTCTCTCTCAATGAAACTTGGCATCGATGCTCCTCATATAAGCAATGCTGACTTCTTGACGTGAATCGCACTATATGAGTAAATTATACAACAAAAATGCCTAGTTTTAGAAAAAGCTAGAAGCTATTCTCGTCTGAATTCAACAAAACTAGAGTCGTGGTCAGAAACATGAAGTTACACAGTGTAATCTATGAGAAATAATTGACTAACAAAAATAATTAGCAACAGAGCACATCTGCTCTGACCGGAGCAGCAGTGTATCTCGCGGAAAACGACCGCCCGAAATTGGCTAATCTAAATTACAGTGTAATTGCACTATACTCGACAACAACATCCAACATATTAATGAGCACAATGCCAATCATACTCGATCAAGATGGCAGTGCCGCTCACTGGCGGCCTAATGGATTAATAAATCACTATCAAATTATCCGGACGCCACAGCCATCTAGATATCGCTCACCTCTAAAATGTGTTCGGCCTGAGTTTCGCGGTCCAATCGCCTTCCGGTCGTGCTTATCAGACCTGCAACACACGGAAACAGCCTGTCAAAAACAATGGCGTCTGCAAATGGCGGCAGCTGAAATTAATGGCGGGAAAAATTTCCCGCGCGCGCCAAACCCGACAACTTCCCGCCGAAATTGTATGGTGGAGAGGCGGGAAGTCACGGTAAATATATAGTGGTGACGGTGAGTGTACTTGAAATGATAGGTGTGTACACCCCATCCTAGCGACGGCAGAAATAAATTAATCTAATTATCCAGTCGTAAAATTGAGTTCAGCTGGATTTTCTGGCGGTGGGGAGAATTGTATTTCCTGTGATTGACCTACATGGATTTTTGACAGAGATATTGTTAATAGATAGATATGAAGGTGCTTTATTCATCAGTGTATAAAGAAAAATCTTGAATACATTTAAATTAATACATCTATAATCAGATTCATAAAATCTGTGCTATAAAATACACTACAAAAACCGGTTTTTGATTACGTATTGCATTCCTCCCAGAGACACGGAGTTTAGACTCAGGCAGTACTTTCTTCCATCCTCCCCACTCCAGATTTTGTATAGTGTTGAGGTCAAATCATAGACAAATTCCTGATTTTTTTTCATTGCTCCCAAATAGCTTTAAACCGCCCTTTTTGAGGCTAAATTAAAAAAGTTCTACCGGGGGCGGACCTCCTTCTGGATACCCCCCGGAACATTGCGTATTGGAACCTATATTGTTACAAAAACAGTACTGCTGTCAGGGATAATAACTATAACTACAAAAATCACATTTAACTTGAACTTAATCCAACTCTATTTTATCAAATCTTTACAGTATTTCGTTAGGATCCCTACATAACTGAACTGTTGAAGAACCCCCTTATTGCATTCAATAACAAAATTATGAAGCGTCTGATCAATATTATACCTTCATCAACCAAGGCAAATAAAATAAGTTACATGTATTGTAAATTCATATCATTCATTAATAAATTCATTACATTAATAAATACATGACATTAATCTTACCATTATCATTCACTACCAATACATGCATTCTATTTACCTCTCGCTATTAATTATACCAATTATTTCGACTATCAAGCCCAATACGTGGAAAGTGGCACATTATTTTCTCAACCATACACTGTAGTTCAGCCACCACAATAAGTCCATAAATTTTCGCCGGTTCACACCTGGCTCCACTTGAAACCTACCCCCTCCCTCCTAACAAGGTGGGGAGGGGGTTGGAGGCACATTTCCCCCACCACCATCACAAGAGATGGTGAAAGGAGGGGGAAGAGTGGTGAGGAGGGGGAGAAGTGGTGGAATGGAGGGGGGAAAAGGAGTGTGAAAGAGGGTTGAAAGGAGGGGAAGGAAGATTGAAAGGAGTGGGAAGGAGGGTTGAAAGGAGGGGTGAAAGGAGGGGAAGGAGGGGTAGAAGGAGGGTGGAAGGAGGGGTAAAAGGAGGGGAAAGCAGGGTGAAAGGAGGGGGAAAGGCGTGGGGGATAAAAGAAGGGGGAAGGCCCCACTTGAATTTGAAGTCGGCCTGAAGAGGTAACTGGCTGAAAACTGGCGTCTAAACCCTCCCCCCCCTTCACAAACCTAACCTAACCTGAGCCTTTCGGTGTACCCTGAATGGGTTTCAGCTGTTGCCGACTCTCCGCCGCTGCAATAAATTAGAGATCAAGAGTGTGTTGCACCGCACGAAGAGGAAAAGAAGAAGAGGAAAAGGGAGGGAAAGCGAGAGCAATAGAGAAAGAGGGGAGGAGAAGAGAGAGAGAGGGAAGAGAAAAGAAGAAAGCAAAGAAAGGGATGATAAAGAGTGTAAGAAGAGAGGACAAGAGAAGAGAATAGAGGAAAGAGAGGAGAAGAAAAGAGAAGAGAGAAAAAAGAGGGGAAGAGAGGTAAGATAGGGATGGAGAGAGTTAGAAAAGAGGAACAGAGAACGAATGCACTAAAAGAACACTAAAATGAGAGAGAAAGAGAGGAAAATATACTAAAAGGGATGAAGACAGATTAGAAGAGAGAGAATGAGTGAGAAGAGACAGCAAAACAGAGGGAATAGAGAGGAGAAGAGAGGGATGAAGAAAGTTGGAAGAAAGAAGATGAATGAGGAGAGACGGCGGGGAGCGCTAAAATGAGAGAAAAGAGAAAAGAAGGTAAGAAGAGAGGTTTTTAGAAGAGAGAAGAAAAGAGAGAATGAATGAGAAGCTATGGCGAGAGAGCGCTATAATGAGAGGGAAAGAGAGTGGCAAGATGGAGAAGGGATGGTGAGTGAGGATTACATTTATTGCAAATTATTGTATTAAACAGCATCTTGTTGACTCTCACGGCTGCGATAGAGCGATTATTGAATGCAATATGCTAATATTCATCTTACACTGTTCAGTACCAGTTCTATACAAAAATTTATGAATCTCATTCCATACGCTTTATGTATTAACTTATTAATAACTGATCACATTCAAATTTTGCATTATTCTGTTAATATTCATTCAAAAACATCTCTAATGCACTATTTTTCTTATCTCAATATTATAACTATTTCGAAATTTTTCTTTTAATACATATTATTCCATGCATTTGAATGAAATATTTGTTAACTGAACTGAACAGCCTACCTGACGTGGAATCAATGGTGAAAAAGCTTTCCGGATTTCCGGCAGTGATCCGATAGGACAGCATCTGTTGCGAGTCAAGGTCGTCATCCCTGGCATACAGTTGCACCACTGGCGTGCCAGCTGCCGAGTTCTCGGCCACATGAGGATAGTAGACGGCTTCCACACTGAGAGGCACATTATCGTTAACATTGCCCACCGATATGAACACCTGTAACACAAGAAATCACCTTACATTTGGGATGCGCCTTGTAAAAATCAAAATGATAATTCTAAATAATTGTAAAAATTAAACTGAATAATTTTATGCTGAATGTATTGAAGGTTTACTGGTTTACCAAAAAATTTGGCTATTAAAATAAATACCTGTAACTGATATTACACCTGTAACTGTAATAAACACCTGATATTTTCTTGTATCTTTCGTGTTCTTGTGTTGTGCTTGTGGTTTATGAACTTTTGGACTTTCATGTATCAAAAAGAAATGCTTTCAAAATTCGAAATCATTCTGAAATATGGATAAACCTTCAACCTAAGTGGAATTAGGTTACTCGAGGTGGAACAATTCTATTAAATAAATAACACCTGTAACAGACGAAATCACCGTTGCTTAGTAGAAAACATGCAAATTGTTCAGATTGAAACAACTTCAATAATATTGGTGACAAAAAACTTCACCAGTGTATAGCAGGATTCTTTTAAATTGTCAGAAACAGCTGATTGATGTACGCTCGTTTACTAACGTTAAATCAGCTGTTTTCTGACAAGTTAAATGAATCCTGCTATACCTGATACGAGTCAAACGGAACTAAAACAAAGAATGGAAAACAGATTTCAAGTACCGTACTTCAATGATTCGAAAGTATCAACCCGAATCAATCTGGATTACTCTTCATGGGCTAACAAAACATGGGAATGAAAAATCCCAATTGCCAATGGGTCGTCTCTTTGTGTACAAGTACTCAGTAATGATGACTGGTTAACTTCGAGTACTTTTATTCGTGAAAGCATTGCATGCTACAAATACCACACACACACACTAAACATATAAATTTCAAGCCTTCTGTTCATTGAAACCTTGCCATACGCATACAATCAATTACCCCTCTGAAGTGGTGAAGTTCACATACGCTTTGAAAACCCCATCAACACGCTCTGTGTTGTGATTTTAGTTGAAAAACCGACACAAAATACTTCACAGTACACGGCTTGACACAGTTTTAGAAGCTTTGAAAAGTGCTGGTGGTGATGGTGATCATGATTATAAAGCAGAAAATATTTCTAAAATGTCATCGATGATGATAATATTATGATGCTGAAAATATTCATGAATATCGACAGTTTTTTCTATGAAATTTGAACATCAACACTTTTAACAACGACATTTGAACATCGATTTTTTTCAACACCGACTATTGAGCCATGTTTCAAAATCGATGTTCCATCATGAACAGCATATTATCAACGAAAACGAACGGCTTTGCAGCATAAAATCCGTGTGTTTACACAAAGTTGAAACAAACCACAGGCGAATTGAAATTCTAATCGAGGCTCTGAATGGTAATTCATATTCAAACTTTGCGATTTATTCAAGCTGTCCGCCTCCCTGTATACTGCGTTATCTAGGTGGGGTTTTCGCTTTGTGCTATGAAAGAGGATTTCAGCGTGGCAAAGTTAAGAAAACATATCCTAAGCAAATTCCTATTTTCCAAAGACACTCTTATCCAACAGCATATTCTTTTTCCTTATCCTTTTCCCTTTTGTTGTTTCTTCTTCTCCTCTTTCTTTTCTTCTCCTTTTTCTTCTTCTTCTTCTTCTTCTTCTTCTTCTTCTTCTTCTTCTTCTTCTTCTTCTTCTTCTTCCTCCTTCAAAATAAAAAGTATCAACGAAGTTTGAAGTATTTGATTAAAAGAAAAGATTGGAGGAAGAATTAAAGGATAAGAGGAAAGATTAAATTATAAGATTAAAGGATCTACTGTTTGATCCGAGTTTGAACCATCCTTTAATAATATTCTTAATCTTCATTTAAATTGAAGAAAAATGAATTATCCTGTTTATTATCAATAAAATTGGTATTGGAATTAATTTTTGAATGATGGAGTAGTATTTAATCTAGGAAGGAGACTAGTCTTCTAGCCTTTTAGAAGGAGACTGTCAAGCATATCAAATAACGTTGATTCAAGGAACAAAATAATGTAAGACACAGAAATCGACAATACAAGTTATCACAAATATATTATTCTCCGTGGCGAAGCGTGGTATACTTATTTTGTCATCGCCGGGTATATATTGTATAGGAAATATACCCGGACGATGATCAAATGAGTATACCACGCTTCACCACTTATTCTCAATATTTTTCTCTCATACATAAAATATTTTCGCATGAATTCCAACTTCCTTACAACGAACACTGGGAACAAATAAACAAACAGAACTAGGTTGTTATTCAAACTTCTTCCCTGGAAATTTCCTTGACAAAACCCTCCTATATCCTGGCCAACTTTGCTGCCTAACAATAAACATAAGATGTATGACGGAAAAGTTTCAGATTACGCATATTTCACAATGCAGTCACTGTGAATAAGGCAGCTAGCTACAAGTATATTTATAAAGTTTTTGGATGAAAGAAGAATTACGGGAAAGATGCAAGAAAAATAGGAGAGGAAGAAGGAAAAGAAGAATCAGAGTAGACAAAGTATGTCAAGGAAGAAGAATAATAGAAAGAAGATGAAGAAGATAAACAATAGTAACTTGAAGTAAGGTGAAGAAGTAGGAGAATAGAAAAAGGAGGAAGATGATGTCCGAGAAAAGAAAAAAGAATTGAAAAAGAAAAAAGACACTAGTTGAGAAAATGGGGGTGGAAAGAAACAAGGATACGATGGTAATCCCAAATGAAGAAAAAGAGAAGAAGAAGAAGAAGAGGAAGCAGAAGAAGAAGAAAAGAAGTAAGAAGAAGAAGAAGAAGAAAAGAAGATTGCAGAAGATAGAAGATAGAGGATAGAAGAAGGAAGAAATGAAGACACAAGTTGAAGTAGTTGCAACTTTGCTTAACTTGTTTTACATCTCTTTTTATCCAACTTGATACACAAGCAGTAGTAATAAACCAGAGAGGATCCATTCAGACAAGTTTTGCACGAGTTTTAAAGTTTGTAAATGTCTTCCATTCCAAATGCCATTCATCTACTACAAGTATATAGGGATTTCTGGATTAGGCTCAAGTGCTTTATTTTCTCGCATTCAGTCCACTTGGAAATGGACTGGATTCATTCTGAAAAAGCTATTTATTCTCTCCAAGAAAGATTTATAATTCTAGAAGCTATTAAAGTTGTATGAAATGCGATTAAAATATGTATTCAATTAATAGTATGTTCTATCAAAGTGTATTTGTAAAGATGGATTCTCTAGACGTGCGGTAGGCATAGTAATATATCCAGTAATTCTATGTATATTAGAATATATTCTATAGTAGTGCTATGTATTATAAATAATAATATATTCTACTATTCTATAGTAGTGCTATGCAATATAATATAGTTCTATAATTAATAGTAGGCTTTCGGAATAGCCGTTGCATTTTCAGTAAATGAATAGATTTAGGAAAATGGAAGGAAATGAGATATCGCAACTATTTAATTGCTTTTAAATCATAATAATTCATTGGAATGGAAGTCTTCAGAGTATTATTGAAAAATTAATTAGGATTTTCGTTAATTTAATTATCAAGATTTCGGAAACCTGACGAAAATAAGTCAATCATTTATGAAGCTAAGTTTTTATTTTTCAATTTTTACGCATTTAAATTAGAACTCTTTCACCGAATAGAATAGTAGTAAATGGTTCCTATTTACTACAAACTAGGATTCGAATATCATTCCTCGAATGCTTGCATTCGATTCATCAATCTATTCCTCGAATGATAAAATGGAAGCCTTCTCATATCGGCTTATTATTGGCCAAGTATTTCTACGCCCAGTGGGAGGAGCTAAAATGGGCGGACCTATCAGAAGCTTGTTGACATCGTATCTGAACAAAATGGCGGTCAGTAGTCAGCCATTTGCAACTCCATTGGAGGAATCAACAATTTCTACGACTTTGTTTCAAGCTGTGAATAAAAATTCAATTAAACTTGAATAAAATTTAATTTTTACAATGTTATATTTGAAGTGGATGAAGATTTTTTTCAATTTTCACTGTATTTTTGTTTGATACAAATTGAAAATCCATTATTGAATAGATTCCTTTGACTGAATAAAATATCTTATGAAATCCAAGTTCTCCTTACTGGAGTATTTTATCTGGAATAAGATTTTTAAAACATGGAATGAAGTGTTATTACAAATCTACCAAGGTTTACAGATTTACCAATACATTGTGAAAGACTTGTAAGGAACAACAATTCTCGCAGCCTGAAATCGTTTCAAATGCGACAAACAATAGAATGTTGCTTCTCAATTATCTCAACTCACACCAACAAGTTTCAGAGATTTTAAACATTTACGCTAACAAAACTTTCCGATTCATTTCTCAACTCAGACTCTAGTTTAAAATCTGCAACTAAGTGGAAAAATGGAAAAAATTGAATACAGAAATTACAAGATAGAAGGAAATGCGATATTGTAATCATTCGATTGCTTTCAAATCATAATAATCAATTGAACAGAAATTACAAATTCACACGAATAAAGCTCTCACATTCACTTCTCAACTATGTCTTTCGGTTCAAATCTGCAGCTCGGTAGCAAAATAAAACTGAAATGCAAATAATTGAATATAGAAATAACAAGTTTACGCGAATAAAGCTTTCCGATTCACTTTTCAACTCTGTTCTCAACCAGTGCCAATATTGTGTCACTCAGCAAAAATTCACGTCTGTTCAGAAATTCATCACCACTGCAAAATAGTGGACCACACACATTCGCTCTACACTTATCTTGTATATTTAATCTTTGTATCGGATCGACGGCGCATTTCACGTATGTTTTATTCACGATGCCGCACTCTCTACACTACAGTACTGAGTTTGGCTATTCCGTAAATGGCTAGTGGAAAAAAAACAAACGATTTTCGGCTTGTACAATGAATGAATTATGTAGGGAACAAGTGGGCATTGTTACTGCTACAGGAATAGGAATAGTACATTATCAGCATTGGAAATTGTAGTTAATGTAAGATAGTATACACTATAATTGTAGTTAATGTAAACTAGTATACACTATTGAGACTGTATAGGCTAATCACAGTGTGGCCAATGAATGTTTTGATTGATTAGTTCGGTCGAATCCACCATAATTTCGCCTATACAGTGACCACTACTCGTAAGGCTAGGCGTACATCGGTTAGTCAAGACAAGACAAGACGAGATTAGTCACGTTTAGTGACAGTAATTCACATAGTTGCTTATGAAGCAACACACACCGATTAGTCATTGCATCAGTGGGTGCTGCTTCATAATCAATTATGTGAATTAGGCTAGGCGTACACCGGTTAGTCTAGACAAGGCAAGACGACATCTTTCGAATGCAACAATTTATTTAGGAGATAGTGGCGAAGCGTGATATACTTATTTGGTCATCACCGGGTATATTTCCTATAGGAGGTAATATTGTCCTAATAGGAGAGTAAATTCTTGATTCAATCGGAATTTCTTGATGATAGAATTGTGTAGGAGAGAATTAGGCGATACTTTAGAATGAATCCTAATGATTCAAACAAGTTTTAACGCGATCGTATCTCCTCACCGATGAAAATATCCTCATAGGAATCCATGCAGTGAAAAAGTGAGCACATCACTCTTTTCATTATGGTAAGACAAACAAGAAAGTTCGCCTCATAAAGTTTTTGCACCATAAACAAATCTTCGTAGATTAAGTAATTATTTTTTAATTTTTCTAAACCGCTCGCTCGCCAGTTTGCGTCGTCAAACTCATTAAGTGAGTTAGCTAGAGTCGACTTGACGATAAAAGCTATCAATGAAGTTGCTGTGAAAAAGTTGGCAAAGTTCAAAAGTCATTCTAAACAAGCGCACACAACTCAAGGCGCACTTGGCTGCTTCGCTGTGCAAAAGTGAATTCAATTTATACTCTCAGTGATTTTTTTCTTGGAGCGAAATCCTTTTGAAATTAATTCGTCCGTTCCCACGCAGCGATCAAAAGTTTCGTTGTGTTTTCGGCTTAAAACAGTGCAGAGAAGTTGAACGAACTTCGATGGAGTTTCGCGAATTTAAGAATTTAATTAAGTGATCGACGGCTCATTCTTTCCTGCATAGAATCCTTTCCATCCTCATTATATTTCGCCTTTGCTTATACAAACAAAACAAGTGAAGAATTGATGTAGGACTAACTAACTGTATTTATCATTCTTTAGTAAAAGAAAATTTTGCTGTTAATGATGATTCCATTCATTTATAATCAAATACACAAATAATATTGTGAATGAATATATAGGTATATTCATTCAATTTGACGGTTGGCATTAGATAGATCGATAGATAGAAAGATATTATTTCTTTGCCATCGTACTCTACGGTCATCAGCAACGGCAAGAAGTAATATCTATCTACCTACCTATCTATCTAATGCCAAGCTTCAAATTAAATGAATCTGATTGTACAAAAATGCATAGTGATATCTATTGAGATCATTCATTAATTGATACTGACATCGCATTTCACCATATTCAACGTTCCAGTAAAACGTTTCAAATTGTCTGAAGAATACCTCGAAAATATAATAGTAAAATATCATCTAAAAATTTGTAAATTAGTCCTCTTCAAACTGTTTTTCCATATCCAATTTAAACAAATCAGAAAATTACTGAGAAACCACTGTTTCCTATCTCTAAATACAAGAGAAGTGATAATGCTTCAATGAATTTGAACTCTCCCATCAATTCTTTCACCTGAGTAATAAAAGATTCATATTAATAGAAATAACGTATAATAATTATTAAAATATGACCTGTATTAGATTTCATTCAAGGATATAATTTCAATATAGTAATTTATTTGTTACCTATTTCCCTAGGCAGAATCCATTTAGTTTCATTTTTCAAGTTCTTGGTGTAAATTGAGAAGCAACATTTTTATGATTTTTCAAGAATTGCTTTTGAAAAGAATTCAAACTGGAAGAAAATACAAAATGACGATAGAATTTCATTATTTTTTATAGAGATCTCACCTGTAAACTGGAATGCAACGGTGCAACTCCATGGTCCTGAGCAACCACTGTCAACCAGAAGTGAGTCTTCGTCTCAGCATCCAATACAGCCAATGTCCGTATATTTCCTGCAAAAAATTAAAGACATCAATTTCTGTAGAATGAATTATACTTCACCGTTTTTATAGAACACAAACACTGACATATCAAGAAGCCTTATTACCTCGTATAAAATAGAAACATTGATTTTAGAAAATCTTGAGAACCTCTTAGGCTAGGCGTACACCGGTTAGTCAAGACAAGACAAGACGAGATTAGTCACGTTTAGTCACAGTACTTCACATAGTTGCTTATAAAGCAACACACACCGATTAGTCATTGCATCGGTGTGTGCTGCTTCATAAGCAACTATGTGAATTACTGTGACTAAACGTGACTAATCTCATCTTGTCTTGAACACCAAGGGGAGAAATATCGGAGCCACATCCTTTACTGTACTGATGACAGCAGAGTGAAAAAGTTTTTAATAATAAATAAGTGGTTCAACAATATCTCTGTATTTTTTTCTATTATGGAGAAATACCACAAGATCACATCACACAGAACCAATTTAATATTTAAATTTTGGATACTTGTTTCGTTTCTTTACAAGAAAAAAACAATATTTTAGTGATAAATAATTGAATTCTCGTTGTTACACAAATGGAGTAATTTTAGTGGAAAAACTAGTGTTATCAATCTGCTCTTGCTATCAACTGACTCTTGTGATAGATGGCGCAGCAGTGGTGTTTAGAGGTGGATGCAATGTTCAGTTGGGCCGGTTACTGCTTTATTTGACCTCGATAAATTTTCTTTACTTGGATGGATGTGCCTTCAACACCACCGGTAAAGCACATGTTACTGCTTCCCTCCCCCTCAGACCTACAATAATTCTCTACCTTACTAACTTCTACTGCTTCTTCTTCTTCTTTATCTCTTCTTCTTTTTCTTCTCACTATAGTTCTAATCTTCGTGTTCTTTTCCTTGTTAATGTTCTTCTTCTTTTTTTCCTCCTCCTTCTGCTTCTTCTCATTCTCCTTCTCTCTTCTTGTTCTTCTTCTTCTTCTCCTCTTCCTCCTCCTCCTTCTTCTTCTTTCTTCTCCTTCTCATTCAATTCTTCCTCCTTCTTCATTGATTTTCTATTCTTTTCTTCTTCTCCTTTCCTCCTCTTCTTTTTTTCCTCCTTACTTATCTCCTTCTTCTAATTCTTCTTCTTCTTCTTTTCGCCTCCTATCTCCTCTTCTTCTTCTTCTTCTTCTATTCTTCTTCTTCTTCTTCTTCTTCTTTCCTTCTTCTTCTTCTTCTCTCTACTGCCTACTCTCTTCTTCATTTCTTCTTCTTCTTCTTCTTCTTTCTTCTTCTGCTCATCTTCTTCTTCTCCTTCTTCTCTCTTCTTCTTCTTCTTCTTCTTCTTCTTCTTCTTCTTCTTCTTCTCCTCTCTTCTTCTTCTTCTTCTTCTTCTTTCTTTCTCCTCTTCTTCTTCTTCTTCCTCCTCTTCTTCTTCTTCTTCTTCTTCTTCTTCCTCTTCTCTCTCTTCTTCTTTTCTTCTCCTTTCATTTCTTCTTCTTTCTTTCTTCTTTCTTCTTCTTCTTCTTCTTCTTCTTCTTCTTATTCTTCTCTTCTTCTTCTTTCTTCTTCTTCTTCCTCTTCATCTTCTTCTTCTTCTTCTTCCCCTTCTGCAGCTCCTTACACACATTTTCAGAGCCTCCAGTCCCTCTGTGCTCTGTAACTGTTAAAGATTTACGTGCAACTATCCATGTAGCCAGCCGTAAGCTACCCAACAGACAATTTCTCTTTATCTTCAGCCTTTTTGTCTGCAGCTTTCAGCTCTATATCTGTACATAAGCTAGCTTTCTTCTTCTGTATATAAGCTATCCCTGATACTGGCCTGGCAATACGTCTGTTCATCTTATTTACACTACTGAAATCACCTCTAACACATCCTATGTGTATCCATTCTTTTTAGATTTCTAGGTTTCGCTTTACAAAGGGAAACAAGTGTAATATATTGAATACATTTACATCCCTTTCAAAAAACGTTTCCCCGTATCAGACACACTTTGAATCTCATCGGCTATTCCCATTTTGTTTGCTTTCTACACAATTGATTCTATGAGATCTCTATTGAAACAATGTTTCTTTTTAGAACATGCTTGGTTCAATGTTAATGCAGTATAGCAGGATTCTTTTAACTTGTCAGAAAACAGCTGATTTAACGTTAGTAAATGAGCGTACATCAATCAGCTGTCTCTGACAATTTAAAAGAATCCTGCTATACTTCTCATCATTTTTAAGTATTCTGAACTTAATGAAAATCTTTATTACTTTCCACCAATTTGAAACATACTATTATTAAAAAGTTGTCTCTAATAATTGCAGTATATTAATAAACCTGTGATTAGAGTCCGCCTGGAGTAATAAAGTAGATACAATATGTTACATATGATCAGAAATAAGTAATCCATTTTCTGATGATCTATTATTCGGTCTATCACCAAAGATTTATAATGATGTAACAACCAAAACCGGTATCTCAATATTGTGATAAATTTGTGTTTATGACACGATTCCAATTTTTTTATTGCAAAATATCGAGTTTCCGTCGTTTAAATTCCGATTTGACTGTTCAGTTGAGACATTATTTTCGTAAAACAAAACGTGTAATCGATCTCGGCGAGGTTAAACAGGCAGAACCGAGAAACTTCTATTTGTATTCAGTTGACAGGCTGCGCACAATCTTAATTGAAAAATAGACGTCGGCTCTCGTAACACGAGTCTCAGATAGCGCCAATGAAAATCGCGCCGCCGCTGGAAAACAGGCGAAGAAAATTCTCGCCGGCTAGCCGGAAAAGCTCGCTCATTCTCACCAGAGAAAAACGTTTTCCTCAATTTCTCCCCACTTCACTATCACGGTTATTGACACTGTTTTATACCAGGAATTCTCTTTCGATTGAAAAAAAAAATTAAAGGAAGAATCAACAAGGGGTGCAGGAATTTCAGATGATGATAGTGGTGGTGGATAGGGGGTGAAATTTGAAGAAAATAATGTGTAGAACAACAACAGTAAAAAGAGAAGAAGACAGGGAAGAAGGCTGAGAAAGAAGAAGATGGAACAGAAGGAAAAAAGGAGAAGACGAAGAAGAAGAGGACGAAGAAAAAGAAGACGACGACGACGACGACGACGACGACGACGACGACGACGAAGAAGAAGAAGAAGAAGAAGAACAAGAAGAAGATGAAGAAAAAGATGATGATGATGATGATGATAATTATAAAGAGAGAGGAGATGAAAAGAATAAGAAAAGGAACAAGAGAAAAAAAGGGGAGACAGTTATGGGGAAAAAATAAAAAAATGAGAAGGATGAGGATAAGGATGAGTGAGAGAGAGAAGAGAAGGGGAAGGAGGATGATGATGATGATAAGGAACAGAAGGACAAGCTTGATGAAACAGGAGAAGGACGAGATGAAGAAGAGATCAAGAGAAAGAGAAGAAGTAGGGGGAGGCTGAAGAATTGGAGGATGAAATGGAGAAATAGAAATAAAATGAGAGAATATTTCTCGGACACTCTAATAATACAATAACGACAACAGCAATGATAAGAGAAGTGATAAGCGAGAAAAAGTGTGGAAATGTAGTGGGCCTTCAGAGGAAGTCTCTTTGTTGTGAATTCCCGTTATTATGAATCAGAAAATAAACGCTATTGAGTGATATTTTCTGCGCCATTGTTGTAGGTTATTGGATATCAGTGTTCAGAAATCGAGAGGGAATAACAATCGAAGCAGTTTTTTGCCATAAAAATGAGAAAAAGGGGAATATGGTGTGCCAAGTATAAAAAAGTAACTTAGAAAGAAGCGAGGAACGAAATTATGTGATACAGCTTTCTAGAAATCAATAAGAGAATATTGTCCAACTCATCCCATCGTTTTTTGAAGCCTTTTGTTCATAGGAATGTCGTATTATGTTGAATTATCTGTAGTTGACCCAAGGGCGTAGCCGGGAATAGGGTTTGGGGGGGCTTGAAGAACTACATTACAATGGGTAGGCGGTTAGGTCAACGCAACCCCCCCTCCCCCCTAGATATATGGAAGGGCCGGTGAAATTTTTGGAAAATTAATGTTTTAAAATGTGTATTAAAATCTACCTGACTACATAAAATTATGAGAAATTATCTTATTATCACAACATAAATAACAAAGCTACCTCGTATTCATCTGAGCTGCAAGCTGATTCAAATAAAAGCGAAATGGCACTCATTCATTCATTAATCTATCAGAACTAAAACTCTAATGAACCAAATGCGTTAAAATTTGGCATGCATGTTCAGTTGGACCTTTTAAGCCGTGCACTAAGAACGGATTTTGATAACATCCCAAAGATACGCCCAATATTCGCGTTTTTCTAGCGATTTTGTACGTTTTCTCAGCGTTTTCGAGAACTATTTGGCAGAAATGTTGAAATTTGGTATACTTGAGTTATTTAAAGCTATAAAAATAATCTGTTTAAAAATGTTTAAGATTCGCCCAAAATTACTGCCAGAAATCGGCGTTTTTGCAGTTTTCCTTGCATGTTAAATGCGTTTTTGCAGATTTTTCAACGACTGAAACAAATGCGTTCAAATTTGGCAAGCATGTTCAGTTGGACCTTTCGACGAGCACTGAGGATCGATTTTAAATCATCCCGAAGATTCGCTCAATAATTATATCGTTTTTGTGCGTTTTCTCAGCTTCTTCTAGAACTAATTGGCAGAAAATGTTCAAATTTGGTACTTAGGTTCGTTCAAGGTCCAAAAATATCTGTTAAAAAATCTGTTTCTTCCTCTTCTTCTTCTTCTAGCCTACCTATTGCTTCAAACTTGGAAGAAACATGAAATTGTTAAATGTTTAGTTTAGTATTAGACTATAATAAATTTATTTGATTGATTATTCTTTCAAATAGAATAAGTTTTATTGCTTTCAATACGATACAAAGACATTATACATTGTAGCAAAATTTCTACTCGACTTCACTAGGCCAGCAATGAATGACTCAGCTAGTTCTGAATTCGACCGGTAGATGGCTGCAGTTACTGGGTGATTTTCAGCTTCAATCTTTACAGACACGCCTCCAAGCTACGCCTCTGATTGGTCACGCCTCCCTTGATTGGTCGGCAATGCACAACGCAGCTAGTTCTGAATTCTGTCGTAAGATGGCAGCAGTTACTGGGTCATTCCAGTTACAACTTCATTATTCCGCCGTCTAGATGTCGGAGGTGTTCTACACTCATTCTTATCCAATGGGAAAGAAAAGTTTCTTTTTATTGAACATGTACATTCGATATTCATGATTCATGATAAATAAAATGGTATATTATATTGTGAAATATTTATTTTAATAGTATACTAAAATTTTCAATTCAATTTTGATAAAAGCGATTAGTTTGACAACCATAAATATTTATGACACACGTAGATTATTCATTCAATCATGGGAAATTCTACTGCAGATTTTTCGAGAACGACTGGTCCAAAAAGACCGAATTTGGTATACAAAAATAGTTGAGAACTTTAAAGGATGTGATTATGGGGTTTAAGATTTCCCCACAATATTATATAAAATTACAAGTTGACCATTATTATTATCATCTGTGATTGAATATTATGATCATCATCTTTTTAATTTTTATTATTTCAAATTAAAGCTGATTATTATTTCAATCTATGGATGATAATTTATAATCATCTATAGTTCATTATCTGTTGGTAGAAAATTTAATGAATCTTCATGAGAATGTGTATTTTGCAACTTTACTCAATTCTCTTTAAAATTGGTTCATTTTTAGGATATTTTCAGTCTTACAATTGATCAGTACAATACAGTCTTACAATTAATATTGGTACAGTCCAATTACCGATACTAAGGGTATACTAAGGAATGTATGCAATTCAAGTAATCTTGATTGTCATTGTTATTAATCACGGAAACATACGATCAATACAATTTCGATATGATAGTGATTTCGCTATTTTGGAAGTAATGTGCTGGCATAGCTCAAGCTAATGGTAATATAGAAACACACAGGTGTTCAGAATGAAGAGCTAATTTTAATACACTGATTATTTAGCCGTTACAATGAACTTTTTTATGGAGGAATGAACTGAAATGTTGTAATGAGGGACTAAAATAGAGTTGTAGTTCCAGCAAATAAACTCCATTGATGGAAAATATGAACTAAAATATTGTAATGGGGACTAAAATACAGGGATTGTAGTTCCAACTCCTCAATTATTATAAACTGTGCACTTCAAATGATAAATAAACAGTTACCCCAGTATTCACCATCGACTTTTTAAGAATCAATCCCGTACCACATAATCTTTGAAAAACCTTCAGTCTACCCCAAAACTCTTAATTTTATCAATCAATTTCCTCTGTCCAAGCACTCCGTTTCGAATTCAAAGGCAGTCATCAAATTTCGAAACGACTGCTGAAAGAGAAACCATTGAGCCGGCCTAGATGAAACACAGCCTACCCCAAAGCAATATTCGGCAGCAGTCGACTATTGATTGGTATCGATCGATATATATATATCGAAGTAGGTTTGTTTCAGTGCAGTGGAATGAGCATACACATCCAGTTCCACGGCTCTGGTATATAGATAGATATCAATTGATATATTGAGTAGTAAGTTCCAGCACTGCAGTAGAATGAGCACACACATCCAGTTACATGGCTCTGATAATATATCGATATATATCGATCGATATATTGTAGGTTTGTTTCACTGCAGTAGAATGAGCACATATACATCCAGTTCCACGGCTTTGATTCGATATTAAATATTGACTGTTGTTGCTTCTGTCGTCGCACAGCCATTGGCGCGCAAATTCAAATTTGGGGCGCCGTTAACATACCCCCCGCCAAAAAAGTATTCGTTTGAAGTTTGTCTGGCAAAGATACGCACAGAGCAAAGCTGCCTTGGGATCAGTTATAGCATTAGCGAATGCTTGGATGAAGGCTGATACTTGTCAGTTAACAACTTTGTACACTAGTTATCGCCGCCATATTCGTCAGAGTTCAATTAGCGAACGCTGATTGGCTTAGTCGAAGTTGTCAACCCCAGAGAAAGGCTTGCAGGCATCGGATGTGCGTCAAACTGATATAATCTTAGCTACAACATACAGTGGAAAGTAGAGTTTCAGGTGATTCTCTTTGAGTTGGTAATGGGAATTCATCACTGGAAAAATAGATCCAATTGCTAGAGACTTGTTACAATTATAAGAGATAGCAAATAACAACTACGAGTACATTGGACTGAAATCACCTAGATATTACGTAGATAGATGTTTATGTTTATCTTAGTAGACATGGTGAATTGATGAATTATATAATATATAGATTATGAATTATATTTTGTTGAACAATATGCAAACAAATGAATACATCAGCGCACAAACTTAGCTTTGATGATGAATTGATTTTATTCTTATAAGTAATATTTTATTGTTATTATTTATTTATATACAGTGTGTGTATTATTTATCATAACTTCCTTGTATGAAAAGTACAGAAAAAAGAGAGGATCTACAACACAATAATCATAACATCATATATATGAATAAAAAGTTTCAAACAATCGTAGCCTACTCCAATTTCAGTTTCATTTTTTATGCAAGATATTGAGTTACATGTATTCTTCACTAGTTTTCATCTTCTGTGGTATATAAAAGACTTTTGCTTGAGATTTTTAAGAACAAAAATGGAAATTAACATTATAACAAGTTTAATGAGTGCTTTTGAAGCCAAGGAATGGGAGGATCTGATGAATTTTGCAACACGAACCAGTGATTTGTTGGAATGTCAATGGAATTAGCCTATACTAAAAATATGTTACCGTGAGCGACACAAGCACTATACATGATATAACTGTCTATAGTCACAGAAAAGGAGAGGTAACTACTCAAAGAGAAGATAATCTCCAAGAAAGAGATATAACTACGACACAAACACTATACATAATATAACTGTCTATAATCACAGAAAAGGAGAGGTAACTATTCAAAGAGATGATGATCTCCAAGAAAGAGATATAACTACTCTGCAATGATACTACAAAACTCATAAATACTACAACGGTCCCGTTTCAGTTCGGCTGTAATTCAGGTTGCAACCTATATTAAATGGTCGGCTCTGCCATAAACGTGCTTTTGCGAATTATATCTGACTAGAATACAACTCCCCAAAGTGCCGAATTCACATTTGAAGTCAGGTAGCACACACGCATACAGAGATAAATTCGTATAAATTATATAGGTCGAATATAGGTTATGCTAGAGCTAGTGTATGAGGCTACTGTGTGTAGTAGTCTCACCCAAGGGCCCTGCCAGACTTCATAAACTTATCCGGGGTCGCCAACTCTCTGAATCTCTCTTTCTCTAACAATACTCATAGTTATACGGGTCAAACACTCACTCACTCTGTCTCACTCTCTCTCTCTCTCCAACACACACACTTGTTTTCTTTCTCACCCACCACTCATTCTCTCTTATACTCTTCATCTGTCTTTCCCGTTCTCTATCATACTAAAGTAATACTTTAGTAACTATCAGTTACAAATACTATCATACTTTTAGTAACCTCTCTTCAGAATTTTAAACAATAGACTTTGAACAGTTGGAATCTTTTTTTTAATACATTAGAGACAAAGAAGTTGAACCTGAAAAATTACAGACAATCGAGTTGTTGTCTGCAATTCAATCAATCTTAAAGTCTTCTGAGGTTTACGATTAAGGAGGAATAGAAGGGACGGAAGGAGAAAACGTGGGGGAGGAAGAGACCGGAGTAAGAGGAGGAAGAGGAAAATGGAGAAGAGGGAAAAGAAGAAACATAGAAAAAAAATGTTTTTAAACTAGATATCGACTGTTTTCCCAGAATACTATCTGACCAAAACCAGGCGAGATGAAAACATATGAGGGAGAGATGATGAAAGAGAAAGAGAAAGAGGAGAAGAAGAAGAAGAAGAAGAAGAAGAGAAGAACAAAGGAGACGACAACCATTGAATGTATATTGACACCTTATAAAGGATATAATATATAATCAATGCGACAACCAACTGCATAATAGAAGAGAGAAAAAAGGGAAAAATCAATAAGTTATTACAAAAATAATCCTTGACGAATATGCGAAACAACGATAGAGGAAGATACGAGATAAATAAGGGAGAAAAAAGATGGAGGAAGTATTAGATTAGAGAATGAGAAGAAGAAGTAGCGTTGAAAAAAATAGCAGTGAAAAGGGTATGATGAGAATATTAAATCTGGAATCAGTCAACTTCCCCAAATATTGTATGACTAGAACTAGGCAGACTGAGGGATTATGGTTTCTTCTCCTCTATTTTGCTGTACCCTCTCACTCATCTTCACATACTCTCCCTCACACCCTCTCACTCTCTTTCACTCTCTCCCCGGCTTACTCTCCAGTAGATAGGAAATCGGCTTATATGGACCGTAGCAATATGTTGGACCCACTATAATACGGCTTCCGATAGATGGGAGGGGATGGGGGTTTGGGAGGGTTGTTGACTTATACGCTGTTCCATTGATGGAGACTTGAATTTCTATGAGATAGCAGAGAGATGCTGAGATTCAACTCTGTTGCAATGCAAAATATCCAGTTAATGAGTAATGGCACCGAGAATATACAATTAAAAAAATATATACAATTGAGTTGCATTACTATTTGTTTCTGTTTTCTTGTGAAACAGCTGATGTGCGGCAACAAGCTGTAACACAAATTTGTTGCCGCTGAAAACAGGCCTCGAGTGAAAATTTTCGTAATGAATGTGACCCCCACTTGTGATGAAGTTTGCAGCAACTATTATTAATCAACATTAATTCTCGGGCTTATAACAATGTTGTTGTTGATGACAGGAGAGCGGCATGATGACACAAAGAGAGGAAAAACAACGAAGTAGTAGAAGAAGAAGAAGAAGGAAAAGGAAAAGAAAAAGAAGAAGAAGTAGGAGAGAATGCTGAAAACAAAACAAGCGAATTTCCAAGTTGTACCAAGTTTTGCGCCCAGCTACAGCAAACTTGCAAGAACTTGTCTCGAAGTTCTTCTACTTCTTCTTCCCCATCTTCTTTTACTTCTACTTCTTCTTCTTCTCTCTTCTTTTTCTCCTCCATTCTTCTTCACCCTTCTTCTACTCCTCCATTTTGTTCTTATTCTTGTTCTCATTCCTTCTTCTCTCCTCTTCTTCTTCTTCTTCTTCTTCTTCTTCTTCTTCTTCTTCTTCTTTCTTCTTCTTCTTCTTCTTCTTCTTCTTCTTCTTCTTCTTCTTCTTCTTCTTCTTCTCCTACCTTCTTCTACATCGTCACTCTTTTCTCTAGTCGTCAAGACTAAATTCAATATTAAAACATACTAAAACAGTTATCACATTTCTTTTATTCTCACATTTTTCCTTTTTCTTTTTCTTCTTCTTCTCCATCTTCTCCTCCTATCGTTCCTTTCGTCTCCTTTTCTACATCATCTTCATCGCTCCCCGCCTCTTCTTTCCATTGCTATCTTTCTTCATTATCACCTTCTCTCACTTTGTCTTCTCTTCATTATTAATACTCTTGTTATTTCTCATCTCTTTTCTCTCCATTCCTTCCACTTCTTTCCCTCATCCTCGTTCTTCGTTTCTTGCACTGCTGTTGTTTTGAAGTGGAAACTTTTCTCTCGACTCGACACTTTGGCAAGAAAAATCCGGATAAGTTAATTTTCTCGCTTTTTTCCCATTCCATTGACGTCATAATTCTTCTTCCATTGTCTTCTGACGGCAAACAACCTACAAATATATAACCCAATATAATACATATAAATACGACGTGATGTCAGTTCTTCGTACCAGTTCTGTACCATAGTTGTTAGTAGATGTCAGATGCATTTACTTGAATCAGCATTCTCTCTTATCAAATCATCTACTATTACACCCCTTCACCGTATCTTTTTCTTTTTTTTTGTTTGCACAGCACAATACAATAATACAGGCATCAGCTTTCACTTCAATATTTCTTCTAAATTCTTGTACAGGTTGTACACTCCTTCATCTGCAGGTTTTATTTCTCAATTTGAATAACAAATACGGATGAAAGTTGTGACAGCTTTGTTGAATTTAACTTATTTCTTCCCTCTCTATCTTCTTTTCATCCTTCACCTCCTCCTGCTCCTCCTCCTCCTCCTCCTCATCAGTATCCTATTCCTCATCATTATCCTCCTCATTCTACTCCACCTCCTCCTCATCCTCCTTATCCTACCCTTCCTACTCCTCCTCCTTATCCTACTCCACCTCCTCCTCATCCTCCTTAACCTACTCCTCGAATTCCAATTTTCCCCCTCCACCTCATTCTTGTACCCCATTTTCCTCTATATTTTCTTCTTTTTATTGTCCACCTTATTCTCCTCATTCTCTTCTTCCCCTATCAACGCCTCCTGAGCCATCACGTTTTTTTTTTTCTATGATTCTTCTCCTCCTCTTCTCTTTCTCTCTCATTTCCTACACTCCCGAGTTTTCCTTTCCATTTTCTCACCTTGTAATCTTTCTATTTAGTCTTTTCCTTCTTTTGCTGCTGCTCCTCCTCCCCTCCTCATCATCCATCTCTTTATGCTCCTTTTGCTCCTTAGAAGCTCCTACTTTTTTTGTCCTCTGCCTCCTCCTCATACTGCTCTCGTTTTTCTCCTTTTACTCTCTTCTTTCTCTAGTACTTCATTCTCATACTTCTTTTCCCTAAACTTCCTTTTCTTCTTCTTGTCTTCTTCATCTACTACTTCTTCTTCTTCTTCTTCTTCTTCAACATCATCATCATTATCTCCATTTTTTCTACTACTCTTGTTCTCCGTCTTTATCAAAATTTACCCCTCTCTTACTTGTCTCATCGTCCTCCTCCTCCTTCTCCTACTTCTCCTCCACCACCTCCTCCTTCTGTTACTTCCCCTCTCACTCTCCAATCCTCCTTCTCCATCCCCTCTTCTTGTTCTTGCTGAGAACTCTTCCACAGAATATTATTACGAAGTTTGAAAAGCAAACGAAATTCATTTCGTTTCTCGGATTTGCATTGAGCCGCTCTCGTGTTGCAAGTAAAGGGATAACAGAAGGCTTTCGTTTGTATTGTGAGTTTTGAAACTTTACTTGTAAATATTTAAATAATTCCGACGCCGGTCTCTGGTTTTGGATGATGGAATAACACTGATGCTGTGGTGTTTGCGCGGGAGAAATGTATGATCTGCTGCCATTGGTTCTTTGCAGAAAATTCAAATTCAAATTTGTTTTAAAAAGTCTCATTTACATTCCAATACTATACAATATAATTATGTATGATCTGTCATTGTTTTGTTGGCGAAGATTCAAATTCAAATTCGTTTTAAATTCTCATTTACATTTCCATAGTATACAATATGATTATAATTATTGTTTCTACTCTCGAAACGACTTAATACGTTCTTCCAGGTGTGAGTTATATTCAAACATATTACAAATAAAGCTTGTGTTCGAAGTTTCTAAAAATATGCGTATCGTTTATGCGAAAATCTCGCTTGCCTAAAAAGTAATCGTCATCGATGACTTGTCATCAATCTTCAAATTACCTACGCACAAGTCTGGGGCTCATGTGGGCATAACCGTTCAACAAAAATGTTGGCTATCAACGAGAATCACTGATAAGTTTTTTTTTTAATTCAATAAACCAACCATATCATTCATTTGATAATTAGGGCAACCGCTATCAACTCATCAATACTGGGATTCAAAAACAGACGAACTGTCAAAAAATCTTATTCTGCCACAAAATTCTGAATATTCAGAAAACATAAGGTAGATTGAATGAAAGACTTGAAGTTTTTAAAAGACAATTTTTTTCAAAACCAACTAATATTTGTCAAAAGCACGAAAATTTTTGTTTATGATAACTTCGAGTCTTCTCATTCAATATGAATAAGAATAACTAACATAATTTCACTTTCATTACTACACAAAAAACATAGAGTAGACGGAGTAGATGGAGTAGACCTAAAGATCATTTGAGCATCACTCCGAGGAAATAACGTTTGAACGTTAGACTTCGAAATTTTTTTTCAAGAGAAAATGAAAAGTAAAGACCGTCTCTTATTCATGTCGAAATAATGAAGAGCTCACAGCTTCTGAACCAATACCATTCAATACGATTCTGCAAGAACGTGCCAAGTCTTTAAATACAATTTCCCCCTATATCTAACCAAACAAAGCGCATACAGAGAGCATACTGCGAAAATAAAATGCGATTCTTTTCCAATAACGACGAGCAAGAACGAACGTAGATTCTTTTTGGTTTGCATTTTAAAATCGCGGATCACACAGTGTACGTGCTGAGAGATGAGAGAGATAGGAGAAGGGGAAAGAGCATGAAATTAAGAGAGAAAGACAGAGAGAGAGTGGAGATGAGTTCAAGAGGGGGTGGGGTAATATGGAGAAGAGGAGATGGGGCAGGCAAAGATATAGAGAGAAAGCAAAGAGTAAGGGAGAGAGAGAGAGAATGAGGGATGAAAAAGAGAAAAGAAGATAGAAGAAATGAGATAGGAGAGAATGGACAAACGAGAATAAGAAGGAAGGAGAGGGGAGAGGGAGAGAATAGGATAAGCAGGAATCAAGACGAGATAATAAAGCAGATTAATAATACAGTGGATGAATGGGGAAGAGGATGAACATGAAAACAGAGGAAAGAAAAGAGAGAAATTGAAAGAGTGAAATAAGAAATAGGATGGAATGAAATAAGGAAAGAAATATGATGCAAGATAAATTAACCAGAGAAGAGAAAGAGAGGCACTTATAGAAAAAAACAAAAATAGAATAGGAATAGAGGTGTGCAGAGAAATTTATGAGGAGGAGCAGAGAATGATAGGAAGGAGAAGAGGGAGAAAGAGAGAGAGAGACAGGAGAACGAGGAGTTGCTAAAAACATAAATATTCAAGAAGCATAACAATAGTGACTAGAAGAACCAGTAGTAGCACAAAGGAAGATGATATAGAAAGAAGAATATACAAGATAATTTTCAAGAACAAGGAAAACTAGAATTAAGACAAGAAAAAGTAGAAGGGAGTGGGAAAGACGGTAGGAAAAAGTCAAGAATTGAAAATAGAGAGAAGGGAAAAGAATTAAAGGAAAGGATGAAGACGGAAGAAGAAGAGAAAATCACGAAAAACAGAAGAAAACAGGATTAGCGGAAAGTGTGAAAAAGGTAGAAGAGAGAATCACAAAAAAACAGAGAGAAGAAAACAAGATTAGAGGAAATGATGCAAAAGGTGGAAGAATGGGAAATCACGAAACACAGAGAGAAGAAAACAGGATTAGAGGAAAGGGTGAAGAGAGTAGAAAGAAAAGAAAATAACGAGTCACAGAGAGAAGAAAACAGGATTAAAGGAAAGGATGAAGAAAGTAGAAGAAAAGAAAATCACTGAATACAGAGAAAACAAATCAGAAATAGTGGAAAGGGTGAAAAAGTGAAAGAATAGAAAACTGCAAGAGACAAGAAGTACGAAGACTTTTGTGTCAATTTGACATGCAAGACATGAGCATAAACCAAAGTGCGCGGGCATTTACACAGAACTCCCGCCATTTCCGCTGTTCGGCGGCAACTTGATTCGATTCTGGCGGGAAATTGTATTCCACTGAGGTAGGAGGAGTGTGAGGGAGAAGGAAGACGAAGTAAGGAAATGGAGTAGAAAAGAGGAGATAGAGTGAGAGAGAACTGAGTCAATTGAAGTGATGCAGTGTGTAGTGTGAATTTAAAGCGATGTGATCTTCGGTATATTCTTTCAATAAAGAGAATTGGAAGGAGAAAGCAATGAGAGAGAGAAAAAAGATAGAGTGAGGAAGGGAGAAAGGAAAAGAGATTGAGAGAGATAGAAAGAGAGCAGAGGTCGGAGATGAAAATGAGACCGAAGACAATGATGAGAGAGAGAGAGAAGAGAAAGTAGGAGTAAAGGAATAAGAAAAAGAGAGCAGAACAATTTGAAAAACGAGAATAAGTAAGAAATGAGGGGAAATTATAACAACTGGAAAGAATAGTCAGGGTTATGAATTGGAATGAAAATAATAGATATTGAGAGGAAGAGTGATGAGTGTACTACAGAATTGAAAGAAAGTGAAGATACAAAATTAGACACAAAAAGTGAAGAAAAGATGACTGAAGAAGAATAATAGAGGAGAAGGATAAGAGGAAGATAAAATGTGAACGAAAGTATTATCGAAGTAAATGAACAACTGGACATGAAAACTAGAAAATAGGTAAAATGCTGGCGAGGTTGAATTGAATGACTGCCTTTATTTTTTAACGTGGGAGGGCGAAGTTAGGGCGCAGTCGGCCCTCTCTTACACTTGAGGGTAACCTCTCTTACAGGTTTGGAGTGAGAGAAAAAATAAAAGAAGATATAAGTTAGATAGGGAGAAAAAAGCTGAAGATATAACATATAGAAGATACAAAATATGAGTTAAAAGATAATGGATGGAAGGAAGATAAGAAATAGAAAGAAATATGTATAGTGTGAATCAAATAAGAGGGATGATTACGGGAAGTCAAAGTTGTAACAGATACACAGATACAAGATTTAAAAATAATAGATGAAGAAATAAGATTAGATTATATTATTATATGTATACATGTATATATCTTATCTTATATTATTATGTATGTGAGAAAGAGAGTGGAATAGAATAGAATGACTGCCTTTATTTTAACCTGGGAGGGCGACGTTAAGGCGCAGTCGGCCCTCTCTTACACTTGACCCTCAAAGGGGGAGAGACAGAGAGAGAAATATAAATTGTTAATCAAATAGAAGGGGATAACAACAGTGGAGGCGTAAAAGTTAGAGCGAGATAGAATATTCTATGAAGAGGAGAGAGAAAAAGTAGTGAAAAAAAGTAAGAATTGAGTACCAGACAGTAAAAGCAGTAACAACTGAATGAAATGAGTGTGAGCAAAGTAAAGCTGGAAAGTAGAGTGGAAACATGAAATAAAAGTGCAGTAGAGCTCTCAACTTGAACAACTACTGGTTTTTTTATCGACTTGCACTTCACTGTATTCCTGTAACTGATTCTATGAGGGATTCTGTTCCTTGAGAAGGTGAAGTACCGCAATCTTCATTCAGTGAGATATCAGATGGCTTGACAAAGAAACGTTTGATAAACGTTGGTTTAATAAAAGAGAGGATATTGTAAAATATGAGATGAAAATAAGAAATTATAACTTGTATATTATTATTTACAAATACTGTAATTATTAATTATATACTGCGATATAATTCAAATATTCTCATTCAATATTCACTTCAATTACTCGTATTCAGATTATTAAATTCCAGTTATATCAATTTATTGAAACTTCCAAAAAAAGCAAAAAGTTATCGTGAAATATTAAGAGCTCATCATTTGAATAATAGCAGCAAAGCACGTTCGACAATATATAAGAGGAACAATAACAATAATGATAGAGATAGAAGGAAGATGGTGAAAAAGAGAATGATAAAGAAAAACAAAAGGAAAAGGAAAATCTTTTGTACACTTTTTTGTATAGGTGGGTGAGAAGTGGAATCAATCGGACGAAAAACAGAAGTACAGTATTAGGACACTAAACATTGATAAGTTATCAAAGGGGCGAGTAAAAAAAGTTGAGTTATCAAAACAGATAAGAAGTACAGTATTAGGACACTAAACATTGATAAGTTATCAAAGAGGCGAGTGTCTCAATCGAAGTAGGTCTCAATACAATCACACTCAACAACTTCCTCCTCACAAAACGCTATCAATGACATGAGGAGAGTAGACCATTCAGTTAGTTATCCTAGCAGCGTTCCAGAAACTTTCTTATCGCGAGAAAACTGTCCCCAAACTAGAATGACAAGAACAAGATAAGGGAGCTATGATAGAGAGGAAGCAGAAGGAGGAGAAGAAAAAGATGAAGAAGACGGAAAAGAAGAAATAGGAGGACGAGAATGAGGAGGAGGAAGAGGAGAAGAAGGAGGAAGAGAATAAAAAAGAAGAAGAAGAAGAAGATAATAATTATGATTATTTATTTATTTAGCGTATGGCTTTTGTCGGTGGGGAGACCCGAAGGTTGTTCCACCTCGCCTAATTCCACTTAGGTTGTAGTTTTATGCACTTGTCAGAATGATTTAGAATTTTGAAAGCATTTCTTTTTGATACATAAAAGTCCAAAAGTCCAATAATTATGATGATGATGGAAAAGTATAATAAAAAAGGATGAAGATAAAAAGATGATAAAGAAGGACAACAACAACATCAAGAAGAAGAAGAAGAAGAAGAAGAAGAAGAAGAAGAAGAAGAAAAAGGAAAAACAGCAACAATGAGAACAGCAACAACAAGTAACAAGCAACAATGAGAACAACAACAAGAAGAAGAAGAAGAAGAAGAAGAAGAAGAAGAAGAAGAAGAAGAAGAAGAAGAAGAAGAAGAAGAAGAAGAAGAAGAAGAAGAAGAAGAAAAGAAGATGAAGTAGTAAAAGAAGATGAAGATGAAGAAGATGAGAAGACGAAGAAGAAGAAGAAGGAAGCGAAGAAGAGAATGAAGAAGAAAAGGTGGAAGAAGAAAAACTTGAATATGATGAAGATGGTAGGGGAAAATTAAGAGGAAGAAGAAGAAGAATAAGAAGAGAAGAAGAACGTGAAGATGAAGAAGAGGATGATGATGATGATGATGAGGAAGAACAAGATAAAGAAGATGTAACGTCCGGAAACTCAACTCTCAGCCATCTAGCTACCCCACAAAGGCTAGTGTCATTTCCCCTCACACAAAACATGACAGCTGAATTTCTCCTCCTTTCTCTTATACACTCAACTCACTCGTCCGCCATTATTATATCAACCTACATCTGATTAGCGCGCGCTTTCCCCCTCCACTTTCCACTCCTTAAACAACCCCCCCCCCCAACTTTCCCGCCACCCCCCGACCGCGAAAACTTGTTCAGCTACTTGTGACAGTGTCGTATTCTCTGTTCATAACTGTCACATGTGTCAGAGATATGTGTGACATAAATATGAGCCACAACCGAAATCCTAATTGTTTGCGGTTATAGTGACGTCATTCGCGAATATATCATATCTACGGACTATATACATATATAGACACTAGTCTACCACGAATATAATATAATGCCTACGTATTAGATACATATATATCGTAGTATACCCAGAGGACCTAATTTGGTTGGAAGATTACATCTGTAGCTAAGATAATACGGGCAGAACATTCGTTCTGACATATCATTCAGGACTCATTCATTATTTTGCAAAACTGAGAGACTGTTTGAGATTCATATTCAGAGACCAGAGTGACATTTCAATAGAACTTGTACGTTGTCTTTATTATTCTCGTACATTTGAAAGTTTCAAATTGAGTATGATATCTGCATTGCTTTGTTACATGTCAGTTTTTAGTCGTTATATGTCTTCTTCCAATTCATGTACATTGTTCTGCCTTATTTGTTCAATTATAGAGATTCAAGTTGAGTTATCTGAATTGCTTTGTTAGATGACTACTTTTCGTCCTTATATGTCTTCTTTCAATTCATGTACATAGTTCTGGCTCATTGGATCAATTTGTATCAAGAGTATCAAGTTGAGTAAGGGCTCATTTGTTCGAAAATAAAGATTCAAGTTAAGTATGTTATCTGTATTGCTTCGTTACATGTCAGCTTTTAGTCGTTAAATGGCTTCCTTCAATCCATGAACAATATTCTGGCTCATTTGTTCAATTTTAGAGTTTCATTACGAGTGAGATACCTCTGGATCGCTTTGTTATGTGTAATCTTTTTGTGCTCGTTTTTGTCCTCTTTCAATTCATCTTTCTCTCGTATTGACGTTTTCTCTATTGTTTTTAAATATCTAATGAATCTTTCTAATAAAATATGTTATCATAAGCCCAAAAACGATTTTAAATGAAGGTATCCAACTACTGGTCCTTTTTTGTACTTTATCAGCTATAGTTTATATTAATTTTTGTATTGTTTCCTAGAAATGATAATGCTGTATTTGTAAATGAATGAAATATTTTGGAGATTGTATAATATACAACTCATGTAAATGAACCATGGCCAATTGAATGTGCAATTAAATCATGAATGCAATCATGCAAGGTCAAGCTTCCATAAAATGAAACCATACCTCTAGTGAGTGATATAGTCACGACATAAGAAAGTGAAATTCTAGAAAACGCACCAAATTCTAATGTAGAGTTGTTTAGATAGAACAAACGATGAAATAATAATTGAATTGAAAAAAACTCACTCATAACCTGTGTTACAAGACACATCAGCTTGAAATCCAGTTTCATACCTGCAACAAACAATATATGATTATTTTTTTATGTAGCCTAATGTCAATATGATTATACATAAAAATGCTTGAATGCATAGCATGTGGAAATTTTTCCACTAACTAAATTACTTTCAAAAGTTATTTGTGCTGAGGATGATAACCAAACAGATTGGAGACAGACCTGAGCATAACATCGCTCGTTACCATGGAAACGTTGAATAACAGTCATTCGCTAGCTGTCATCCTAAAAACATCCTACTGTCAAGTCTAAATACCACTCAATAGTCATAATATTACTCATTACTAGTGGCGAAGCGTGGTATACTTATTTGGTCATCGCCGGATATACTTCCTATAGGGTATATACCCGGCGATGACCAAATAAGTATACCACGCTTCGCCACGGCTCATTACCATGATAGTACCAATACCGTTTTAGCTGTGACACCATAATCAATCTCTGGTTAACTGAAAAAAGAGTGAATCGAACTAATTAAGAATGGCTTATTAAGGTGAACGCCTGCCATTGGCCGAGCCAAGCCACTCCCACAGTGGGTGGTTCATAGAAAAGTCACAGCAATGGCGGTTCATACAACATACATTATCAACGTAAATAGAATGTACCGCCATTGCTGATGACGTTTTTAGGAACCGCCCACTGTAGGCGTGGCTTGTCTAGGCCAATGGTAGGCGTTCTATCTGATAGGCCATTCAACTACCAATCGTGATCGCTCGCTCCACAGTACAGTATATACATTCTGCTACCCTTTATTTTTTATTTAGTTTACAAGAGACTGATAATGAAGTATCATCCATAACCTTCATCCTGATATTTTAATAAATTCGATGTTGTGAAAACTCTGAGTCTTTTCATAGAAGAATAATTATTGCAACAAAAATGGGATAATTCCATAATGAAACTGAATTCAATGAATTCGATTCCTGTTTTCAATGTAAATTCTAGCAAATCAATTCCACGAAGCCTACTCAAAAAACATTTTCCGTACCGTACAATGAAAACAATTTTTTTCTAAAATAAAGTCTGCCTTCAATTGATTTTCAACCATTCAATGAAGCTATTGATGAATATGAATGTTGAAATGCCTTGAATTAGCCTGCTATTACTTTTATTTTTGTGTTAAGCTAGGTAGAACAATGCATTTTATCATGCTTCAAGTGATAATAGCCTCAGGAAAGGACAATTCCCTCTGCCTACAAAAAGGTTTAGGAAATAGCTTTGTAAATTTCCTCCTTTTTTTCTATCTACTTTTTCTTACTCGGCGTACTCCTTTGTGCAAGACCTGTCATTGGATAGAAAGTCATGCTCTTTGTTGTAATCTTTATTCTATTTTCTTCTATACACTACTTCAGATGCTTCACTCTTCCTTGTTCTTTTACTACTGCTTCTATTTCTCTCCTTATCCATACTCCTAATTCTTCTCTATCTCTTCTACTTCTCTACTTCCTCTGGTTTTATTTTCCTTCACATTATTATCCTTCTCTCTGTACTCTACTTTCTCTTTTTTTTCTTCATCCTATTCTTCTTCTTCTTCTTCTTCTTCTTCTTCTTCTCCTTCTTCTTTCTCCCTCCTTTTTTCTTGTATTGCTGAATACTCTTTGAATTTCCTGTGTGCTTACAAACTCCTCCCCGTTTTTTTATTTTATTTTTTTGTATCAACAAAAAGCGATTTAAAAAATTTCGCCCTTCATACGATATCCGCCACTGTAATCTAATATCGAACATCAAACGAATCCTTCACGTTCAGAATATTATGCCCAAAGCTAGTGCAGCCCCTCAAGTGCAGTATTGCTTTCCAAGAAACAACGTTTTGAGATGTTTTTTTTTCTCAAAAGGAAGAAATTCAAAGCATGTTTGAGTTTGTAGAATTATTATTCACAGTTGATTGGTTGAATTGTTTATTCTTGTTTATTGTATCAGCCTGAGCAAAGGGAATGTTTTGCAACTTTGAGAAAAGCAGTCTGTTTGAGCTGACCGGCCGCTAAAAATCTCTCCCGGGGATTTAGCTCTTGGAAAACCCAGTGAATTGAAATTCAAAGAATTTTTCCCTGATATTGACAGATATTCTCAAGTTGTTGAGAATATTGTTTTTCAAGTAAAAATAACAGTTATTAAATAATTTTGTTGTATAATGCTCTATAATTAAAAAAAATTATATAATGAATTAAGAGAACATTGATCATTATTTATATTCTACATTAACATTTGATAAGCTGAATGGTGGCTTTACAATATTTCAGTCATTTGAGAATTTTTTCAATACGTTCCAGTCAATATAATAGAGGTGCAGAGAAAAATAAAGAAACTAAAAGAGCTTGATTATCTTATTTAAAACCAAACATAGTTTTAGGATGAGTATTATTCGAGTAAGACAGAAGTTCAAGTGATAGGTTTTGTTTGAATTCCCTGTGGAACAGAGTAGTGTCTAGGGCTAAAACCAAATAGTCCAATTAGAATTGGTTTCTTTGGTTAACTCGTCAATGTCGATAAATCTTTCACGTTTCACTAAAGATTTCCGTGGAGTGGAACACACATGATGAGTCTAATCTGAATTTTTTCACCAATTTTTGGACCGATTTCCTATTTTATTCTCAATATAAACTCGTGAGAGATTAGTATTTTATACAATGGTTTACTTTGTACTACAGAGACTGTACAATAACAGTGTGGCCATTGGTGTGAATGGCTCCATAACATTGTATTGGAATATTTTTTATCCGTTTTATAAAGTCTGCATTACGTTACAAGTTTCAAATTCCATTTCAAAAAAGCAACTGTTTCGAATTCAATTATGAAACTGTAATGATTGCGTTATAACATAGTCGTAGATAAAATAATATTTCACAAATAATTTATAGCAAATCGCATATCTTTTGTATGGATTCTATTTTATAATATTAGGAACAATGAGTCAATGATTAACGATGATTTCAAAGGTAGCTGCAAACACTGCGAGTGAGTGCATGAGACAAGTATAAATTGACTGCTGATTCTAGCCTGAAGCAATTGTGTTGGTTGATTTTGTAGGAGAGAACAAAGCTGAAGACACAACATCAATCAATCAATCATTTGACAGCTCCATTAAGGCTTCTATTATCTAGATAACGTCATACAGAACGTGGGTCTTGTATGGTTGTGTGATCATGTATGGGCACCTGATAACATGGTTTACTTGTTCTTGGTAGAATTTTTACCAGATACAGAACTGGAGATAAATTGGGTTTAATACGAGTGGTTTACTTGGTAGAATGTTCCAGATGGGTTGCTTGTACAGACAGAAAATTCATGGTAGAATCCTCCCCTTAATACAGAATGAATAGTACACTAATAGGTGTGGTGAAGAGGGGTCCACTTGGTAGTATGTTCCTGAAAAGACTCTTTCCAGATAGAAAATTATTGGTAGACTTTTTACAAGATGTAAAAATGGAGATAGCCAAGTGTGAGGGAGATTAAACGTTATTGATTAGAAAAGCGAATCATCGATTAAAATTTTATCTAGATTAGGATTTATCCTAATAATATGACGTACTATTGAGGAAGCGATACACGATAGGTAGTTGACTGACCAATCAAGGTGAACGACTGCCATTGGCCAACGCAAGTCACTCCCACAGTGGGCGTTCCTATAAACGACTTCAGCAATGGCGGTTCACACAACATACACAGCAATGAATATTACTGGTTATTGTTGTAGATGTAGACCAATCTGAAATTATAGTTTAAAGTCACTTATCAACAGTCTTTTTTCTAATAAACTGCGAGCAGACTGATTAGCAGTAATCAACCTAAGTTTCTGTATTAAGTTTACAGATGACTGACTTCCAGCACAGAGAACAGACTTTGTAACAGACTAGAGAATATTGCTTCTCTATGCTTTGAGGCACAATAACGATCATTACATTCACTCTCTTCTAAGAACGGCCGAGGTGTTAGAGAGGCTTAGAAGTTTGCCGTTCTTCCCACGAGATATTATTACCCGAGAATTTTTAATTTCAACTGAATTTTATCAAGGCCTTGTACATGTAAAGATAAAAGCGTGCTGAAGAATACAGTAGGATTCCACCCTTGTTCTGAAGCTGTAAATTTCGCCTTACGACTTTCAGAGAGAACTTTCAAAGCAGCTGGGAATAGGAGAAATTAATTTTCATTTTCCTGTCGTCTGTCTACTTGGGAAATTGTTCTACAGCTTTGGAGAAGATTAGCATCCTTTCTGCTAATAGATTTGTGCTAGTTTTATAGAGAAAATTGCTGTAGAAGTAGGTCTAAGGCTAGGCGTACACCGGTTAGTCAAGACAAGACGATATTAGTCACGTTTAGTCACAGTACTTCACATAGTTGCTTATGGAGCAACACACACCGATTAGTCATTGCATCAGTGTGTGCTGCTTCATAAGCAACTATGTGAATTACTGTGACTAAACGTGACTAATCTCGTCTTGTCTTGTCTTGACTAGCGTTGTACGCCTAGCCTTATAGAACAGATTGAAATTGATGTTGATGGAATAATATTGGAGAATGCAACAGTGTTCGTACTAGGGATGGGTATCGATACATCGATGTTTTCTACCAATTATCGATATTGTTTCTATCGATATCCATCCCTAGTTCGTAGGCGATCGAATTACTCCATAAGGAATATACTTATGTTCGGATTATCAACTTCCGCAACTAAATAAATGTACGATTCCCCACAAATGTCAAAAATTCAGCAAATACAGAGAGAGGTAATCGATAGGGAAACTAGGTTATAATGGTTAACTGTGTTATAGTGGGTTCATTCAAACTTTATTATTTTTCCCAAGTATACTTAGACTACCGATTATTCTCTCACCACTATTATGATTTGTACATGACTGCATGCAAGCATTCACATCGAGTCTACTTCAAACTTATAAATATTGCCGATTCAAGAAAAATTTCCAACACTAATGTCATAAAGTCCGCAAATTTTATCCTAGTTTTCCTATCGACTAATCTCCCTCCACTATTATGATTTGTACTTGACTGTATGCAAGCCTTCATTTTATGCAAGTATGCAAGCAACGTTCGCCACAATTAGTATTTCCAAACGTCTGCATGCAAGCGTTCACACCGAGTGACTCTCGCCACTATTATTATTTGCACACGAATGCATGCAAGCGTTCACACCGAGCCTAACGTCCACATTCCAAGACTTTCCACAGCGTGTGAAAATACCAGGTCAAGAATTGCTGGCCTTTTCTTTTCACTACCAGGCACTCAAGGAATTCACACAGCTGCTTCGATGGTGGAATGTGTAAAACTGAGTGGGGGTTGGGAGGAATTTGGAAAATTTCAAGAAAATTCAGCTCCGGAAAAGCCGCCGCCATTCCTATTGCGGTCAAGCTGAGTTGGCTGTAGACGGCATAACTGGTATTTTAGGAGAGGAAATCGAAGTCCGTTTTCGAATTAAGGGAAAGAGAGAGAGTGAGTGAAAAGAGGGGAAGAGAGATAGTAAAGTAAGAGAAAGAGTGAGAGGGAAAGAGATGGTTTGAGTTTCCAGATATCCAAGTCGAGTCCAAATAGAACAAGATTTTATATAGGCTGAATAGAGCGAATTCCAAACGTTCGAATCGAATGAGAATAGAAGATTGTTTAGGGAAATTGTTTGCCAAGAGGTCAGCATTGTATATTATTATTCAATTATTCAGATTGATACTGATATGGATCCTACTACCAATTCAGATACAGATATGACATTAGATATTCATCATTATTAATTTGTAAGAATATACTACGAGACAATAATTACGTAACTTTGGATAAGCATATTTCATAGATAATATGATGATTTATGGTACTCCTCTACAAATCTAACAATCCCTTTTACTATCTGTCACGAGGTATCACGAATTCTCTCCAGTTTCAAGCTAAACTTTTAGACAACATAACTTTTCAAGCCGGATTAAAATTGTCCCGCAGTCCAGTCCGTTTACTAGGTCAAGACCCCCGTCCATGTTTTATTTAATCGTAAAAAGCAACTACGATCGTTTGAAAAGAAAATAAAATGTGGAAAATACAGTGTGTGACAGCCCCTATATCGGCAAACGGCGCAAGGTTTATTACCTGTGAAAAGGTTGTAAAAGGCTGTCAAGCAGTCTGGAGAGCAAGTCAATTGAGAAAACGTTGCTTTGTATTTTATTTTAGCATTGTGTGGACTACTATTGTGATTGCTTTGGCGACTGGAAGTAGCAGTCTTTCATTGTGTTATAATATTATTTCCTCTTGATCGGAGAATTTACAGTTCAAGGGAAATTCAGGGCGCGAATTATTGAGTTTGTTGAATTGATTGAGTGCAATAGTTGGTTTCACAATAAAGTCTTCAAGGAATGATGCAGGTCCTAAGGAGTGTGACAGGTATTATCGAGGCATTTTATAGTTGGAGAAAAATAGTGTATTGAGGGTGCAATTGATCAGGTAATTTCATTTATTTATTCATCCAAATACATATAAAAGCTCACAGACACAAAGTCCTTTAAGTAAGGGAGTTTGTTGAATTGATTGAGAGAAATTGTTGATTTTACAACGTGAAGAAGTAATGTTGTTTTCAATGAGGGTTACAGGTATTATGGAAGTTTCGAAGTAGTCACTTCAAATGTTGAAGTAAGGAACTTTATTTGGTTGCAAAATAGTACCTTTCAAACTGAAATACCTATTAGGCTAGGCGTACACCGGTTAGTCAGAACAAGACAAGACAAGATTAGTCACGTTTAGTCACAGTAATTCACATACTTGCTTATGAAGCAGCACACACCGATGCAATGACTAATCGATGTGTGTTGCTCCATAAGCAACTATGTGAAGTACTGTGACTAAACGTGACTAATCTCGTATTGTCTTGTCTTGTCTAACCGGTGTACGCCTAGCCTCAGTTTAACATGTGTACAAAATGGGTCATTGCCAAGCGAGATGGAATGTGACAAGTCTGATATATTCTATAAGTTTGATCTTATTCTATACAACTAATAATAGTGTACAATTGAAATCGAATGGAAAGACGCGATAATATTGTTTATTGCCTTAACATGTTGCTTGTTGCTAGTTGCTTATTGCATGTTGCTTGCTGCTTTTTGCATGTTGCTTGTTGCTTATTGCATGTTGCTAGTTGCTTATTGCTTATTGCTCCGGTGTAGGAACTGCCTTATGCAACAGTCTTCAATAGCCTACTACAATGAATTCCATAGCCTAGGAGGTTCATTGTTTCTCAACTGCAGATACCGCAGTCTACTAAAAATAAAATTGCTCTTCCAACTACTGTTGTATCACTAAAGCTTCCGCAGCCTGGTAGGTACAATAATACAATAATGCATGGAAACGCTGTGGCTTTTTGGTGCAGGAGAAACGATCAACATTTAGAGCAGTAGTTGATGCGAAGGCCCGCCCCCTAAATTATTAATGCATTCCATATGTCACCGTCACCCGCACGACATAGCACGGCTCGCATGAATGATGCAATGCTAAAACCCGCATTACGAATGTCACACGCTTCACCTTGGCAGACAATCTGCACTCTTGTAATATGTCTCCAGAGAGTATCACTTACACATGGCTTCTTTCTCAATGTCACTTACTTTGTCACTTATTTCCTCTCTTTTTCTCTTACAGTCGCCTCTCTCTTTTGCTGACGATCTTTTTTCCACACACACACTTTTTTGTGTCTATTTCTATCGTTCTTCGTCACTCTCTGTCCCTCTCTCTCTCTTATTCTCTTCAAGTTTTGGTTCACCATTAAACATTGTCCTAGTTAAGCCCAGTAATTGGATTTTTAATCTGTTGGGTTTGTCTCAGGGAAAAAAATTACATTAGTTAAAAAAGACTACATTAGTAATTAATTTGTTTCATTTATTTCCTATGTAAAAATAGTCGCAAGTTATTGTATTGTTTGTTTGTTTTTCCTGAATAAATTTCTATTTCTATTTGGGAATCGTTCGAGAAAATATTGTACTTCAGAAACAGCTATGATACTCAACAACATAAAAATTGTAGTTAATTCAACATGAAAGGACTCGAAAACCACCAGTTCAAAAAGCAACTGTACCAATTCATCATCAACCATACGATAAATAACCTTATGTAATGACAAACATTTTGTTCAAAGGACACTGAAATTAGAGTGTTCATACAGGGAAATCACGAATTTGAAATCATATATCCCCTAGTTGCAATTTACATATTCAAAATCATATCCAACTAAGTAGAAGTGTACAAACTGAGCTTAGAAGTTCATCTATAGCTATGTCCTGCAGCAATAGTTCACTATAAATAAGCCCTTTGTAAGCTAAAGTATACATTCAGAATCAGATTAAATGTATTCATAGTATCACAATAACTTCCAAATCGAACCACAGAAACTCAAAATGAGCTTTCTGAAAGAGGAAGTTACATAATTATTCAAAATTGAGCACTTCAAAGTACATATTTATAGTTGTTTTGGCTACCATAATTGGAAGAGAAGCAACAAATTTGGTATAGCACGTTTCAATTCCAAACAAAAACTCGGTAAATAAACATTTTCAATTCCAACGACCTCAAACTGAAGAACAACTCTGAAAATCAAAGGCTCACACTTCTGAACTAGTTATGCGGATCGCATATACGTGAGCTACAGGAGCCGGCTAAACAGAGTACCAACCCGACTACTGACTAAAGAGAGTACTGTGTCTGAAATCAATCTGGCTCATTTAGGAGGGGAACAATTTCCTTTCAATTACACCAGTGTTGATCATCCAGTCAATGACAAAACTATTTGTTGTTTCCACGAATCTATGTCAGAGGAATGCAGGAAATTTAGCTGGACATATTACAGTGAAGAGCAGAGTTTGTCTGGCACTTTCGGAACGATTTAATGAAAACGTTTTGGAGAGTTAGCTGAGAGCTAAGCTTCCGAGAGCTGACTGCTTTCAGCTAGTGTAATCAAAGACTACACATATATACAGATTTTATACTGTATATAGCAATAAATAATTACTGTATGTTACGAAAACCACAGCTACTATACACTAACTGTGTATAGTCTGTGCTAAAACACTTCTGAATCTGTTATGCGGATTGCATATACGTTAGCTACAGCTAAACAGAGTACCATTTCGACTACTGACTAAAGAGAGTACTGTGACTGAATTGCATGCAGAAAGGAAACCAGTGCAATTACTCATTCGAAATGAGAAACAAACTGCATTATTTTGAATTGTCGATTCTGTTGTTGGAGTTCGTATTTGCAATCAGAGTAATTCGTTTATGGTCTCGAGTTTTGCACTCTACTGATGTGATTAAAACACTCCCAGTATTTTCATCTCTAACTTTAAATCACATTTCCCCCGGCTATATTTCATATCTATTTCTATGCGCACTGGTCTGAACGAGTTCACTCTCGTATGGACCGATTTTTATGATCTCATTAACAATGTAATTTATAAATCATGAAAGAATAGAACGAGATTGCCAAGACAAAAGAGTATAAACTGGCAAGCAAACCCTGACAAAACTGGACTATACTTCCAAAACGTGATAAGTATTCCACATTCTACAATTCTATTTGCAAACTAACCCTCCCAAGCCCAAACCATACTTACAAAACATGTTTTAAGTATCCAAAAAAAACCCTCTCAGACCTGAAGCATTTCCACAAAACGTAATACAGTAATTGAACCACATTCTTCAATTCTTCATTCTTCAATCGCTTCTGCACAAAACCCTTCTAAACCTGAACCATTTCCACAAAACGTAATAAGTATCCTACATTCTTCAATCCTATCTACAAACAAACCCTTCCAAACCTAAACCATTTTTACACAAATCATCCCCTATTCTCCAAATGCACACTACGTCCACTCTAATCTTCTTGTAAGCGATCATACTTTCGAAACCTACCCCTAATCGACCAATATAGCAAATCATTAGCGATCCCCTCTGTCTACCAAACTAAACTACCCCCACTCCTAAGCAACCCTTCACCCCCTACCCCCACTCTGGTCGTCATCAGAAACCCAAGCCTAGCCGATAATGTCTGCGTTAATAGTCTCCACTCATCAGAGCGAACCCAGCCTGCCTGTCGTTTCACAAAATGGCCTCCAGCTAAGTTATCTCATTGGCGCGCTTTCTCCGGTTCCCGCGCTTTCTCTCTTTCCCGCGCATTGGGCGCTGCCAACATTGAACAATGCGATAGCCGCCTAATGATGATTATCGGGGGAGGTTTGATATATTCTCACTGGCCAGAGGACAGATAAATCCCTCCAAATCTATTACCAACGTTCAAAAACCTAATTACCCTATACATTCACGTTTTGTGTCTCGTAATACTAGAATAGTAGCCATCGTATAATAATTACATTACACGTTGCCGGATCCATCTGTGTTGCTATTATGTTGATGAGTTGGCTAATGAACGTATGATGTTTGATACGTGTGTCTTTTGTAGTTGGCTGTTGGTTCGGAAAACTCTTGTTTGCCAAATTGCACTCTCGTTCCTAAAACCTTCTCACTCCTATTTTATCTGTCTTTTTTTTCTCACTCTCTCTCTCAGTTCTTTATCCTCTCTTAATATAATATGTGAAATTGAAATCTCACTCACGATCTCTTGCTCACTAACCTCTATCCTCTCCATTACAACTTTCTCCTTTCTCTTTCTCTTTTCTCTCTCATCTATCTCTTATACATTCCAACTTTATCATTTCTCTTCTCCATCTCCATAGATTATTCTATTCTATTCTCTTTTTCCAATCACTCTATTTTCCTTCTCTCTCTCCCTCGATATCTACTCATGGCATAATAATCTATAAGCTAATGTAAATTTGATGAATAATCAATATTGTATATTTGTTATTATAATCTAGAATTTAAGCCGTCATATTTGTTATTTAGATGAATAAAATAATAAATCTAGATCTGAATCTTTCTCTGTCTCTCTCTTCCCCTCCCCACACAACTATGCTCTCCAGCTCCTAGACTTGGCTATAAATATATATATTTTTCCCAATCTATTTTTTCTCTCTCACTTCTTTTTTTCTCTCTCTCGCTCCATCTCTCTCTCTCTCTTTCTCTCTCTTCTTCCTCTCTTTTCTTTCTCTCTCCCTTTTTCTCCAAACTTAACTATGCTCTCCAGCTCCTAGACTACAGATCAGCGAACCAATTAGCCTGATTAAACCTCTCACAGTACTTTGTGCCGTTATTTTGAAACAATTTGTAAGCTATTGTTTGTTTTCTTTTGTTGTAGCCTTGTTATTGTAGCTGTAGTTGATTGATTTTGTTTGATGACTTGAAATGCAGTCAGCTCTCTGCTTCAAACCCTTGCTTTTGCGTGCTAAGCATAATAATTATATTAAACACTGATTCCATGCAATTTCATCGCTAAATGAACTTGGCCTAGTTTCGCTAGCTTTGAAATACGTAGTAAATGAAAGTTTGTTCAGCAATTTAATGCTGTATGATGCGATTTGGTGCTGGAATGTACGATCAAATGCTGAAATGAAGCAGTCGATAATGAAGCAGAGTTATCAGAAATTGAAGTACTCGAATCTAAAATCTAGGATTTTCTTTGTTTTATCAATTCCCAACATGTATCAGCAACAATCTATTCTTCAATTTTATCAATCGTTTGGTATAATTCGATTAATTTGATCTGGCATTGTTTTATGTGAGATTTCTATCAATAAGAAATTATTCCTTCATACTACAATATTTATGTTCGTACTATTCAGCATAGATTTCACTTATATCGTAGGATATCAGAGTCTTACTTATATTTTTGTTGGTTAAATTCTTAATATATTCAAGTTGTAATTGAGAATTCATGGATCATTCCTTAAGAGCTTACATTGAAGGTTGCAGGACACAAGCAAGGATTTTTGTTGTTCAAAATATTTATTTTGAATATTTAATATTTATATACAAAGTTCATATTGCAGTTGACACCACGTTACATAAGACACCAGAGTCCAATCAATGTTTCTATCCCTATATTAATAGAATTGAAAATATTTTCAATCGATTCTACTTTGTTATGAATTTAAGTTAGAAGTGATATTCTACTTACATTACGGGAGTGAAGTACAGCAGTAATGAAATTCCGGTACATACCTGAAAAATGAAAGGGAATCAATTAACAAAAATGAAAAGTCGTTACCTAACGATAGGTTATCTTCATGATAAGATGCAATTTATTGAAAACCAAAATAACACTTAAAGAACACCTAACACACATAATGAACTGTTTAGTCTCCTAGAATTCACGTAGACTATTGTTCAGTATATTAACGACAGACTTTATATGTTTTAAAATGTACGTCTACATACATTTCACCTTTAAAAAGCAAGAACCCCAAACATACACTAGGTTCATTAAATTTTCTTCACTGCATTTCACCTTCACACCTTCAAACTGCGAGTAACCAACAAATATCAAGCAACTGAGGGCGATAATTACTCACAGTACTCAGCTAACATTAGCTAAACGGCGCCCCTATAAATAAATACAGAGCAAAAGGTGCAAGGCTCATAATAGCAACTTCAAACTCTCCATCACAAAGCTTCTCGTCCAAGAAAGAGGAAGAGTGAAAGAAAGGATATGAGAGAGGGAGAGAGAGAGAACGAGATGCGGAGAGAGAGAGAGAGAGAATGGAATGTGGACAGAGAGAGTTAAATAATTAATAAAAGATTAATAAAGAACAGGAGTAAAGGATTGGAGGGATGGAGAGAGGATTTAGGGGAGGAGAATCAGAAGGAGCGAGAGTTTGAGAAAAAAAGAATTTGTAGGAGAGAGACTGGGTGGTGGATTAGGAGGAAACGAAAATGAAAGAGGAATAGATAGATAGATAGAGAGAGAGGTATTAGACAGTATGAGAGAGACAGTTTAAACAAAGAGTTGTATATGCTACTACAAACATGAAGAAAGGGATATTATACTTGTTTGCACTAAAAACAAAGAGAACAAACAAACAATGGAAAGTTCAAATCCAACTGAACGCCCACACATGCTTTAACACGCTATCATACGTGATACGGAGTTATTTGAAGAGAAAGAAGATTTCAAAAGAGTGGAATATTCCAATTGCTTGTCAATGAAATTCATCAAAGAAAGAAAGATTAACAACCAATTACTCAACTGAGATTTCGTTTTATTAATCACGTCAAAGTATGGCAGTTGGATTCCATAGAATCAATTAAATTTGAGTTGAGTTATATTGCTTTTCAACAAGAAAAAGTAGGATATTGGGTTTCAAAATTGAGACATTATAATTGAAGTTCATAAGTTATTGATGAAAGTAAAACAGTGTATTTCATGAATCAGCTTTGAACTGATCATTGGTCAGAAATCATACTTTTGCTAACGTGGAAAAAATTGAGAATTGAGCTTTTTCTCTTCTTATTCTATGTAGATGTAAACCTACTATACCTTCTATAGAATAGAAATTTTGAATAGATCAATGATAAATAATAATAATAATATGGATTGAATTTTACTACACGAATACTCTGTAGAAACACTAGATACGATAATAGATCTTAGATCTTCAACATCAAGCAATTTTATGTCATTTATAATTTTTGGTTATGTCAAGCTGTATAGTTTGACAGTTGAAAGTTTTCAAGTTAGTCGAATCTTATCCAGTACTTAGATATACATAAATACTCAAGACATACGAAACAACTAGAAGGAGAAGGAAGAGGAGGGGCGAAGGAGGAGGATGAGGAAGATGAGAATAAGGAGGAAGAGAAGGAGGAAGAGCGAAAGAAAATGGAAAAGGAGAAGAAGAAGCAGAAAGATGGGAAGTAGGAGAAGATGGAGAAGTAGGAGGAGGAGGAGAAGAACCCTGATGCAACTGCGATGCTGTTCAGACATCAACTGTCATAAAACGGTTTTTACCGTTTTACCCTCAACCACCCCCTCACCACACTACAAAACCTGCGACGGCTGAACGTTTTGGAACTCGTTAGCATATCAATTCATCCGCGGCCCAGGCGTTTCTGAGGATCATTTGTTAAAAATTAGGGAGTCGCGAACTTTTGTGCCAAGTCTTGTTTGAATCTGATTACACCGTGAAATAAGGTCTACACCGGTTATCGTTATCAGTTCCAGTTAAACAGTCACAACATTAAATCTCGCAGTAGTGGAAGTTGGAGACAAGTTAAGAATATTTTTAGTCACAGTGGACAAAACATGACAGATGAAGCATGATTGCTTTATTCAATACATTATGCTTGTATTGCATATTTCGTCATAATGGTATATTCAGTCATGTGTTGTCTGCTATTTTACGTGAAGCATGTACTTGGTCAGCTTGGGAGCTGTACGTATTGGTATTTTCTTAGATGCGTGATTGTACTAGGCGATGGACATGACAGACAAGACGAGATTAGTCACATCAGATACATAGTTGCTTATGACAGCACACACCGATGCAATGACTCATTGCATCGTGTGTGCTTCATAAGCAAAGTGAAATTACTGTGACTAAAGTGACTAATCGTCTTGTCTTGACTAACCGGTGTACGCATACAGGCCTAAGAGTCTAAGTGTCTCCGTATTTATGAAATTTTCCGTGTCATTGTTTCCTTAGCTCGTGTAATTTTCCATTAATATTTCTCCATGATTCTGTAATTTTCTGCCCGTGTCAATATGATTCTCAATCATGTTAGCCGGTGAATTTTAGCCAACCTATCATGTTGTCCAGTATTACCGTAATTTACGGATCCAGCTTCCCTTGGGTAATTTTCCACAACTCGGATCAGAAACAATTTTCCACGATGTTAGTTTGCACTGTGAAATTTCAAGGTCGGATAAGCTTCGTTCAGCCACGTGAGTACTAAGTGATTTTCAACTCAATTTTAAAAATATTTAGTGTTTGCATATGTCTCGTTCGGGGAAATAGAAATATAACTAAACTGAGAACTTCAACAAACATCAGATTACAAAGTATTTCAGCAGAAGATGATGCTTCTCTCTAGTCCTGTTTCTCCTGCTCTCTCTCACACTTTCTAAACACGACCTTTCTAAATTCTGATTCACGACCTGGCGCTTCCGTCATACTTGAGACAACTTATTCGCGTGGAACGTAGTTTTGACAGAAAGTGGAGAGCTTAGTCCTCAAGGATTTTAGGCGCTGGTAATCAGAAAAGACACTATTTGTCTATTTCAGGGCCTTGTACGTCTGCCATTTTGTGTTTTCCGCTTAAGCTAACCTTAGTTACTTGGGCAGGCAATGACGACCAAACGAATGTTGTAATGAGAATAAGAAATACATGAAGGCTGATGAATGACTAATCGGTGGAAGTTGTAGCGAAGGAAGTAATAAGAAGATAACGAATAATCACGTTTGTGTTATAGCATAAGTATGCACTAATAATAAGAAGAAGAAGAAGAAAGAAAGAACTGAAGAAGAAGAAGAAGATCGAAGAAGAAGAAAGAATTTATGAGAATAATAATTTCCGCCATGCCATTTACAAAATTAAATGAAGAAGCTGTGCAATATTTTCTCGATAATTTCAGTAAGTTTCTAATTTTCAGATGTTATTATTCCAAGTTCGTAATTTTTCATTTTAAACTGAAAAAGTTCTTAACTTTCCTTCTCATTTGTCAGAATGTAATCCATTTTAATTTTCCATATTATGTCCATTTAACTTGTTTCCAGAAATTCAGTAATTTTCCACGATTTATATTTCTCTGTAAATTGGCTACAGTATTTATAGTTTTCTTCAAGACCGAATTCCAAACAGCTCATAGCTATAAGCAAAGCAAAACATATGTGTTGCTGTATAGTCACTCTATTACTGGCAAGCATATCTCTTCCAATGCTAACCCTCAGCTTCAGATCAAATTCGCGGGAACTGAAATGCTCTTTCTCGTCTATTCTTTTCACTGTCCCTGTTCTCCTGCTCTCTCTCTCATTTTCCACCTTATCCTTTTGCTACCCTCTTCCTCATGGCTTCTGGCACCTTTCGCCACTAGAGACAACTGTCAAGTGGGAATGAAAGTGTGAAGGCTTAGTCTCATACCTACCACATGTATCTAACGAAAGACAGACACTAGCCTTATTTTTTCCAACCCCAGCTACCTGTTATACCTGATTTATGCAAAAATTATCCATAATTTTCGGATTTCAAAGTTTCAGCACATGTAACTAACTTAGAACACTTCAAGAAGAAAAAGACATGAAATACAAATAAAAAAGAAGAAGAAGAATCTCTTATCTCTCTATATTTGCTCAAATGAATAGTAGATTGCTCTACTTACTAAATTATAGAGTTTATTTCCTCTATATCTGGGACTTTGCATACTTGGAGACAATTAATTAGCGTGGGTAGAAGCTATAGAAGTAGTCTTATCTTCTAGTATTTCAGAATACTCACTGCAGCTTATCTAGGAAAGCGTCAAAATTATATCAGCTTCAATGGGTCACACAGCTCCAACATGATAACCAAGAAGAAGGAAAGAAGGAAGAAGCATGGACATGGAGAGAAGGATGAAGAAGACCAAGAAGAAGTTAGAAGCTGGAGAGGAAAAATTGTAAATTTTTATTTATTCTGAAGGAAATTAGACCTTGAATGGATAGATAACATTATATCCTCTACTTTGTTAATCTATAATACCAGAGTGCATTTTTCCTTAGAAATCTGTCCAAAGACATAAGGTAACATTTGAAAGGAAATAAGAAAAGTAAATATTCAAAATAAATTTTAGAGATAGTGGAGTAGAAAATCTAGTTTCTCATTATGTTATTAAAGTGAAATAAGAAAGAAACATGATAAGAAGATTCAAAGAAGAAAACATCTAAACTATTCATAATAAAGAATATGGTTTATACCACATAATACAATGCATTATTATCCTTGAAACGATTGTAGGGTAAACACATGCGCATAGTAAAATAGAGGAATAATCAGAAGGAATATTATTGATTACCTTCATTATATAAGCGAGAATTAAATGGATAGAAGATGGATGGATGGATTTATTCATTTCTTCCACGGAGTGCTCAGCACAAAAGTATTTTGGCAGAAAGTTGAGGCTGAAGTAGTAATATCTATTTATTTATTCAGTAATGCTCAAAAAATGAGAATGTTTTAAGAATTATTCATGAAAATGGCTAAATGATATACATTGATTGTTAAATTTAAGCTTTGGACATGAAAGACTGTTCTTTATAATTTTATGTTTCATGAAAGTAGGAGTGGACAGAGGTTATATAACATTTTACACAAATGAAATAAAAGGCATGCTTCAAGTAAATATTCAAGTTATGTTGATATTAAAAGTAGATAAAGTATCGTTCAACATTATTTTAAATCTGGATCATTGAAGTAACAAGTTATTCTATTATCGCCAATATAAAACAACCCCAAGCCAAGAGAAACAATAAGTATTTCTATAAGCAAATTATATAAATATATTGTTCAAATATATGATAAACATCGTTCAGAAATCAAAGAGAGATAATACAGCAAGGTAAAAACTATGCCCAGCGATAGAAGCTCATAAACAGAGAGTATTCAGATTCTATGTGAGTAAAACAGATTCTTATTCTATTCTCGCTAATAGTATATTGAAATCTAATCAGCTGATATAGTTGATACATTATCACAAAAACATCCCCCAAGCCAAGAGAAAACAATAAGTCATCCTCAGAAAACAAAGAGGCGGCAAAACTAGGCCGCGTATAGTATTTATTGAACAGGAACAGGTCAAACCCGGCAAGGTAATCTATTACATTCAGCTGTGGGGCGGCTGTGGGGTATAAAACACAGAAATTCGGACTCTTCTCTATTTGCGGGGGTGTGGTAGTGAATTTCAAGGGTTGTTCAGTGGCAGGGGTGGTGGGTGGGAGATGACCTAAATACCACTCACATCCCGAGGGATGCGCTGCCATAAATCCCAGTTATTCCGTTCGGTGCAAGAGGCTTGTTGCGCATGCGTAGTAGACAGGAATAGTTAAAGAGCAAGGAACTTTAGGTGAAAATATATTTGGGAAACATGTTTCTCTTGCTTGTGGTACGATTATTGTCATGAGAGAGGAAATTAAGAACTAGAGGTGAAAGTATACTTCAGGTGAAGGTATCCTTGTGACACGTATTTCTCTTTTTGGTGTACAATATTTATAGTTTTAAGCTAAGGTATGAGCTTATGCTTATGAGCATAAGAGTTTATGCTCTTATGCTCGTAACTTTATTTTTAAATGACATATTTCTCATATAACATGAGAAATTTCAAGACTCATATGGGCATAAGAAGGAACGTTGAACTTAATGTCAAAGGTAGAAGTGTGCTCGTATGGTCTGATTCACGTACTTGTTCAGTACATAGATTTTAAATCTAGTTCAGTAACGTATATAAAATACTTATGTACCGTGCAGAACTATATACAAAATCTATGTATTGAATAAGTAAAAATATTTTACAAGTGGAACATAATATATTATAATTCTAAGAGTTGAATAATGTAATATAATAGTTGAATAATAATATATAAATATAATAATTTAAATAATTCTATGTACTATATTCTAATTCAAGTACAGTACATGTTGCTACTATACAACTGTATTACACTGTTGCTACTATACTTGACTATTTTAGTAAATCCATGAAACTCCATTGTTCAAATAAATAAATTAGACACTTACTGAATTCAGACTATTTATTCTACTTCTAATTTTCTGAAATTGAAGTAATATTCAATTTGCCCTTGAACACTTATTTCCTATCACCACTTAAAGCATTCAAATATTTCAATAGTTTGAACAAGCTGCAACAAATAATGAAACAAATTGAATGAACTTTGTCAAAACTGACACGAGATTGAAATTAATTTCTTTTTCGTTTCGTTTGCTTCTTGTCTGGAAGTTTGTTCCACCCCTCGAATGCAACTGACACCGAAAAAAGAAAGTAAAAAATGAAGAAAAAGAGAGAAGAGTGAGAGTGTGTTGGGTGGGAGGGGGTAGAGTATTGCATAATAATAGCATTGTACTTGAGGGCTTCTTTGAAAACTTATAAAAGCTTTCTTCAAGAAAGTATCATTGTTCTCCTAAGGGAACGTGCAGTCCTCATGGCTTTGAGTCGGGCCAGACGCTTGCTGAAATGTGAATAATGAATGTATTTTTTGTGCTGATTCTCGTTTTGAATGAATTTTAATGCTGGAATATTATTTTTGGTTCCCTACAGCACTCAATCATTACAGCTCAAGCATCGTTATCGATTGTTGAATACTTGAAGACTTGTGTACAGAGAAAATATAATTTACTTATTTATTCAAGGTAAATATGTATTTATTACACATTGACTGTATAATAATCATTATACAGCCTCTGTAGACCTGTATGAGCTGTGGAAAACTGCTGAAAATCATCATAGAATCATTCTTAAATCATTATTAAGAATGTAGTAATAATTAAGTTAATGTAGGTAAATTCAGGGTGATGCACACGTTAAATTTTGTCAAATTTAAAAGATCGATCTGAATAATCTTGCTTTTAATCTCACTATCGCCACAAACAAGAGATATTATATTGAAATTGAATACTTTATTCTCCAAAAATTAACATAACAATAATAATTACATTTGAAAAATACAATATCTTGTCAACATACAAAATACAAAATATTGTCTGTGCTATCGCAGATTTATCAAATTTATTTGCTACTTAATTTTGAAACCGATTGCACAAAAGCTTATTAAATTCGACAGTAGAATGACGTCATTTCAGTGCATTTGTTTCGTCGAATGTTGAATATCCCTTTTTTACCATTTATTAATAATTATTTATTTTTCTAATGCATATTGTAACAAACCTGATCTGATTAAAACTCACAATTGTTGAACTGAACAATCAAGTGAAGATGATTGATCGATTTAATATAAGCGTTTCTTGTACACATTACTAAAATACGTAAGGCTAGGCGAACACCGGTTAGTCAAGACAAGACAAGACAAGATTAGTCACGTTTAGTCACAGTACTCCACATAGTTTCTTATGAACCAACACACACCGATTAGTCATTGCATCGGTGTGTGCTGCTTCATAAGCAACTATGTGAATTACGAACGAACTAATCTTAATCTTGTCTTGTCTTGACTAACCGGTGTACGCCTAGCCTAACAGATAAACTCTAACATACCCCTAAACATTGAAACATGACACTGGTATCTTGTCTAGTTCAATGGTAGCTGATGAATTCCCAGTTTGAAAGACATCTTCCCATGCCAGACGTCTCATAACTAATTAAACGTATTCTGTACAACAAACCAACTCAAGTTAACCCTTCCTCAGTTGATTGATTGATTGATAACCTAACCTAACCAGGGATGTTGGATGTGTTTCTTAGCTACCCATCTCTAAAGACTAGTTGCCTTGTTGTGGTTGTGGTACAGTGATGTCCCTAGAGGGTACACCGGGAGCTTCCTGTCCAGAAGATGACTGAGCGGGTTTCCTCTCCAGAATCTAGTTGATTGATGAGGGGTTCACTCATCATCACTATTATCATAGACAATAAATACGCTGGCTTATAAATATTTAGAAATTTGTAATGAGTTATAATATGCAAATAACTGATTTTCAGTCGAGATGCAAAGTACTTGTATATAAGAACTATATTTATTTCATTTCAACATTCTTACTGCACCTAAGGTAGTAAATACCTGTTATGTAAGTATCTTATAGTAATATATTGAGAGCACTCTGTTCCGATTGAAGATGATGAAATAAGTGTATAATTTTAGTATTTATATACTTTCCTACATAATTTTTCCTATTAATCTATTTTATGTAATTTTACCAAGCGCTTGCAATGAAATCCAGCTTTCTATGTGAATCCCCCTCAAAAACAAACGTCTAGTAGTGAGATTCCAGACTGAAAAAGCAAGCTGGCGTCTGACAGTCAAAGACAACGGTTTCTGGTAGGAATTCAATTTATTTTCAAGACTCAAATCGGCCGAGTGAGGCGTCTCTGTGTGGGGAGAAGAAGAAGGAGAAGAAGATGACACAAAATGAGAACAAGTATGAAATTAAGAAGAATACTAAGAAGAAGAAGGAGAAGAAAGAAGAAGAAGAAGAAGAAGAAGAAGAAGAAGAAGAAGAAGAAGAAGAAGAAGAAGAAGAAGAAGAAGAAGAAAAGAAGAAGAAGAGGAAGAAGAAGGAGAAGAGGAAGAAGGAGGAGGAAGATGAAGTAGGAGGAGAAGGAGGAGGAGGAGAGAGAAGAGAAGAAGATGAAGAGGAAGGAGAAAAAGAAGAAGAGGGAGAAAAGAGGAGAAATGAAAAGAAGAAAGAGAAGAGAAAGAAGCAGAAGAAGAAGTAGTAGATGCAGGAAAAATAAGATGGAAAAGAGAAAGTAGGTGGAGGAGTAGGAGGAGGGAAGAGGAGGAAGGAGGGTGATAGAAGAATGAGGGGAGCAGAAGAAGAGGAAGAAGAAGAAGAAGAAGAAGAAGAAGAAGAAGAAGAAGAAAAGAAGAAGAAGAAGAAGAAGAGAAGAAGAAGAGGAGAAGAAGAGGAAGAAGACGAATATAAATATAAATAAAACGAAGTAGAAGAAGGAGAGGTTGAATAGCAGAAAGAAGGAGAGGAGAATGAAGAGGAGGAAGAAGAGGATAAAGAAGAAAAAGAGAAGGGAGGAATAGGAGGAGGAGGAGGAGGAGGAGGAGGAGGAGGAGGAGGAGGAGGAAGAGAAGGAGGAGGAGGAAGGGAGGAGGAGGAGGAGGAGGAGGAAAAGGAGAATATGAAAGCAAGAAGAAGAAGAAGCAGGAATAGTGATAGAAGGAGGAGAGAAGAGTAGGATGAATATGAAATGAGGTTTGGTAGCCCGAACGTTGTTGGATCCTAGGGGACATTGGCATAGGCACGGAGAGACTCCGTTACGATGCAGTGCTCCTAGCGGAATTTCTTGTTACTATTTCCGTCAGCTTGATTCTGTCTGTGCTATTTGACAGATAGCAGTAGTCCATGTTGTCAGTACTTCACACACTTGATAGTGAAGGCTGCATTCGATCAATGTTTCATGCTAATGCTGTATGATGGGTATTAAACAAGCTAAGATTTTATTAAACTTCAAATTTGAATTTTTCAAATTTGATGCCACAATACTTTCCTTTAAAAATCTACCAATTTTCTCTTTAACTTTCAAATTTAGACATACTTCACTATCTCATCCTCAAAGAGTAGTAAATCAGATTGTATAGCCTACATACAAAATCTTTAATCTTGGTATTTTATTTAACCAGTGCTTTTGCTTCAAAAGACTTCTATATTGTTATGAACAACTCTCTTATCTAATATCTTAAAGGAAAGTCCAATCAATAATAAAATTGGCTTACATCTCTCTCACTCGCTCCTTTTTTTCTTCCATTCTCTATCTTTTTGTCCCACTCACTCTCTCTCTCTCTCTTCCTCTCCTTGTTTCTCCTTAGCTTCTCTTTCTTCTTCCTTGTTAGCTCTGCTAATGATGGCACAACTGATAGAATATAATCGTTATCTTCGAGCCCTGAATTCGTTTCTGAATGATGCTTGAGAAATGCAAATGATAGAGCGATTGAATTAAGAACAGATTTTTCTGCGCTGAAGAGTTTGCCTTCAAGAGTTGATTATCATAATTATTTTGACTTCAATCACGAGAGAATTGTGGGGTTTCGCTAAAATTTCAAAGGGATAAGTTCGATTTGTACTTGAATTTTCGAAGAATGGATTTGGTTGTTAAATTTTTCATGGCAATATTTGTCAGATGTCTATTGAAGTGTGTTTGTGGAAGGAATTGGATTGATTATCATAGAAACAAAGACAAGATTATTCACGTTTAGTCACAGTAATTCACAGCTGCTACCGTGAGCAGCACACACCGATGCAATGACAATCGGTGTGTGCTGCATAAGCAACTATGTCAATTACTGCTAAACGTGACTAATCTCGCTTGTCTTGACTAACCGTTTGTCTAGCCTAAATTGAGCTCATGAACATTTACTGTTGAACAAGAGCATTTCCTCTAGAATCTAGATTATCTCGTACCTCCGAACAAAGGTTAGAGCTTAGTTAGAAATTAGGATGTTATAGAATGATAGTGGCACAATATAAAGTAATAAGTTGTAATTTTACTTTGTACTGTTTTCATTTTTATTCTATTCTATTCTATTCTAATTAGTATTCTTAAAACTGTTTTCGATCGAATGTAAGAAATAAGGCTACACCCGAATAGGGGTTTACAATAATCCGTCTTTTTAGTGCCTTTATAATACCAAATTGAAGATAGTAAGTCATTTTATTTGGCTCCCAATGTCAAAACCCAAAATGTTAGTCGCGTAAACCCCGTCTTCATAGAGCCTCTACTACAAGTACTGTAATACCAATTGCTAATATTTTCGACATCTTGAAACTTCACCACCCTATTTATATTATTCAACCAAAGCCAATTCTATTACTGTATAGATTGAATTTCTTAGATGAATACTACTTCACAGATTGAACGTTTTAGATGAATACTACTTTATTTGAATTTTTTCGATGAATTCCTTCTGGATGAATACTACTTTATAGATTGAATTTTTTCGATGAATTCCTTTCAGATGAATACTACTTTATAGATTGAATTGTCTTTGCTTCCACGCATACACCCCCCTAAATCCAAACACAAAAGAATTATTAATTAGACACCCAGCTGTGTCCATCCATGCGCATGTAACAAGCGGTTCTTTCGCCAGATTTCACTTGCTAATGGCGGCGGCGTATTCAGGCAACGCACAACCTGCAAATATGGAAATACATTCCGACGCAAGAACAGTTCTGTTCTGTTCAACTGCACATGGAAAGAAAAACACGCCGAAACTTGTAGCAGCACTGGTAGCTAGCGCGGAGGTGGTTCCAGATTTGTTATTTCATGGTAGAAGAATTTTTAATTACCCCACCAAAAACTGAGTGCTGTCATTGGGTGTGGTGGGGGGAGGGGGGCAGGGGTTGTACGGAGTGTACTGAGAAGTGGTGAGTTTTCCGCGCCGTTTTTTTTCACCCACGTTTTTCCAGATTCGTTAACAGATGTCTGACTACGAGGGAATAGGGAGATGGATAGCTCTTCCTTTCACTCTCTCACACTCTCTCTCTCTCTCTTCTCCTCTCTCTCACACTATCTCTATTCCTCTCTCACTCTCTATTTCTCCTTCTATCAATCTTTCTATCTCTCCTTCTCACAAACTCTGTCTCTTTTTCTCTACGAATCTCTCTTTCTATCATTCCTTCTCACATTCTCATATCCTTTTCTTTCTCTAGGAGATGGATAGCTCTTACTTTCTCTAACTCTCTCTATCTCTTCTCCTCTCTCTAACTCTATCTCTCTATCTCTTCTCCTCTCTCTCACACTATCTCCATTCCTCTCTAAATCTCTATTTCTCCTTCTGTCAATCATTCTCAACATCTCTGTCTCTTTTTCTCTACGAATCTCTCTTTCTATCATTCCTTCTCACATTCTCATATCTTTTTCTCTCTCTCTCTCTCCCTTACTCTCTTTGTCTCCCTCTGAGCACATCAGCATAAAGCTGTTTTATGGTGTGCAGTATGGTATGCCCGAAAAGCCAGGGGTCGTGTTCCGAATTTGCTGCACAGTCTGAACGAGTGAAAAACTCTGATTTTCCACTCAACCCCCCTCCCTAGGCCCCCTTCTCCCTAGGGTGTTGGGGTGGAGGGTTGTGTTCGATGTTTTTAGCCCGCCATGGATGATGCATTTCGTGTGTGCTGGAGCTGAATTGAATATGATGAGTTCTAGACGCGAGAAAAACTATTGCTTCATAGATTTTGTGAGTTTTCCGATGAAATATAGGTTTTAGTATGGATTTGATTGATTTATCTGAATGTATTATTTGAGTAGTAGTATAAATACTTGATCTTTATTATCATTACTATGTTATGTAATTATGTTTATTAATCTATGTTATTTTGTTAGTATTTAAAAGTAGTAGTCCTAGTGAGAGCTGCTAAACTTATCAATTTGAAGAATATTAGATTAGAAAATAATTGCTCATTAGTCTTCTATCTCTTTTATAGAGTATGAAAATTCTATCATTCATGGAGTTCCACAATTGAATACGGAACAGAATCTAAATTTATTTTCGTGAACAATTCAGATCGTAAAGGACCCTTCCTTCTCAAAGATACTTTTGAGGCAAGCTTCTATGTTGTCAAAATCGATAAAAACAGAGAAACATGCTTGTATTTTGAAGTGTTTATTACCTAGCATCACTTGCAACACAAAGCTCAATTTACAAACATGTACGTCAGCATAATTTTACGGTCGCCATCTGTCTCTTACATCAAGTACACTCATAACACCCTACCAACAACTTGAAAGTCTTCTGTACTGAGCATAACCCCTTGTTTTCTAGCCAACACTACTCATATTTATTATGAGCGGGTATCAGTTTCCACTCACACTAACAAGGGGATTGTTTCTAAACAGCTACTTTAGTCAGCTTAGAAAATCAGTATTAGTTCTTCGTGTTAAATTATCGTAGTAGCCTACTTGGTTAGTTTTAGTAAGTTCATTTCCTAGTTCCAAAATTTTTCAATGTTTTGGAGAAATTTTATGAAGGACTCTAGATTTCTGGTTAGAGACATTCATATTACCGTTTACAATATTTAAAATTTATTTAGTGTTTGGTGATTACTGAAAATTGGTGTCAATAATGTCAAATAGTTACAAATATTGTTAATATTACACATAATCTAGATTTTGACTTGTTTTATAAATTGGAAAAGGAATTGGTATGGTGTGGAACATAATAATATGGGAAAGAGGAGGAGGGATATTTTTAGAAAAAGAGGAAAACACAAAAAAAATATTAGAAAGCAAAAAACTGAAAGCTCTTGGGAGTGATGAGTTATTCCTGCGAGGGCTAAATTAAGGGAAGGAGAAGACAGAAAGTAAGAGAACGAATGAGCAGAAAATGGAGTTATAGAAGTAAATGTAGAAGTAGAAGAAAGTACAGAAAAAGATGGGAAAGAAGAAGAAAAAAGATGAATCAAGAGAATATTTTAATTTAGTTGAATGTAGGAGAAATGCTTGGATATTTTCTTCATACAACACGAAGAAGGAGATACAGAAGAAAGAGAAGAAAAAAGACGAAGAAGAAGGAGAAGAGGGAGAAGAAGAAGAATACAACAGTAAAAACATCTCCATTCTATCTCCATTTACTGTGTGAAAAATATGCCCGGATATTTCTAATGAATTGTTGTGGAACACTTTATTGATAAGCAGAATCAAAAATCGTAACGAAAAGGAGAAGTTTTGGCGCCTGGTAATAGAAGAACCTGGAAAATGCGAAAAACTGAATGTAATTCTCAGAAGTGTTTACCCTGAACTTGGAGCTTGGTCCATTACTTTGATGAAATTTCCTGTCCCTCAAGTAATCGTTCGTCTCATTTTGAATACTTCCCGATCTCTTCTTTTCCTCCTCCTCCTCCTCCTTCTCCTCCTCCACCTCCTCCTCCTCCTCCTCCTCCACCTTCTCATACTTATCCTAATATTCCCCTTCCTTTTCTACTCTACTATTCAACGTGATTTCTCTTTTCCTATTCTCTTTTTCAGTCTATTATTATTGCCTTCTGTTACAATCCAGTCCTTACTTGAATTGGAACTTTTGTAATCAAACAAGTTTAGTGGAATGGTATCCAAGTGATCCTTGAATTCTATTGGTAGATACCTACTACGTCAGTATCAACCAATCACAGTCCAGCAATGGCGACTGCAGAATACTCCCATTTTGTAAAATGGCGGAAGAAGAATTTCTGAAATCCAAAACAAATAGTCGAATGAATGGTATCCGAGTAATGGAACGCCCCTTCAATTCTATTGGTAGATGCCTACTACGTCAGTATCAACCAATCACAGTCCAGTAATGACGACTGCAGTACACTCCCCTTTTAAAAAATGGCGGAAGTAGTATTTCTGGTATCGACGCCATTTTGTTTGACCCAACAAACTCGACTACCTTCTTGTTGGATTGAAGACTAATCGTATAGCTTGTTCACTTTGCTAAGTTTCATAGACCTTAGAAGTATTTAAAACAGGAAAATAATGAACTAACACTAAACAGACAGTGCAGCTGTCTTCTACTCACAGTAAAAATTAAAAACAATTTTCCCAATATTCGTGAATATTTCCAATTCAAATGTTAATTATTTATTCGGCCTGTCAATATAACTTTTCATATTTTAAATCGATAACCTAGTTGTAGTTAACAAGTGTAAATTACATATGTGGGAGAAGATTAACGATCTAGACTCTAGAGCAATACGGTAGAATAAATAATCTAGATAATCACTGGACTCAAACAAATTGCTGAAATTTTGACCTCTGCAAGCTGAGATTCAATCCAAACGTTTCATGTGTAAAAAACTTTCAAAAGCATCTCTTGGAGAATGATTTTTTGAAAAACATGCCTCAAAAAGTTACAAGTCTCACTCAAAAATATCTCACAAAAATCAATAATTTCTCAAACTCGTTATTAGGCTACCAACTTGAATTCAAGCGAAAGCCGAACCAGGGTTCCATAAAAATTAAAAATACAACGTCCAGTATTCGAGTTATAAAACTTTTCTACTAAATACGACGGACATATCATGCATAATCCACCAGAATTTCTGAGAAAACATCAAAAACATTCACAAAATTTTTCCAAGTTCTCGTATGCATTGCAGTCTATTCAGTAGCGAAGTTTAAGAGAGTTGCTGTAAGCTTTGTAGGGAAATTTTGTTTATTTCATCTAAGCCCTCAAAGTAGCCACAACAAGATTGCTGTCAAAAGGTCTCTCTCTGTTTAATATCTTTCACTCTCTGGTTCTCTATTTGTTTCTCATTTTCTAACTCAGTATTACTCCCATATTTATCTCTCAATTCTCACTCTCTCTCTCTCTTTCACTCTCTCTCTCTATCTATATCTCTCTCTCACTCACATTCCGCCATATTCATCTCTCAACTCCAAAGTCTCCCCTCTCACTCGCCCACTTAAATCCGCTAATAGCCGACAACTTCAATAGCTGAGACATAACATACATTCGCTTTCAAAGCAGATCATTTTCGAAGAGAAAAAGTTCGAATTTTTATTCAAAAAAGTTCTCTATTCAATGAGTTAATGAGGATGTGATGTTATTGAATACATGATAACCAGTGGAAAAGCATACATGATGTAGTATCTCGTGGTTGGGTAGTCAGATAATGAGGCTTCATCGCTGAAGCGAAATTCTAGAAGGAGAGAAAATTCTTTTTCAATGGGATGTACAGGAAAATATTGATGCACGTCATATTTCAGAGGAATATTTCAAACTGAAATATTATTTTGTATTGTCACGATACAAATTCTGGCAACCAAATAAAGCCTCAATAAAATATTGTCAATGACCACTAAGTGCTGGTATTATAATAGATAGCACAATTAACGGTAAGCTGACCTAATTTAGCAGTACTCAATATTGATAAAATAATGATAACAAGGAAGCGAGCTCCGACTCACCACCAAAAGTCTCTGACTCATATCACATTGTATATTTATTTGTATTCTTTGATGTTAATTTATGTAATTGAAAAATCCAAATCTTGAAGATGGCCATAACCTTCATCCAAAAATATCAAAACACACCACTGCCTATATGGATCATCTACTGAAAGATGTCAATGCCAATAAAATCATTGGAAAAATTATGATTCATCAATTATTTATAAAATGTATAAATACTTAATCCACATATGTTAACTTGCTATTAAATAATGCATATTATTATTTGTACTCACCAAAAATATCATCCCAAGCCGGTGAAATAATGTATATACAGGTCTCATATCTTCGGTGGTTTCACGAACATAGCAATATATTTTGGAAATATTTGTTGTATATGAGATTATACTATTTTAGGAGTCAGTTATTTTATAGCATAAAATATTTGGATGTATATTAATTTAGCAATAAACTTTCAGTTCACCTTTTGAATTTGGCAGTGGAGTTGAAAAGTAAAGAATATTTTTAAAGGCATCTTCCAAAAATAAAAATAAAATTGAAAGGATTTTAACGTCCTATATGTTATTTTGTATTATATATAATATATCGCATATTATTTAAATGGTTATTGTAGCTAAATGTTGGAACTACTTTGTGCATTGTACTGACGTCAAAAACACGATATTAAATTGACCAATCACAGCCCAGCATTTCATTAAAAATTTAGAATGTTCTATTGAAAATTCTGTTTCCTTGAATTTTAGCAAGGGTAACTCTTCCGTTTGAGACTCCTTAGAGAGCAGTCACTTTTGAGCACATACGTGCAGTTTAACTGTTTTAAAATGTAATCAGTTTCATTTTCAATCTTAATGTTTTCAAGCTGTGATATATTAAGCTGTGGCAACGTATAATTGATTAAATTCATGTAAAGTCGCGGAAATGTTATAAACCATGGTCCAGAGCCAAGCAGTATCGTGAGATGACACACGGAACTAATCTACCCTGAGATGGCTGCCTAAACCAGGATACGGTAACCAACGTCGAAGCATCGCCAATACTGTGAGTGATCCGTTTTATTAATCCTTTGGCCAAAGGCGCGAAAAGCCTCTTTTAAAGTGAAATAGTGGGAGAAATGATCATACTGCGTGAAACATAAAACATGAGCTCATGGTCTAGTAGTTAAGACATTCATAATTTTAGAGATTTTGTACTATCTTATTTGCCAGGCAAAATACCCACACCCACGCTCTACCGAAAATATAAATTTTGTAACAAGCTATTTATTGTTATTAACAATTATTAATGAAACTTGTAAAATTCATTTAATTGTTCAAGTTGTGTGTTCTAAAGGAACAGGAGAATATACTCCAAGTTTTTCACCTAATTACTGGGTTTTCTAGTCGTTCTTGCACCTGTCTTGGCAATCCCAATTGATACATTAAATTTATTTAATTTATGAAAATATCAGTATCCTGGATGAGCCCTTGCAAGGCCAAATTTTGACATGCCCAGTCACGTAAGGAGTATGCTTAGCCAAGTGTGTTACGTAAGTGGATTGAGATCTTGTCTTTGATGCGTGACTATAGTCCATCACTTAGCTCTCCTTATCTTGTGACACATTTGACTATATTTGCTTGATCCTGACGTCACGGGACATACAACATAAAAATAATAGCGTTACACACATGACCCACAACATAGTAATGTTACACATGGCACCCAACATGGCGGCCTGACGGAGATGTACAAGATTTCTTTATTAAGAAAGCCAAAAATTTGAACTCAGAAATCACAGAGTTGATGGTTGAAAACTTTTTGAAATTGAAAATATACCTTATGGAATTGCCAAGCTTTAATAAAGTAATTAATTAATTTGAATATTGATTTCATTATTAAATTATTCCTGAGGAGACGTCGAGGAAGAGTATACTCAGATATATCGCCAACAATTTAAAGAGATATATGCACTTATTGCTTCGAATCACATTCCGTGATCATTCAAATAATTATTTTAGGTAGCCTATTAAGAAAGCTAGCTTATTTAACCTTGAAATTAAAGCTTTAAAGGTACCAAAATATTATTAGTTTACCAAGAGCATTAAGGTCTTGGGGCTTATTAATTTGTTAATTAATCTATTAATTTAAGCAAAATCCCCAAAAAGCGATATCATAGGCAAGATATTAGGAGTATTAATTGTTTATTTATTGTTTATCTGTGATAGTGTGAAAATCGCCAGATTATTAATGAGCATTGAATATAGGGCTATTTATTAATAGTTACCATATATAAAAATTTATTTACTGGTAATTACCAGATATCTATTGATTTAACTATCATTGCCTGTTTATTTTGTGCATGTTTATTTGTAATAAGTCTTGGAAAATTTATTGTCTCACTGTATATATCACTTGTCACTTAATCCTTTTGGTCAACATTTCACTGCACTTGAGTCACTATCGCACTCACGCCGCGCATTCATTTCACGCCGCCATACACCCTTCGCCGCGCATCTATTTCCACGCCGCGCGCCTACACCCTTCACGCCGCGTTCACACCATTGGACCACGACATCCTTGGATTTCACCACTAGCCCAGCTGTCCAAATCCTAATTCACCATCATGGAGAACCTTTCAGCCAACTCATCTGTGTCCTACATGGAGCTGGGAGACAACAACACTCTGCGAGAAGCGACCACACCCAACCCCGAGGCAATAAACAACACTGATGAGACAGCGCCCAGGAGCGAGACGCAGGAAGTATAACTAGCGCCAACTTCGACCCTGAAAATCTTCGTCAGCTGTCTTCCACCCGCCTGGAACCAGAGGTCGTCCCGACAGAAGTGCCTCCACGTACACCGTCACATACCACTGTCAATCCCACTACACAACTCTCGCCAGATGAACTGAGTCCACTGACTTCCAGATTGATGAATGACACTCCAACCGATTTGGTCACCCTCATGCTCAAAATAAGTAATGACCTCAAAGATTCCCAAGAGAAACTGGGTAGTCGAATGGATAGTCGAATGGAGAAGATGGATAACCGAATGGAAGGAATGGATAGTCGAATCAAGGATCAAATAGAAAAATGGATGGAGGATTGAGAGTAGAGATCAGAGACATCAGGGAAGAGATGAAGGATATGAGAAAGCAGTTAGATGACACTACTGTATGCCTCAACAAAAGAATGGATGACATGCAGGTGAATTTGAGGAAGGAACTGAGTGAAGATTGGAGCAAGCATGCGATTGAACTGGAAAACAAGGTCATGCAAAACGTAAGTGAACACACTGATGGATTAAACAAAAACTAGAAAATCTTGAAAACAAACCAAAACCGACATACAACAGGCAGTAGAGAAACAGAAGACAGAGTGTGTCACCACCTGCAAGAATTTGGAAAAGCAAATTAGAGATTCCACCCAGCCATTAGAAAAATCTGTACAGGAAATTAACACTCAACTAAGCCTAACTAACACATCTCTAAATACCACTCAAATCCAAGTTGAAAGTCTAGTAACCGACATACAACAGGCAGTAGAGACACAGAAGACAGAGTGTGTCATCACCTACCAGAATTTGGAAAAGCTGATTAGAGATTCCACCCAGCCACTAGAAAAATCTGTACAGGAAGTTAACACTCAACTAAGTCTAACAGACACATCACCGAATACCGCTTCTAATACTGATAAAGATAATAATCCACCACCTTCTACTAATATACCATCAAAAACAAATGGAAAATCAAACAATCCATCAGGGAAAAATTCCAGCGGTGACCATCATGCAAGACTAGGAGGAGAGAAAACTTATAAGACTCTGACGGTTCAAATTCCGGCAGCCCAGAGCAAAGCTAAACGGCAGTCCAGCAAAATAAACAGTAAAGTGTATCACAACTCAGGCTTTCATCGGAAGCATGCTCGATATAAAAGCCGACAGCTTTGAGCATTATGCATGTTTTCATCGGCGGCACACTCGCTTCAAGCCCGCCCTAAAGCCAAGAGATTGTAAAAACATGCTCAATATAAAAGTCGACAGTTTTCGAGCATTCTGCATGTTTTCATCGGCGGCATACTGCTTCAAGCCCGCCATAAAGTCAGGAGATTGTACAATTTGGCCACCAAAACCTCACCTCCCTTGAGACGTAGATCAACTACCCGCCACCAACCGGCCAAAATCACCTAAATCGCCCACATCTGGTATAAGGTTAAATAAGAGCAGCTTCAGGACCCTGAAAATATTTCGTCTATTTGGTACGAGAACCTCGCCAACATTAAACCCTACTATAGAGAATGAACAATATCATTCCTAAGAACCACATGCTTCCGGTTTGGAGATAAACGAAAAAGTGATTTTTCTACAACAGGATTCAAACTAACATGAGCCAGAGATCGTCCCAAGGATGTACTACGACGCCTGACCGTATTAATTACGCAAAATAAGTGATATTGAACTTTTAGAAAAATACACAGTTATGTTAATAAAATAATTGATGGCCAACGATCGCCATATTTTCTAATCAAACCAAACGGAATCCTAACGGTAAATTATTACCAACTTCAAATATTAGTAAGAAATTACCTTCTTTTCCAAGACTTACTATGTTATTATATCATATATTTGTTAGTATTAGTAAATATCTGACATGTTGGTTAGCTTCTACGAAGTCATACGTTATGCACATAACCAAAAAACACATATGTTATGATGTCTACTTGTGTGCGTAGACGATATATTGTACACATACGATAGGCCAAGGCCACACAAATCAAACAGCATGTATATATCCCATACTTCACAGCTGTGAAAGTGTATAATCAAATTGTTATAACGTAGCCTGTATTATTAAGTAAATTTTGTTAAAACTAAGATTAACACATATTTTGATATTATTATTGAATGTTTATTTATTTGTAACCATAAGTGTTTGCATGGCAGTGAATACTGAGTCAAGTGGTGAAACCACAGATTACGATTGTGAGCCCTAGGCTAATAACTTTGTCAATCGATAAAACAAGTCGGCACCCATTTAAGTTACCTGCTATTTCCTTCAGATCAGTTACCGGAGTTATTGTGAATCTATCCATGTAAATTGTTTGAGAGCTTATTTATGTCATTTATTGTCTAGCAGAACTTATGAGTTTGAATTGTATTGTATTTTCGAGTGTCATCTGAGATAACCTCACATACCTTTTGTGCATCAGCTAGAGATTCCTTCGACACCTGGCATACTCTTTGGTTTGACATGTCGTCATCATAGTATTGTTTTAGCCGCCAACTTTTGAATTCTCATATTGCTCTTTTAGATGTATTATCTTTGCTCTATTTTTCTCAGCTAAATGCTTGATTTTTGTGTAAATCACTGCCATGATTAGATGTTACGCTTCTGTAAATCTTATGAGTAGGTAACGAGAATGTTTCCGCACTGAATTCGAGTCGGAGGTAAGCTAACATGAGACAGTTGTGTTCATATATTTTTAGAGCCTTCTTTATGTTATGTGAGATCTTAGAAAATTTGCCTCGTTTTTTTGTATAGTTATACAAACTCGCTCTATCTGCAGCTTATTAAAAGCTTATTTATTCGCTCATTTATATAACTATAGGGGCTTCTGTCACGATACAAATTCTGGCAACCAAATAAAGCCTCAATAAAATATTGTCAATGACCACTAAGTGCTGGTATTATAATAGATAGCACAATTAACGGTAAGCTGACCTAATTTAGCAGTACTCAATATTGATAAAATAATGATAACAAGGAAGCGAGCTCCGACTCACCACCAAAAGTCTCTGACTCATATCACATTGTATATTTATTTGTATTCTTTGATGTTAATTTATGTAATTGAAAAATCCAAATCTTGAAGATGGCCATAACCTTCATCCAAAATATCAAAACACACCACTGCCTATATGGATCATCTACTGAAAGATGTCAATGCCAATAAAATCATTGGAAAAATTATGATTCATCAATTATTTATAAAATGTATAAATACTTAATCCACATATGTTAACTTGCTATTAAATAATGCATATTATTATTTGTACTCACCAAAAATATCATCCCAAGCCGGTGAAATAATGTATATACAGGTCTCATATCTTCGGTGGTTTCACGAACATAGCAATATATTTTGGAAATATTTGTTGTATACGAGATTATACTATTTTAGGAGTCAGTTATTTTATAGCATAAAATATTTGGATGTATATTAATTTAGCAATAAACTTTCAGTTCACCTTTGAATTTGGCAGTGGAGTTGAAAAGTAAAGAATATTTTTAAAGGCATCTTCCAAAAATAAAAATAAAATTGAAAGGATTTTAACGTCCTATATGTTATTTTGTATTATATATAATATATCGCATATTATTTAAATGGAAATTGTAGATAAATGATGGAACGACTTAATGCCTTGTACTGTCGTCAAAAACAAAATATTGAATTGACCAATCACAGCCCAGCATTTCATTAAAAATTCTAGAATGTTCTATTGAAAATTCTGTTTCCTTGAATTTTAGCAAGGGTAACTCTTCCGTTTGAGACTCCTTAGAGAGCAGTCACTTTTGAGCACATACGTGCAGTTTAACTGTTTTAAAATGTAATCAGTTTCATTTTCAATCTTAATGTTTTCAAGCTGTGATATATTAAGCTGTGGCAATGTATAATTGATTAAATTCATGTAAAGTCGCGGAAATGTTATAAACCATGGTCCAGAGCCAAGCAGTATCGTGAGATGACACACGGAATCCAATCTACCCCTGAGATGGCTGCCTAAACCAGGATACGGTAACCAACGTCGAAGCATCGCCAATACTGTGAGTGATCCGTTTTATTAATCCTTTGGCCAAAGGCGCGAAAAGCCTCTTTTAAAGTGAAATAGTGGGGAGAAATGATCATACTGCGTGAAACATAAAACATGAGCTCATGGTCTAGTAGTTAAGACATTCATAATTTTAGAGATTTTGTACTATCTTATTTGCCAGGCAAAATACCCACACCCACGCTCTACCGAAAATATAAATTTTGTAACAAGCTATTTATTGTTATTAACAATTATTAATGAAACTTGTAAAATTCATTTAATTGTTCAAGTTGTGTGTTCTAAAGGAACAGGAGAATATACTCCAAGTTTTTCACCTAATTACTGGGTTTTCTAGTCGTTCTTGCACCTGTCTTGGCAATCCCAATTGATACATTAAATTTATTTAATTTATGAAAATATCAGTATCCTGGATGAGCCCTTGCAAGGCCAAATTTTGACATGCCCAGTCACGTAAGGAGTATGCTTAGCCAAGTGTGTTACGTAAGTGGATTGAGATCTTGTCTTTGATGCGTGACTATAGTCCATCACTTAGCTCTCCCTTATCTTGTGACACATTTGACTATATTTGCTTGATCCTGACGTCACGGGACATACAACATAAAAATAATAGCGTTACACACATGACCCACAACATAGTAATGTTACAGTATCAAGTAGTGTATGTGTATTATAAATATTACTCCATATAATGGTGTATAATCCATATAATAAGTGTGTAAGAATTCCCGTATCAAGTTTAAATAAAGCCTCATTTGGATTTAAGGATATAATGGAGTGTATGTTTTTTATTAATATTACAACATATAATGGAGTGCATGTGTATTATTATAAATATAATGATATTCATCTGCTTCCCGTATCAAATTTGAACAAAGTATCATATGGATTTCAATCCAATTAACATCCTTTGGATTTAGAATCGAAATTCATTTACGACGTTGTTGAAAGTATGAAAAATTAATAATTATAAGTGAGAGGTATTATAAATGATTATTATACTCAAGTTAGTCAAGACAAGACGAGATTAGTCACGTTTAGTCACAGTACTTTACATAGTTGCTTATAAAGCAACACACACCGATTAGTCATTACATCAGTGTGTGCTGCTTCATAAGCAACTATGTGAATTACTGTGACTAAACGTGACTAATCTCGTCTTGTCTTGTCTTGACTAACCGGTGTACGCCTAGCCTAACTTTTACTGTACCCTGTAACCCTTTCACGATAAAAAATCTTCATTCGTAAACCAAATATAGAACTGATATCATCGTGTCTTGGATGGGTTTGGATAAAAAAATAAGAGAATCCTTATCAACTTTATCACTCATTATAACATGGACTTGGAACTTGAAACAACCCATTATTCTGTAATGATATCGATGAAATCACCCTCAATGTCAAAAAAAGAGAAAGAAATCAATGAACAAGAATTTGGTTCTATAGTCGTTCATTTAGTAAAATAAAAGAAGCCTAGGGTGATTAACTTACTCTACTCAACTTGTATTGTGGAATACTCAGTATTGTTAAAAAATACTCACATTTAGATATTTGAATGCTTCAAAGAATTGACAGCTCACTCACCTGTGAAGAGAAAAACCAACATTAATTTCCAACAAATATGTTTGAAATTTTACAAATTGTAAATAATACTTCAATTTGGAGCAACATCACAGAATGCATTCATGAAAACAAACAATTGACTCATTTAGAACAAAAATTCAACATCGATATATGAATTTCATATCCAATATCTCAATGTTAAGTTATGATAAGATTTTTCTTCATACATAAAAACTAACTTGGATCAATTCATGCAATATTAACCTGCTCCAATTAATAAGACACTAGGATTTCTTGTGCTCTTCCCGAGATAACAAGGCTTGAGAAGCTCCCCTCAATCAACATAAGGCATTTGGATGAACCTTGCTCACAAGTGACCTGACCCCCAATCCCAGTGACTGGCAGAGAAATTATAATAATTTGAACAGCGCGACACGACTCAACTTTACCCGAAACGTCTCCTGAGATTAGTGAGAAAATGAGAAATGAAGAGTAGAGAGAGAGAGAGAGAGAGAAAGAGAGAAAAGAGAGAGATTTAGAGATATCACTTATAATTATAACAATCTTCAATAATTCACTTAAAAGCTTATACTATAGAAGCTAATCAAATAATATGAATAAGAGCTTTACTTCTACATAATTTCTTACAGCTATTTTATTTATAAATACATGGTCAGGTTCTAAAGTATGACGATGGTTTAGTTTTGAAACTAAAATAAGCAATTACAATAATCCATTCAATAAACACAGAAAAAGAGATCTATGGAACCTTATTATTATACCCTACAGCTGTAATAAACAATATATGAGTAGATATGAGATTCAATACGCTTACAGTAAAATGATCGTTCTGTATCCACATGAATCGGCGGAGTTTGAACATATAGATGTCCATTCTTGGAGAAGGATATGCAAGGACATCCTTCCCATAAACACTCAACCGTGAAGAGAGAGACAGATTGAGAAAGACAGAAAGAAAGAGAAGAATAGAGCAAGAAAGAGAAAGAGAAAGACAGAAAGAAAGAGAGAACGAGAGAGAAAATAGAGGAAGAGAGAGAGAGAGACATAGAGCAAGAGAGATAAAGAGAAAGACAGACAGAGAGAGAGATAGACAAGCAAATCCGTGTCGGCTTCAGGAAGAGGAAAAGATGGAATTGGAGAGAGAGTGAAGAGGAAATGAGATAGAGAGAGAGGGAGAAGTTGAATATAGGAAGAAAGGGGAAGAGAGGATAAGGAGAAAAGAACTGAACGAGAACAAGATTGACACAAGAGGAGTTGATGTTATACCAAATTCAGTAGAACCATAGAGTAAGCATTGCACTTGCGTATTATTACAAGAAGAACCATTTATTCAAGTTATTTAATTCAATGTCATATTTTGATCTCAATTTCAAACTGGAAAATGGATATTTCTTCGCCTATAAACAATAATTAATAGTGCAATAACATTGTGAAAATTATATTATTATTGTTATGAGTGGAATAAATTATCACATAATTTAGTACAAAAAACAATTTCATTTTTACACAAGCAATGTTCTGGAATTGTACCACCTGAGCTATTTTGTGGAATAATCCAGAAATTTATTGAAAAAAGGATTTAAACAACAAACATTTCCAGCTTCATTCCTTTCTATCAGCCCCCAGTTAGTACATTTCAAAACGAATAAGGGATGATTTGATTTGGATTTATAGGAAAGATATTAATTCTATTAGGATATAAATCCTAAGATTTTTGTGAAAATTTATCGGGATGCAGTTGTAAATGTTCAAGACTGGAGTCCAATAATGAATAAAATAATAAAAACAGGAACAAATCCTTCAGCGATTCAGGAATGGCGGCTTCTTATCAGAAATAAAGCCGGCCTTTTGAAGAGGCGAGCCTGAGCCTGCAGCATCGTCTTAGAGGGTCAAAGCACAATCAGGGCTGAAATCACTTCAGACAACCAATGAGAGATCTCGAAAGAGAACACTCTCAGAGGGAGATGAGCAATTCCGAGAAGAAATAGGAGAAGAGATAGACGACAAAGGTGTGAAGAGAGGGGGTAAGTAAAGAAGAGAGAGAGAGATAGTAAAAATGAGAGCGAAAGACAGAGATAGATAGAGAGAGAGAGTGAGAGTGGATATCTGGCGTCGAGTGGAGGCAAATTAATTAGCTTGCAGATCTGAAAGAGATTAGTCTTAGCAGAAGAAAGAATAGAAAGAAGAAGAAAAAGAAGTTGAAGAGGAACAAGAAAAAGTGAAGGATGAAGAAGAAGACGATTTACGGAGAAAGGAGGACAAAACGAAGAAAGAGGGAAAGGAAACTGAGAGAAAAGTGTGGAGAAAGGTGATAAAGAAGAAGATAATAAAGGTGAAACGAAAGAGATAAAGGAAACATGGGAGAAACAAAGAGGAAGAGAAATATAGGAATGGAGAGACAGAGAAAGAGAGAGAGTAGGAGGGAAGAGGAAGAGAGGCATGAAAAGAATAAGGAGGAATAAAAAGATAAAAAAAGAGGAAGATGATGGAGAAGGAGAAAAAGATGTAAAAAGAAGGAAGAAGAGGGAGAAGAAGAAAACAAAAAAAAGTAGTAAACATAAAGACAAAGGAGGGATGGAGGGAAAGAGGAGGGAGCAGAAGACGGAGAAGAAGAGGAGCAAGAAAATAGTTGGAAAATATGACAAAGGAGAAGATAATGATGTGGAATACGAGGAAGAAGAAGAAAACGAAGAGAATAAAAAGTAAATGACGGAAGAAGACGATGTAGAAAAAGTGAGAGTAGAGGAATAAGACGTACAAAAATTAGGAGACGAAAAAACAGAAAATGTAGAAGACGTGGAAGGAAGAACATGAAACCAAGACGAATATGACTGTAGAAAACGGAGTAGAAGAAGAGCTAGAGATTTAAAGCTTAAATCGGTAAAAGGAAGGCGATAGTTAAAAAAGAAATGAATGAGCGATGAACGAGAAAGAGAAACAGAGAAAGTGATTGAGTGGGAAAAGGTATGAGTGAAAAACGAGCGAAATTTCATGAACTCGCCTAGTCCGGCTTTTGCCTCCCAAAACTTCTAATTGAGCAGCCAAATAATTGAAAAGTGAGCAAAGCGAGAGGCTAGTAGACAAAACTTAAAAGGCCAAGTATTCAGAAAAGCTTAGAAGTTGGAAGTCGATCGCCCCAGCCGATAAGCTAAACTGTTGGCGAAATAGATTGCTTTTGTGTTTTAAGAACTTTAAAGTTTAATTCGAGAGAAAGGTTCAAGACAACAGTTGGGAATTCTCATGATAGAGTTCCTTAATTACCAATAGAGCAAATAAATAAATTAATATAGATTGCTTCATGATAATACAGATTATAAAAAAATGTTCACCAAGAATTACTACAGATGAACTGTCAGTTTGATGTGAGTTCGCCTTACTCCTGTATTTCTTAGCTTGTAAGTTTTATGGAACAATCCTCTGGGATCAGTATAATAAGTATAATATTATCTTCCAACACTAGAAAATGCTTAGATCAATTACTGAAATGACGTTAATTTAAAAAAAAAGAAGGAGATGAAGAAAAAGGAGACGAGGAACAAGAAGGGAGAGGAAAAGGAGGAGGAGGAGGAGGAGGAGGAGGAGGAGGAGGAGGAGGAGGAGGAGGAGGAGGAAGAAGAAAGGAGGAGAAGAAGAAGAAGAAGAAGAAGAACAATAAGAAGAAAAATAATAAGAATAAAAAGTAGCTGAAGAAGGGTGAAGCAGAAAGTAGAGAGAAAGACCATGTATGCCCAAGGGGATTTCAGGCACTACTGCAATATCACTAATTGCTCTATGAAAATTGAATTTTAAAGGTGAAGCAGCAACAGTAAAATCCTTTCAAGGCTTTTAGCCGCCTCTTTAGACTCCATCTTTACACTAGGCTACAAATCTTGTAAATGGTCACAAGGCTTTTAAAACGCGGAAATCCAATCTTTCAAAATGCAGAAAAATCATTAATGTTAGTTGACTAACTTGAGTGCTTGGTTGCAGATAGCGAACAAATAGTAACATAGTAATTAAATAACATAGTAATATAACATAAAACATAGTAAAGTAACTTAGTGACCTACTATTGTGGTTTTTGCTCAAAAACCTGGCCCCAGCTGCGTTAATGTGGATTAAAGTTAATCTTTGATTAATCTGAAAAATGAGCATCGATAATTGGATATTCAACTTTACGAACTTTTCATCAACTGGGACTCAATCAAATATTTCATTTATGAAATAATTATAGAAGTATGTAGCAAGAAAATGTGTCTAGAATCTTAAGCGAAAGAGGTAAAAGAAAAACAGAACAAGTAAGTTTTTGACCGTGGATATAAAATTGAAGAAAAAGAAGTTGAACAAAAGTGAACAAAAACGTTGAACAAAAAGATCTAGAAGAATCTTACTTCTATGAATCATGAATTCATTGTGATCCATAACAATTACGGAATGAAAACAATGTAAAATGCTCATAATCCTTAGAATAAATTATTTAAAAGAGACTGAAATGCATATACATCAGCTGTTTATTGAATAACAATCATTCGCCATACGCCGAATTAAAAAAAACTACTGTAGCATCCGTATGGTACAAAATGTACCATCGAAGATTGTCATGCCTTTTTGGAGCTCATTCGCTTGGCTCCATTATGAAGAAAAATCTACTACACCAAGGCTAACGGAAGTATTTCCCAAAACAAATACACAACAAAATAATGTATTACCCCAATTTTTCATCAATATCTTTATTGTTTCTCCGCACTTGATGGCAAACAATTTCTCAAGCCACACTAAATCGACGCGCTAACCTGTAAATTGATAACTCTCTTCTACTCCTTCTTCTCCTTCTCCGCCTCCTCCTCCTCCACCCTCTCCCCCACCTCCTCCTCCTCCTCCTCCTCCTCCTCCTCCTTCTCCTCAATTGATAACAGATTCTGCTGCACTTCGCTTTATGATGTTCTAACCTTTTCGAGAGAAGAGGCACATGTGCTGTGTATCCTGGCGCTTCAACCACTTTGAAACACTATCCTGATTTCCCGGGGGAAGGTGATGAGGACCGGCGATATTCAGGAATAATCCTTTTCAGGAAAAAAGAGCAGAGAGAGAGAGAGAGAGAGAGAGAGAGAGAGAGTGTGAGACAGGAAGAAAGATGGAGGAGTAGGAGGATTGTAAGTAATAGAGAACACAAGAGAGGAAAAGAGAGAGAAGGATGTTATAAGAATTGATAAAAAGTGAAAGGATGAGGAAGTAATAGTGGAAAAGAGATGAAAAAAGGAAGAAAAAACATTTGAACAGGAGAAGATGAGAAAAGAAGAGAAAGAAAGAGGTAAGAGAGACATGAAGAAATAAATTAAGGAAGAAGAGCCAAGTGAGGAAAATAGGAGAGAGAAAATATGAGAGGAATACAGTGGAAAAACAAAGGAAGAAAAGGGGACAGGAGATTGGAAGAGATGAATAAGAGGGAAGAGAGAAGGAAGGAGAAAAGAAAGGGGAAAATGGAAGAATATGAAAAACAAGAAGACTTATAGCATGGCAAACATTAAAAGGAGATAAGAAGAGAAAATAATGAAGAGAGAGAAAAAATAGAAAAAGAAGCCAGAAAAGTGAGGAAAGAGTTTAGAAAGAGGTGAGAAACAGGATGAAAAAGATAAGGATAGGTAACTATCGGAAGATGTGTAATGAAAGAACAGAAAAAGAATAATAGAAAACCTACGGAGAAAATTGAATTGAATAGAAAAGAGAGACATGAAAAAGTGAGAGAGAAGACAGTTAGAGAGGGGAAAACGGAAAAAGAGTGAAGAGAACACGTGGTAACACAGAGAAAGAGTACTGTATTAGAATAATAAAAATTAAGAAAAAAAGAAAGAGACAGTGGAAGAATAAAAATAGAGTAGAAAAGGCAGACAGAAAAGAAACAGTAGATAGCAAAAAGTGTATGATAGAGTGAAAGTGAAACCGAGAATGAAAGGAAGGAACTGGGAGAGAAAGAGAATGAAAACAGAAGATAAACCGTTGATGAAGGAAGGTGTGACAGAGAGAGTAGGTGGGGAATCACGATGAAGGAAGGATGAAGAAAAAGTTTCTTTCACGAACCAAAAAGAAAACTGAAGGCTTCGGCTTGGGAGAAAATACAAACAGCAAAGAAAATCCTGAGGATATGGTAAGCAAATATAATCTCGGAGAAAAAGTAGTTTTCGATAAGCTTTTGGGGAGGGGGGAGATTGCAGTTTGAGACTTTTTCATATACTACAGAGGCCTGAAGTAGGTGATGCTGATATTCAGAATTCAGATTACTTTTGGAGCTCGAGGCCTATGCGAAAATATGGAAGTCACCTTATCGGTCAAGAATAATATAAAGTAAAAAATTATAAAAATACAATATTATTTATATAATACTTTATATAAAATATAAAAAATGTGTTAAGATGTTGCTATTGTTCAACAGCTAGTAACTTTATTATCATTATAATCAACGAAGAATAATCATTTTTCCAACTATTTGTGTAGCAAAGAGGGTCAAATATTTAATAGAAAAATATCACTAGACCTATTATTGAATATTTAATAATAATATTGAAATATATTATATTATTAAATATTATTATAATCTTTGTAACTCGATGTAAATATTAAATAGAAAGACACGAAGTTAGCTGTCACAACTACAAATTTACAAATTCATTGAAATATCTAGACATCAGTTCCATCATCATCAATCTCTGGTAATCTAAAACAAAAGTGTAAAGCAGGAAAATATGGAATGCTATCGAGCGGGCTAAACTATTGGTAGTTGACTGGCCCAACACAGTGAACGACTGCCATTGGCCTAGACAAGACACTCCCACAGTGGGCGGTTCAATCAAACGTCATCAGCAATGGCGGCGGTTCATACAACCAACATACGAATGAAAATTCAATAATAATGGTGAAACAACCGAGCCCTGTCTCTTGATATTTGAGAAAAATATTGACAGATATTGAAAAATATCATTTTGACAACTTTGAGTCTTCTTATTCAATATGGATACTATTTATATAATATTTACAAGTAACATTACTATAAAAGAAATGGAATGCTCAAGGAAATTAGCGTGGAATACAGAAGAACATGCAGAATACACGAACAAAAACAAAACTCTCTATTTTTGGAGTGGGATTTGAAATAATTAAAAAAATTATACACAACCTGTTATTCTGTCTCTGGAAATCGGAAGAGTATTGTATGACAGAAACCAATGGATCCTTATTTTTCTTAATTTATAGTATTTTATCATTATATTCCACTAATCAACTTATTCTTATATTTTTGTAATTATTGAGTTGTTTTCACAATACAACACAGTATACGTATGATATGACTGTGTAATACATATCTATTTTTATTATGAAAGCAAATGTTAACGTAACGAAGATTGGCCATGAAAGCCCGTTATAGATAGCACACAGCAAGTGAGAGAGTTAGCAAGTTTCAGTTTCAAATTCATCTCAATCCATCTACAAACCTCAACTTTCACTCCCTGTTTTCAAAATCAAGTAACTTCCCCCCGGTTTCCCCCAGACACAAGACTTGATTACAGTTGTCAACAGACTTGTCTACAAGTTGTTCATGTCATGGGGTTCGCGTGCCCCAACTTTTCCCCCCCTGGGGGTGGGGAGGATTTCCACCAATCCCAGAGCGTGTTTCATGCACACGTTTCAAGCTATTTTGATCGACACGTGTTTTATCTATATCTATATTTATAATACGTTGTTACGTAATTATTGTGATCCAACTATAGCAGACATGCAACCTAAACATGCATACATGGAAATAGGGAAAACTGTTTCCCCCCTCCACTTTCCCTGGGGGATAATAGGGCGTGAAAAACTCATTAAAACTTTTGATGGTGGTGACAATATCACGGAGTCGTATAGATGAATTAGATTGAGGCTGGTTTAAAATTGTTGAAATTAGTTTGAAAATGTTTGTATGTCGTATTCAACATATGTGTATAGTATTTTTCACAAGTAATTTCGTAACCTAATTCCAAATTATTTTGTAGTACAAAATGACATGTTTTAAATGTTGTACAATAATTCAAAACTTTGTATTGTTGCTATTTTATGGCAATAAGAGACATCACATGATTTACTACCAGTTGCACAAAAATGTAATTGAATTTAAAAACCATAAGATTACGCAATTCCATGAAGCTCAATAGGAAATTAGTTGTATTCATTTCGTATATTATGTCATTTCTACATCAGTTAAATTCAATAGTAACTGAAGTACAGGATAGTTAGAATAGATAAGTATACTGTAGTTACAAAGTATTCATTCATTGGATAAAGATCCTATTGTATAAATTTTATTAAAAAGAATTCAGTTTCAATCTTCAGAACACTGTTATTGATTATTGAGAAGACTTCAATAATAATAATCATGAGACACTACAATAATAATCAGGATAGGCATGCAAATCAGAATACAATTACAGAGATCTCGGAAAATATTAATTGAGCTAGCTTAAAAACGTATTCAAATTTAATTTCATAGGGATTGTCATTTCTGCAAATTATTTGAGTCAAACATTGCTTGTATTCATTACATCTATCACGAGTATACTCATAATATATCATTACGATATTATTTTCTTACTGGAGCATGTCTTTGATAAGATATTCTAACTATCATGCAATTGTCTACAATCGACAAAGAAATTGAAAACCTTTGTGCGATAATCTAGTAATTGAAGATAAACATATAAAAGAGTTACATATAGGCTTACTAGAGTATTTATATACAAAATTCGTGCTTTAGCATGCATTTCAAAAGATTCAACTACAAGCCATTCAACTCTACATCCATTTTAATCATTGTAGGCCTACGCTACAAGATTTTGAATCATCACCATCAGTACAGTCTGCCTCAAAAGCGAACGGCTCTTTCGGTTCAACAGAAATTCGTTTGTACATTCATTTCAGTGAACAAGAGATTGATCCCCGGGGAGCTGGATCCCCACAATTCCACCCCCCTGAAAGATCCCCCACCACTTCCCCTTCCCCACCACCACCCTCCTGAAATAATCACAAAACACTGAATGGGTCTGATGTTTCTCATTATATAGCAAGGGATAAGCGCTACTGCAATTTGAGATCTATGTATTCATCATTGGAGGCTGAGAAACGGAGGCTTCTATAGATATAGTAGATATAGAAGCGTGATCGAGATACCTATATATATATATATTATACTGTACTCAAATTTGGATAATTTAAGTATGCAATTCAATGCAATTCGACTAGTTTACAGTGTAAGTTCTCAAATTATACTTACAGGAACACTTTATTCGTATATAGATATATATTTATACATAGTTATATTCAAGTATGAATCCTTGTTTACACATTAATCGGTGTTATTTCTCAAATTATAGTTGTTCACATAGTTAGCAATGTTATTTCTCAAATTATAGTCACAGCAACTCTTGTTTATTCTCATATACAAGAACTCTTTACAACTTCTTCGATTCTTTCAATGTCCTTTCGCATTATATTTCCTTCTTAATTCCCTTACTTCTACTTCTTCTTTTTGTACTTCTTCTTTTTCTTCATTTTGTTGTTGTTGTTCTTCTTCTTTGCCTTCTATCATCCTCTTTTGTCGAAACTGTTTTTCAACTTTCAGCTCGAAGTTGGATGTTCGAGAAAACTAGCACTGAACAAATGATAAGCCTGCTCGCGCTCTCTTATTAGGCCATCTCTAAATCTACAAGACAAACACAAACTGAGAAAAGTTGTCAAAGTCTTGCTAAATCATTTTTCTTTCTTCTCTTTCTATTCTCAACTCCTTCACTTCACTTCTCACTTTCTTTCTTCTTTATTGTGATCTTTCACCATACTACCCATACTATAGTATTTGACTATTATTCTATTTGTCATTTTCTTTTATTGTTTTCATCCTCTTGCCTATCCTCATTTTTATCCTTATTCCCTCTTCTTCCCTCTCTTCCTCAACTCCTCTTCCTTCTTCTCCTCCTCCTCTTCCTTCTCCTCCTCTTCCTTCTCCTCCTCTCCTTCTCCTCTTCTTGTTCTTTTCCTCCTCCTTGTCTTTCCTCCTCCTCCTCCTTGTCCTTCTCCTCCTCCTCCTTCTCCTCCTCCTCCTCCTTCTCCTCCTTCTCTCCTTCCTTCTCTTTCTCCTTCCTCTTCCTTCTCCTCCTTCTTGTTCTTTCCTCCTCCTTGTTCTTCTTCTCTCCTCCTCCTTGTCCTTCCTCCTCCTCCTTGTCCTTGTCCTCCCCCTCCTCATCCTTCTCCTTCTCCCCCCCCCCCTCCTCCTTCTCCTCCTCCACAGTTTTTTTCTCCTACCTCTCTCAATTCCGTAACAACACAACTTCTCATCCTTTTCATCTGCAAACTTTATCCCTTTACCTCTCTACCAACAATCCCAGATTTCCTTACATTTGAAGCTCTGAGACCGGGATTAAGCTCCAAGTCGGCATCACTTTGTAACGAGGACTTGTGCTTCATTCGACAGACAAAGTACCGGACTTTGTCACAGGCAACAAAATCCACGAGTTGCACTCAATCTACTGTATTACAGAAAAAGTTCGACAAAGTTCTTCAGAGCCACGTGGACTTTGATACTAGAAACTTTGTAACTAAATAAGTTTAGACAAGACACTGTTTTTCTGATGCAGTACTAGCAGATGATCTGGATCAACTATAGCAGGATTCTTTTAAATTGTCAGAAAACAGCTGATTGATGTACGCTCGTTTACTAATGTTAAATCAGCTGTTTTCTGACAAGTTAAAAGCATCCTGCTATAGACTGGAATTGGAAATTCGCATTTTTTAGTATAGAATGATAGGAATGCGATTATTTCAAGGTAACTGTACTAGCAACAATCTGTGATTGGAACTAATTCTTCTACTATAACTTTCTGTGCAGTAGTGGAGGTGATGTTGTGGTAGTTATCCATACTGCATAAGAAGACTTGAAGTTGTCAAAACCACATATTTAAGAAAACAATGTGATACTGCAGTTTCGGTTGTTACACCATTATCAATCTCGGGTAAACTGTTATTTAATAAATTTCTATTGAATATGTGGTTTTGACAATTTCAAGTCTTCTACTAATACTAATTCCTTATTTTATTTTTCAATGAAAATCAACGGGAATTGAAACAGTTGTTGTTTAGAAATCTGGATCGGATGAAATAATGAATGCTAAGGAGCAATCTAATATAATTTCAACAAGATTTGATAATGACACTGGACCTCCAATTAAATTTGAAGAAGAAGGAGAGGGGATGAGTAGAAAAATAGCAAGGTGACACGGGAATGACGTAATGAACGACAACGATCTTTTAATGAAGAGAAGAAGAGGAAAAATCAACGTCAAAGCTGGATAAAAGAGGAACAGCGAAAACTTAATTAGGCCGATTGGTGACGTTGAGGAAAAGGAAGAGAAGGCAAAAAAGAGAAGAAGACGAAGAGGGAAAAGAAGAAGAAGATGAAGAAGAAGAAGAAGAAGAAGAAGAAGAAGAAGAAGGAAAAAATAAGGAAAGAGGAAGGAAATACAAGAAAAGGGAAGTGAAAGAAGTAGAAGAAGGAGAAGGAAAAGCAGAGAAAACAGAAGGAAGAGGAAGAAAAGAAAAAGCAAAAGCAGGAGAAGAGAAAAAAAGAGAAGGAGAAAATGCAAAAGAGGAAGAAGAAGAAGAAGCAATAGAGGTAGTAGTAGCAGTAGTAGTTGTTATAAGAAAAGAAGGAGACTACGAAGAAGGGATTGAAAAGAAGCCGAAATAGTGGAAGTCGAAATAGTAGAAGGAGAAGTAGGTGGAGGAGGAGGATCGAGGAGAAGAGGAAGAAGAAGAAGTTGGGAAGAGGAGGAGAAGGAGTAGCTAAGAAGAAGAAGAAGAAAGCAGCGTCTGTTGAAACAATAGAAGGGCTAAAGGACTTGGACTGTCGCCGGCCTGAAAGGGCAGGTTAGCCCTTCTTATAATAACACCCAGCAGGCAACAAAAGACGTCGATCCACTTTGGCAAGGTCACGTGATTGAGTCCTTTTAATGCCAGGTCACCCGGCTGGCCTTAATTCGCCATCAATATTTCATTGCGCTAAATAGCTTGACACTTGATACAAAGGTAAGATGCAAGGGAGCGAAAAGGTCTGGATTTCTTTATGGCATACACTAGAATGTTGATTATCCGGATTATAGATATAACTATAGATAGATATATATCTATCTATTCTATCTATAGATAATAGATATAACTTCCGTATCGGCGTAGCACGTATAAGATAGGGAATAAACGGTTTCCGGGTCGGAAGTTACATCTTTTCAAGTGTATAATTGGTACTGGACCCCATGCAGGTTACCGAATTACAGTATTTCTATTGAGATTACTTCTATCTTCAATTATTAGAAAAAGTAGAAGTAATTCATTGTTGAGTCAAGTAATTAAATTGTTATTCACATCGGTACAATGTTTCTTCCAACCAGAAACAGGTAAAAATTAGAAGGAATTTATTGTTATACTGTACTATAGTTTACTACTATACTACTATAGTATAGTACTATACTTCTATAGTCTACTATCCAAAGCAGGCATTAAACAAGCAAAAAATACGTAAATCCAAACAAGGCAAAACTATGAGGCGAAAATATTTCATGTGTATTGAAATATTTATAAATCAGTGACTTTTGGGCCACTCTGTATACTTTTGGCTACAGAGACTGTATAATCAGATCGTATAAACTCTACTTTTGACCAATCAATGAAAGATTAATATGATTCCATCCATCAACTCAAACAAACTGGGTGAAACCAATTTTTAAACCAAAAACAAATTTTCGAAATTGGTGTCCATGTAACTACCGTTTCTATTGTTACAGCTCGCTTATAATAACAGTTATTGCGATTGGTTATGCAGATTATACGGATATGGAATTGTTGCACTAATCTGCTATTATGGTGCCTGCAATGCCTACAGCAAATCACAACATTACTCATGCATAATCAACAGGAACATAGGATACTATTCCGCTCTACTAACGGCACTTACCTGAACGGAAATTGATCAATGTTGACTCAATTACTGTCAAATCACAAACACAAATAAGGTTCGAAATTGAACATTAATCATAAGTGCTTTGTCATCTCGAAATGAACATTTTTTTAGAATAGAGATTGGAATTGTTTTTGTCATTTAAAAATTCACAATTTGTTTTTAGAAAAGAAAATTATCATGGTGACTCACAGAGATAGAATTGAGCAATTATTCAAACATTTGACTGAAATGTTACATTTTGACTAACATTTTCTAACATGGTGGAAGAAAATCAAGCAGTTCTTCTAATACTAGAGGGCCTAGTTCCAGTTTTTACTGATTTCCAGTAACTTCAAGTTGAATACGTTTTATGCTTCCAAAGTCAGTTTTTTATTCAAGTCATTTGGTCGTCCTTAATTTATTTTATTCATTTATATATTTTTTTATCCATTTATATATCTATTTATTTAATAGTTGAACAGTTAGTAGAAGTCGTAGATGTACAACAAAGCTGTAGCCTATAATACAGTATAGACTATAATGATATAAAAATAAAAGCTGAAATAGAAAATTCAGAAAGACCTAAGAGACTTTTTACAGCCTTTCAAAAGTCTTCCAGTAGCTTTCAATACATTCTTTTCAGGCAAGAAGACTTCTAATAGGCTTCAAATAGACTTTTTATTGCTTCCAATATTGTCTTTCGATAACTTCAAATGAACTGTTATTACAGTAATAATTGATACTTTCATACGAACTTTCTCTTAACAGACTTAAAATTGACGTTTTTGGCCTTTATATTAGTTTTCATTTGTTTATAAAATTGGAGAAAGGACAGTTTTAGGCTTCAGCCTATTTGACCTTCCATTAAGTATTATTAACACATTAATGAATAATCGAATAGGTACTAAAAAAAGTGGAACTGGAGTTTTCTCACCATTCAATCTCCTTTCATAATAAATTCATGGACTTTCAATGTAGTTCTAAGGCTAGGCGTACACCGGTTAGTCAAGACAAGACAAGACGAGATTAGTCACGTTTAGTCACAGTACTTCACATAGTTGCTTATGAAGCAACACACACCGATTAGTCATTGCATCGGTGTGTGCTGCATCATCAGCAACTATGTGAATTACTGTGACTAAACGTGTCTAATCTCGTCTTGACTAACCGGTGTACGCCTAGCCTTAGACTTTCCATAGACTTACGAAGAGTGGAAATGCATTTTCACTTTCTACAGAAGTATAAAGTCTATAGGCGTACACTTTAGGAGTTTAGTAGACTTATAAGGAGTAGATAGACTACTCTATGTAGAAGTATAGCCTACTTTGCGAGTATGTAGGCTCTCAGAGACCGGCGCTTAATAGAATGTCAAGTGATTTTGATTGAAGAGAGGCTGGCGGCAACTTCTTGCTACATTGTGGAAAGGTCAAAGCCACGAATCACTCACGTCTCGTCTCGTGAAATCTCGTCTGCAGACGTGACCTTCGATCGCACACCGGAAATGACATTTCTCAGTTCAATTTTGGCGCCAAATAATCCACCACGGCATCTCTACAAATAGCGGGAATCTACTTCATCTCAATCTTTACTGGTATACTTCGGAGAGTAGTCACTTCTTTTTGACAGTTTTTTCTCATTTTTCCATTCTTTTTCTTCTTCTCTTACCTTGTTATCTTTCCTCTCTCTTCTTCTTCTAGTTCTCTTTTAGTGTGTATTTCACATACTTTATTCCTCTTCCTCTTTATCTCATCTGTTTCAAAATTGAATTGAGGTCGTTAGAAATGAACTATCTTTAGAATATTGAATAATTTCTAAGTTCATGTTTTGTATGAACAAAGAACATTGATTGATCACTCTTATTCACAACTGTTGTAATACTGTATATAGAGTATGATAAAAGTTATAGTCTAGACGACATATTCTAGAATCTATATGAATAAAATACGCAATCTAATCTCCTTAAGCTTTTATTTTTTCCTCTATCATACAATTTTCTAACTACAACATTGCTCACTCACAATCCACTAAAATTTGCAAACCTTTTACAATTACGCCCAACACGGCTTTGTCAAAGCTAGAAAGGGAATGGGAATGCTGATTCGGAAGGAGAAAAGAAAGGAGTAGAAGAAAAAGGAGGAGGAAGAGAAGGAGGAGGAGAAGGAGAAGAAGAAGAAGAAGAAGAAGAAGGAGAAGAGGAGGAGGCAAAAGAAGAAGAGTAAGAACAAACAGAAGAGCGTAAGCCCTTATCAATATTTCAAAAGACTTTATCGGCTGAAAGACGTCAAAAGAGAAGCCCTAGGCTGATATACCAACACAGCAAAGTCTAATTGTTATGTTATTCTTACTCTCTTCCTCTCCCCTGTCTCTTATTCTCCCTTCTCTCTTTCGCCTCCAATTATCCTCTTTCCTCTTTATCATCGCCAGCCTCAAGTAGAGTAGTGACAAACGGAGAAGAAGAAGAAGAAGAAGAAGAAGAGAAGAGAAGAAGAAGAAGAAGAAGAAGAAGAAGAAGAAGAAGAAGAAGAAGAAGAAGAAGAAGTTAGAAGAAGAAGAAGAAGAAGAAAAAGAAGAAGTGAGAAGGATAAGTGAGTAGCTGAAGGAGGCTAATAGAGAAGAAGAAATCAAAGGTAAATAAGGATATCACAAGAAATCTTATCAAAAACCGAGAAAGTAAAGAAGCAAATGACAAGAAGGAGATTAGAAAGAGGAGGAAAAACAGACGAGCACGAACTACAAGGTGAAGACGAAAATAATAACCGAATAACTATTGAAAAGACAAACGGAAAGTAAGATGGAGAAGCAAATCACAAGAAGAAAGGAAAGGCAAAGAAGCAAATCACAAGAGGAAAGGATAGGTAGAGAAGCAAATCACAAGAGGAAAGGATAGGTAAAGAAGCAAATCATAAGAAGGAAGGAAAGAAGCAAACAACAAGGAAAAGGGAAAGGTAGAGAAGAAAATCACAAGAAAAAAGGATGGGTGAAGAAGCAAATCACAAGAGGAAAGGAAAGGTAAAGAAACAACAAGAAGAAAGGATGGGTAGAGAAGCAAATCACAAGAAGAAAGAGAAGGTAAAGTAGCAGGAAATCACAAGAAGAAGATTAGTGATGATGCGAATTGGGGGTTCTGCAGGTGTGATTCAGACCACGGGCTTGGGGGGCAAACCGAGATAAGAGAGCCTGCCTCTCCCACCCCTAAACAACCACCCCCCAACTACCCCCCCACACAAGGCATTGGCATTAGAATCGATTCAGGCAACGATAATTCATTACCCGGCTCTCTCTCAGTGTTCATCACAGCCTCCTGTAGTGTTTGCCTGCCATCTGTCGAATGCAATATAGGAGGCATTGGATTGGCCTTTTCTTGAGCCTAGTGAACCTGAATAGAGGGGAAAGACATGGGAAGCAAGCTAGAGATTAGATTTGATTACTTGATTCATGTGATACTCATCTGCATAGATTCTAGAGTACTATTGTTATGAAGAAGGATGTTCTTCCCATTAAAACTCCAACGTGAGTGATAAGAACAGGGAGCCAAAACCAGAAAAAATAGAAGTAAAAGTAACTCTCTGGTTAAAACGGAGAATTGTTATCAAACAATTTCTTTACTCTATAACATTATTTGCTCAAGTTTTGCTTTCAACTCTACTATTTCTATATTCCAATTACTAATTGGAGATGAAAAAATGGCGAATAAACAGCATCAGCACTTATGACGTGAACGTTTCTGAACGTTCAATTGAATCTTGTAGGGTATTCATAGTTTTTAGACCATTTCAAGCCTAAGGCTAGGCGTACACCGGTTAGTCAAGACAAGACAAGACAAGATTAGTCACGTTTAGTTACAGTAATTCACATAGTTGCTTATGAAGCAACACACACCGATTAGTCATTGCATCAGTGTGTGCTGCTTCATAAGCAACTATGTGAATTACTGTGACTAAACGTGACTAATCTTGTCTTGACTAACCGGTGTACGCCTAGCCTAATATGTGAATTGCTCGCTCAGTTTGAAAACGAATATTACAATTGCATACCGTACCCACAAGAACCTTGTGAATCACTTTCTGACGAAGCCTGATGAATTTATTACGGGAGGAAAAACGAGCCAATCACAGCCTACTGTCAGTCAAGTGACAAAAACTTCCTTTATTATTTTCCTCCGGAAACCACAGCATCTTCGCCAAAGTCAATTCTCCGAAAATTGATTTTCCATAATTCATCACCACCTAACTTCTTCAATCGAAAATTGGAAACGAGTGTCACACTCACTAAAGGGTAGCAAGAGTTTGAGATCCACCAGCAGAAAATCATCAAAATTATTGAAAAGAGGGCGAGATGACGTTACGTTGTACTGAATCTCTCCTTTTCTATCTCAACTTTGCAATTGATGTTGAGAGAGAAGAAGAATGTTCGTTAGAAAATATTGGTCAGATGTTGGACAGAGTAGTTATCGGCCGAAAAAGGAATGACAAGAGGGGGAAAAGAGAAAGGAACTGAGAACAGGGAAGAGGTGGGAGAAAAAGGGAGAGAATAAGTGGAAGATGAAAAGAATAAAGATGGAGGGAAGAGAAAATCAAATGGAAAGAGAGAGATAGAGATAGCATGAGAGGAGGTGAGTTGAAAAATAGATGGAAAAGGAAGGACCGATCGATATAGAAGAGTAGATGTATATGATAATGATATAAATATGTATATGAATGAGGGGAAAAAATGAAAGAAAAAAGATGAAAGAAGAAAAAAATGTGGAAGAAAAAAGATGAGAAAAGGAAGGGAACTAGAAGTGAAGGAAGGAGATAGGATGAGAAGGAGGAAAAAAGCGGAGAAAGATTTTAGTGAATAAGTAGATAAAAAGGCGAAACAAAAAGGAGGAAGAAAAAGAAATGTAGCCGAGGAAAATACCGGTGGAGAGAAGAAACAAGAAGAGAAACATGAGGCGATAAACCGAAAGAAGAATGAGCGTGAAAGAGTAAAGCAGAAAGATTTAAGTGGTACGAAGAAGATGGAAAGGTGAACTAAGTACTGTAATTTATATAAAATTTCCAACAATTTTAATAAAAGATTGACAATAAATGATTGAACCAACTAGAGAATAAACAGGTTGAGAATCATGATAAAGATCAGAAGAGGAAAATAGATGGAGGAAGAAAGGATGAAGAGAAAGAAAAAGAAAGATAATGAAACTAGCCTAGTATTTACAAGCCTAGCAATCGTCTTTCTTTTTCAACACGACTTCAGCATCTTACTTTTTCTCTCAACCTTACTTTTCCTTTTCTCCTCACATCTCAACTTCCCTAACCACTTCTCACTCTCCCTCGCACTTTCTCTCTCACTCTTTCTCTCTTACAGCCCTTGCTTTTATTTCCTCGAATAGCCGTTAACATGGCCAACATCCGGAATCAGTCTGGCCAACTTAGCCGTGCCAAACTGCTTCTCCGCTCCCGGCCAGAAAACCCCAGATGCCGATAAATATCTAATGGCAGGGTTTCAACCTTATGCCGCCACTATACATAGGTATAAAACCCCTTACAAAATACAGTCATTTTATGAACAAATTTCTTCGATAATACATCACTTTTATGTACAATGTATAGGTATGTAATTTCGGAATAATATGTACGCCACTACTACCTATAGTAATAATACTAGTATGGCATCAACCTTTTGCTAGTTTTATACGTATATAGGGTTTCCTACAAGCTTGTAAAAGCCATAGATTCCACATTATGTTTCCAACAAAAAATGTCTAGTAAACATGGATCCTTAGCCAAGGGGAGATATCCTAGCGACTTTTGATATCGAGATAAATTGATTCATCGATATTTCAACAACAAGCCTACTTACTGTCATTGAATACCCAATCACTTGAAAAAATACAATCGATTTCAAGTACATGGCTTAAATTTTACAATAATTCAATGTACTTCTCATTTAGAAATCGATCATGATCAGTCTTTATTTTGGGTTGAAGTACAAAACAATTGATTTTTCAAGTTTAAATTCGAAGTTGCAGAGTTCAGAATGGTGGTTTCCAACAACTAAATTAATGTCATCACATAAAATTTTCTGAGGAGATTTCACTGAAGAAATGTAATTGTAAAATGAATTTGAATGAGAGAGGCACTGCATCGAAGTTCTTATTGAGCTCCCTCACGTATCAATGATATTTTCCAATAATTGTAAAAGTTAATATGGTGTGATAACGTTAATATATGTAATAATCGAAGGTACTACGTTGAATATAAATAGTTAAGTAACACTCTCTTGAGTTAACACCCAATAGAAAGGTGGACAATATTGAAGTGAGAAGCCAAATAAACTCCAAACTGAAGGCTAAATTGACTAAAAGAAAAATGACTAATATCAGTGGAGAAGGAAAATACCAAACGTTTAAAGCTTCAAGTCTTTTTCAATGAGGAAAACTGAAATACGCATATCGGAATGATTCAAAAAATCTTGGTTTAGCCTCATTCAAGAGATTTATATAATTGCACGTTGCGTAGAAATATTCAATATTTGCTGACTCTTGAGAAGTGAAGAAAAAGCGATTGCATCAACAGAATTGCAATGCCATGAAGATTTGTTTTGAAAATTTAGGCTCTGGGAACTGAGAAGAATTTTCACACTATCGTACCATATCAAATCCGTCAAACATAAATTTGGTACGGGATTGCTTTGATACATTAAAAATACCATATTCGAGAATCGAGAAATAATATGTATGTATAAGATTACATGAAATTGGAGAAATATTGGCTACAAAAAGTATTGACTCACCATCGACGTTCATAAAGTACTTCCAATAAATGAGTATGAACAGCTTACCTGAAAAAACAAATGAAAGATTAGAATTGAATTTTGGAGAATATACAGGAAAAATATACCTGTATTCCACAGTATTGTAATGTAAATAAGTGTATCCAATATTCTATTGGTTTTATTCACGATGTGGTTTATTGAGTACAATATTACCACAGAGAAAGCATACGCATGACACGAACTATTTTCGCCGTACAGTAGAAATATAAACAGCCGTCCCTATCTGATGAGTAATCTAATTTCGTATGCTTTCTCTATGGTATTACAAAGTATGAGAAATTCGAAAAAGAATCGAAGTACTTGATGATAATTTATACATGTTGGAAATATTGGAACAAAGACGGACAAATTAACGTTTTGTGTAGTAATGAAGGTGGTTATCAATGTTTGTTTTGTGTTCACGTTTTGTGATAGTTATCAATGTTAAATAAGAAGACTTGAAGTTGTCAGAACCATAAATTCATTAAAACATCAAGATAACAGTCTCTGTTTTTACACCATTATCATTAGATTTCCACTGCTATGTTAGCTGTAAGAACCGCCATTGCTGCTGTTGACATTTGTATGAACCGCCCAATGTGGGAGTGGCTTGTCTAGGCCAATGGCAGTCGTTCACCTTATATTGGTCAGTCAACTACCAATCGCATCACTCGCTCTATTCTCCTGCTCTTTACTTTTGTTCCAGATCACCAGAGATTGATAATGGTGTAACAAACGGAACCAGTATCTCGATATTTCGATGGAGTAGTGATTGTGATAACTTCAAGTCTTCTTATCAACAAAAAATTATATTTTTCGAGATTCCTTAGAAAGTTAAGTGGATTTCAAGTTTGATTATTATAAATGTGTTCTTAATATGATTATTATTGTGTTTCAAGTGTTATTGGGAATCTTGATAATAGTGTGTTTTGAATGATAAACAAGAGATCTACTCTCAACATATCATTTTCACCATTATTCAAAAAATGCAATAGCTGTACGATTCCAAGAAATAAATGGATCTTCACGAATACGATTCAGTCAATACTGAATTACCTAACCCAACCAATCAAAATTAGGAAGTATTGAGTGGAATTAGACAGTTACAAACAAAACATTGAAAAACTGAAAACAAACAATTACAAGTATTCATTTAATGAAAAATATGAAAGAATATCTACAACAGTTACAATTATTATTGGTTTCCTAATTAATTTCCAATGGAACCTCATTCAAGAAAGTACTCATCACAATATTGTTTGCAATAAAAATTGAGGAAAAACATGCTTCAGGCAGTATTTCAGCAAATTACATGTACTCAACAAACAATAAACTTCTCGAGAGAAAGAGAAAAATAAACAAAGTGGGTGGAAGGATTTTCAGAGGAAGGGAGATGAGAATAACTGACGAGAAAACGGTACAAAAAAAATGGCTGAAAATATTTCTATAGCTACTAGCAATGCTATCGGAATTCATTTGAAAGTGAAGTCTTTGATGAATCCATATCTTTTATTACTTCTTTCAAAAAAATCTGAGACTGAATTTATTCATGCAACTGTATAAATTCAAAAACAGTTCCAGAGATGTTTCTGCAATTTCGTACAGCATTCAAACCAGAATAATATGGGGGAGAAGAAGAAGAAAAAGAAGAAGAAGAAGAAGAAGAAGAAGAAGAAGAAAAATGGAAAGGCACAATGTATTTTTACAACCGCATTTATACATTTCAATCGCATGAAAGCTATTCAACAAGACATTGTAAAATTCCCCAGATATGATTCTCATATTTTTCGCAAAGAACTCAAACTAATTATCCCAATTCAATTCTCTTCTCCTCCGTCTTCATTCCCTTCTTCTCCTCCTGGATGATTGATCATAAAACGAGAGGAATTATTTCAATAGAATCTCGAATTACTCCCAGCACTTATTTCCCCGTGATTGTCTTATATCTGCAATGCGTTTTCCATCATATTTGAAAACGTCTCTTGAAAAATTAGAGTTATTGTTGTTTACGAGTCCCATTCCAAAAATACGTCTTTTTAAAATAATACCCGCCTTACAATTCTATTCTTGGATTCAAACTTTTTTGGGAAGACCAATCTTTTTGAAAGCTGTATGGCGGATGACTTGATTATGTTCTGACATTCAAATTCAAAGTCAAAGTTTATTTATTCATCAATTATTGATCAAGTTTCCTGACAAGTTTCTTGAAGCGACATCAACAATTTATCTATAGCAAGACGTTAAACAACGACAATATATTGAACATGAGACAAAACAGATAACTACGAACTATGTAAAGACGTAAAACATATACAAAGGAGGGTGATTTCCTTATTATCCATAATAAACTTAACGACACAGATAATTCCATACCAACAAAGATCAACTATACCTATATCTGTGTAGTAACTATATAATATGTTTATGACGTCATGAGTTATCGTAGCAATGTGTTGTGAATTATATAGCCGCCGGCAGACATTCTGTAAGATAGTAGTAAAGGAGCATGTAGTGCAGGTAATGCCTATGGGACAGTCTCAATACCGTAATTTATACATCCCAAGTTGCTTGCACCGATAAGTAACTGCTACCAATACTACTAGTGCAGTTACTAGGTAGCAGTTACTAATACAAAGACAGTCGACAACACCTTGCCATATAACTTGGCTGAGGTAATGCTACTTGCTTGTTCTGGCCAAACAACCAAGGAAGTAGGTCATGTGAAGAAAAGAAAAGAGATAAAGAGAGAGAGAAGAGAGAGAGAAAGTGTGTGTGAGGAAGAAGGGAAAGAGAGTGGAAGATAGAGAAAGAGATAGGGGTGAGTATGGAAGCGAGGAAGAGAGAGTGATAAAAAGATTGAAAGAGACGAAAAAAGAGAGGGGATGGGGTGCGGAAGGGAGCAAGGAGAAAGAGTGATAGAGAGGGAAAAAGAGAGTGAATGTCGGTGAGAAAGGAGCGAGAAAGAGAGTGTTATAAAAAGGTATATTGTGGAACTTCTCCGTAGTAGGTAAAAATGAAAACTAATTTTGTCTATTCCACATTAAAGTATTGTTCTTTATTCTTACAGCGAAGTCAAGAAATAATATCTATCTATCTAATGCCAAGCGTCAAATTGAATGAATCTTATTCAACATTTGTGAATCCTACACAATGATTGATCCTGTCTTCCACAGTACACAAAATACTCCATAATAGAATAAGAAATTAATTATAATACACCGTATACACTGTAATAAAAGAAATATTCAAGACGAAAATCCTGGGAAATACAAATACCTAATTTATTTCCCCCCTTTCTCCAAAATGAACTAAAAATCTACCAGAAAACGTTAACTGAACTAGTAAAATACGTACAATATTCAATTTCCTCTCGAGGAAATATTATTACAGGTAGGTACCGAAATTGAGATTGGGGTACCTTAACTGAGAAGCAATATTTCATTACCGTAGCCTACCTAATAATAGTAGAGCAAAAAGCTAATACATGAAAAAATCCAATCGATTGAATGGAATAAAAAGATATATGAATAAATAAAAGACAAACCATGAATTACAACGAAAGTAACCTTGAAGCTAATAAGACCTACATGTACACTTTGACAACAATGGATGTCAATAAAAGATATCAGTTCGCGAATAAATTAACTAACTCAGGTTGAAGCGCATAACTAGCCTTGTTTGCTGAGTATACGGATTCCTCAGCCTCAATCACACTCACACGCCTCACAACAACCGAATTTCTGCCTCACGTCGCTCCTCAAAACCCTCATCAGTCACTCCACCCACCTCAAACCCCACCATCACTCATCATATCACAGCAAGACCCCACTCCCCCTCCTGCCCACAAATGCCAGATTCCCTGATACTTTGATAATGAAGGTAAGGTTGGCCTGCTCCCAAGCCAACGGAAGATAATGAAGCTCCTCAGAGCTGCTGCACACGAGAGAAAGAGAGATAGAGAGCGAGAGAGAGGGGGAGAGAGAGTTACAGAAATATAGAGGAAAAGAAGATGATGAAGAAGAAGATGAAAGAGGACAAGAATAACAAGGAGAAGAAGAAGAGGAGAAAGAAAAAATAAGAGAATAATGAGAAGAAGAATAAGGAGGAGGAGAAGAAGAAGAAAAGAAAAGAATAAGGAGCCGAGAAGGAAGAAGAAGAGGAAGAGGGAGGATAAGAGTAAAAAGAAGAAAAAAGGAGAAGAAGAAGAAGAAGTAGAAGAATAAGAAGGAGGAGAAGAAGAAGCAGAAGAAGAAGAAAAGAAGAAGAAAGAGAATAAGAAGACGAAAGGAAGAAGAAAAGTCGGAAGAAGGAAAAGAAAAAATCTGAGCAGAAGAAGAAGAATAAGAAGACAAAAAGGAAGAAAAGAAGAAGAGGGAGAAGAGGAAGGATAAGAGAAAAAGGAAGAAAAATGAGAAGAAAAAGAAGGAGATGAAGAAGAGGGAGAAGAGGAAGGATAAGAAGAAGAGAAGGAATAATAAGAAGTAGGGGGTGAAGAGGAAGGTTGAGTGGAAAAAAGGGGGTAGGAGAAGAAGAGGAAGGATATGAGGGAAAAAGGGAGAAGTAGAAGAGGAAGAGGAGAAGAAGAGGAATAAGATGAAGAAGAAGAATAAGGGGAAGAAGGTATAGAAGAAGATGAAGGGGAGAGATAAAGAGAGAGAGAGAGAGAGGGCTAACCCCAATAGGATTCGTAGTCTCTACTTGTTTGTAGAGCCACGAGCTATGACGACGGTACATGCTCCAACAACACTGGAGCTATTCGAGGATACACGGTATAACAACCAGAACTTATCTTCACTGATTGGATATATCTCATTCAATTGAACCGATGGTCTTTAATTGGGACACAAACTCAAAGTGTTGGTTGTGAAACTGATTTTTCAATTGAGAATCTCATAAACTTGTATACCAACGATGAATCTGAGTCACACACTTCTTGGTACAGTAAAATTCAATTGTTTATGTCTGAAATTATTGAACTTCTCATCACTGTTATCTTTTCTTTCCAAGACCTGACGTTTCATATTTTCATATGAGAATATTCTCTGATTCTCATCATTTATTACACATGTTTGTTATCGATGCTCGGTGGCCAGTTTTAGTCTAGGACTTGGGTATCCATGTGAGAGCTCAAGTTTCTACTTTTGTGATGAACACAAAAATACCCAGTCCAGCAATACATGTACTTTAAAACTTCGAATTTCCAGAGGTAGGTTACGAATTTAATTCCATCCATTAAATCTATTGGGCTGTTTTGAAATTAATGATCAAGATATCAATTATATAATTTAAACCTCCAATTTCTCCATTTCTCCAATATTTTACTACATAACTACATAAGGGTTAAGTGTAAGAGAGGGCCGACTGCGCCCTAACTTCGCCCTCCCAGGAAACATATAAAGGCAGCCATTCAATTCAATTCATAATAATATAAATAATTCAATTATCAAACTCTCGAGCAAGGAATTAGAGAAGTAAATTAGGGAGGCCGTAAGCAAGCCTACTGATTCTTTTGCATTATTCGCACGTATTTAATGAAATAAATGACTGTAAAGTTGCAACGTCGAACGCAGACTTTCAGAATGAACTGCTCTTGACAGAAATTAATTACCATTCTTGCCTTCGCTTCTAAAGCTTGCCTACTTTCTCTTGATTAAGTTTCCCGATACAGTTCATGAAAATTGGCATCTCATCTAGCTGCTTAATCTTTGCATCTTATTTCGATTAATCATCTAATATTGGGTACTTACTAGACCTTGGATGGTGCTTTTTGTTGCAATATTTATGAAGAGATACGGCTTTTCCTTACTGTTTCACTACAGTTTAAGCATTTATCAACACTGATGACATGTTCTGTGTATATTAATATCAGTATCTACACACTCATTAATAAACTAATTTTCGTTCATCTATTTTACACATCTATCTGCAGACAAGCTCATCTTAATGCAGTTAGGCTGTCCTACGAAATTCCTCAGTTCTAACACATCTCCCGACATAATTAGAGCAAATTCCTTCTCCAAAACAACCCTAATCGCCAGACTATAATGAGGTCGGTATCCTGTAATGTCCTTGAAGATCCTGAATTCTCACACAAGGATCGCCATTCTAGTAAACCAGACTTCTCATCTAGGAGGCTAGACTTCATTCGCTTCTGACAGACAAGATAGGCTCTCACGTACTACGGGAGAAGTTTAATGAAATTCTTGTGGAGATTAAATTCTCTAATAACATTTTAAAACCTTCATCGTCAGCTAGCCCGGTATACACTCATAGCAAAGCCTGAACACAATATAAGGCTAGGCGTACACCGGTTAGTCAAGACAAGACAATCACAGTCATTAGTCACATAGTTGCTTATGAAGCAGCACACACCGATGCAATGACTAACCGGTGTGTGTTGCTTCATAAGCAACTATGTAAAGTACTGTGACTAAACGTGACTAATCTCGTCTTGTCTAACCGGTTTACGCTTAGCCTAACAGTGTTATTGAAGGCTGTAGTGTTATTCATAGTATAATAACAGTGTGGCCATTTGATGTCACACTTTTGTTTGATTTGCTCGGACAAATTCACCATACTTTTGCCAATTTCCATAAAATTTGCATTGTAATGAAACACAAATCATATATGTTATGCTGAGTAATTCATTTTTTGCCTACAATTTGCTTTTGCCATTGTCTTTTTCATTATTTTGATCTTTTAACACAATACCAAGATTAGAGAGACAATTTTTAATGCTAGAAAAGTTATTTTTGGTGTTCTTTCTCTCGAAATAAGTTTGAAAAATGAGTGAATAGGTTATCCCATACTCATAATCCCATTTAAAGCCTGTAATCCCATTTGAAATTGAAAAATTTGGCAAAAGTATGGCGGCGGCGGGAAAAAATTATCTCCACATACTGTTATGGAGTGCTTTACTTGTTTTCTCACTCTTTTCTTGTTCTACCCATTCTCATCCTTCTTCTTCTACTCTTTCTCCCATCTTTTCAACTTCTTCTCCCATCTTCGAAGAAAAATAAAGAAGTCATTCTATTCAATTCGGTTTTATCTTCTTCTCATCCTTCTTCTTCATCTCCTCCTTTTCCTTTGTCACCCCATTTTCATCATCATCATCATCATCACCTGTGTAACTCGATCACTGTTCTTTCTGTGCGAATGCCTCGCTCTGTAGAGCAGGGTTCCGAGAAGCCAAGAGATTAGGTACAAGAATGTCGTCAGCCCATCCAACCTTTTCATAGCAGGATTATTTTAAATTGTCAGAAAACAGCTGATTTAACGTCAGTAAACTAGCGTACATCAATCAGCTGTTTTCTGACAATTTAAAATAATCCTGCCTTACAAAAGGTGACACCATTAACCTCTCCTCACAGCGTTATCGAGTCACTTCTTAACCTCGGTTGTTTCTCATTTTGCCTCCATCATCTTCATCATATTAGTTCTCTTTCACCTCTATTTCTTCTTCTTCTTCTTCTTCTCCTTCTTCTTCTTCTTCTTCTTCTTCTTCTTCTTCTTCTTCTTCTTCTTCTTCATCATCTTCTTCTCCTTCTTCGTCATTTTCTACTTCTTTCACTTCATTTTCGAAACAAATTCGACTCCCAAATTTCATAAAACAGATTTCAGGCAACATAGGGCCGGTTCATGAGCTCGGGATTCAGCCAAGTCCTAGACTAAAACGGGTTACTACCGACAAACGTTTGTCTCGACAGGTTAGTGGGTTAGCAGCACAGAGAGCCCTCAGTACATAGTGTCGAGGCTAACGTTTTTCGATGCTACGGTGGCCACCCGTTTTATTCTAGGACTTGGCTGAATCCCGAGTTCATGAACCGGCCCTTAGTGTATCATCTCCTTTAAATTTAGAGTTTAACCAGGAAATTATCCAATAGAATAGCCCAAATAATTTCATCAGTAGTTCAAGTTCCAGAATATCGAGTGTTGGATTATCTATTGAAATGATTCACAATTATTCCTGTCGTTGTAGACGTATCAAAGCCCTCCCTGTGGAAACACCACAATATCCATGTGAACCAATAATTCCCCAATCCACTCTTGTAGGTCAAGATAAGATTACAAGCAAAAACTCAGCAGTCAACAGTAATTACTGAATGTAGTATAAAGTATAGTAATATTCAGTGTCATCATAGGAATTCTCACTCTACTATTATAGCACGGGATATTCTAAATATGTCAGAAAAGAGAACATTAAAACAGTTCTTAATGAACACATACTCACAAAAGGAGTGTAAAGAGAGATGGATAGATGTTTGAGTGGGTAGAGAAAGAAAGAGAAAAGAGAGTGAAGATAAGAGTGAGAGAGAATAAGAGAGTGAGGAAAAGAAAGAGTGTGAGAGTAAGTGAGAATTGAAATAGCTTCCCGAAATTCATTCCAATGTAGCATGCTTGACTTAGGAGTAACACGTGTTTCAATAATGTACACCACACATGTCAAGCACCAAGATAAAACAAACAAAAACAAACTCATACGGAAAGGAAAAAGGAAGAAAAGAGGAGGGAGTGATGAGGGGAGAAATATTAGAACATGAAAATAAAGACTTCCCTGTTCATACCCCTCTGGAAGTTTCTGGTTGGATACATCACCCCCCATTCAAAATCTAAATATAGTAGTCACTGAAATTTAGTGCATGTTATGGGGTTTTAAGTTCGGTGCTTGCTGGTCCATAATAGTCGCTATAAAAAGAAAGTACAAGCTGGAAGATTAGGGCATCTATCATCGAAATGGGAGGAATACGAAATGGTTGAGAGAATATTTGAGACTGGATTTAGATCGGGTGTACTGAATTCGGATTTCAAACGTTTGCTGCGAATGAAAATCTCGATGTTTTGTTGGTATTGTACATAAAATGGGATGAAAATATTCTTTATTAGGCGGAGTTAGGACTAGAAAGTCCTTTCTACCACTCAAACCTAATTGTTGTAGGTTTTCTGTTGAAAATAAAATAATGTCAATCCTTGTTGTACTACTTTATTGTAATCTTTGTAGGATTTCTCTTAAAATTGGCCCATTCACAAATTAAGCGAGAATACCTCTTACAGAATCTATATTCGTCGAACATTTCTCCATTTTTAGCCATCTCGATTTTTGTGACATACGTACATAATTATGTACGTTTTGAAACCTAATGTCTTTCATTTGACTCTACCAATCAGGAAAAGTGAGCCATCAAATAACCTGGCCCATCGAGGTTTTTATTTTCAGAATTATAAATGGAAAAAGGTAGTTTGAAGGTTGTATAAAATGGTAGGCTATTATGAGTTTGAGCAAAGACGATAGGAAACTATCAGTAAGTATTACTAATTATAGTAAACTAGTAGTAAGTATTCTAATTGTCTTTGGTTTGAGTGTGTAAAGTATGAGCGTTTCTAAAGTATTGAATTAATTTATGAATCCGAGCTCATCAATGTATTGATCAAAAGTGAATCGAATCAGCATCAGAATTTCTATCCAATAATTTATTATTATCACTCACGATTTTTGATGTTAGGTCGTATTTTATAACGCAATATTAAACTAGCAATGCAACTCTAGACGAAGGTCTCACTAAAGACAATTCCATCTATTCCATAAAATTACTGTAATTTCATAACTATGTATACATAATAACTGTGTAATAAACTTTGTAGTAAATAACTGTATTTCATACTGTAATTCCAGTATAATAACAGGCAGACAACGTAAAATATGGTGACAATTTCAAGTAGTAGAATCATAGAGAAATCATGCGAAAGCAAACTTGCGTATGCTTTCTCCATGCAACTTGCGTACTTGAAAGGAACTTGAAAGCAACTTGCGTATGCTTTCTTTATGGTAGAATTGTGCTGTCACCTACAATAAAACGTGCAATTCCACACTGCAATTCCAGTTTTCACAAATTGTTTTCACAACAAAGTTCAGCTATTTGATTGTCTTTGTATTTTCAGCTGTGAAACCAGTTCATCACTGACACATTTCTTCTCAGAAAGTATTTTACTGTTGAAATAAGATGCATGACTCATTACTGCAACTCAGATATAACAAACTAAACTTCCCAAGTTCGTGACAACCACATTCATGGGGCAGCGTGATGCGCTGATAAATTTCCCACTTTCGGCGTAGAATTTGAAACGTTTCGTACACACACACAGTCAATTGAATAGTTTTGTTCACCTTTCAACAAACTAAACTCCAACACCAAACTTCTCTCTCAGAGAAGCGTAAGATTTGTATCACGCTATTTCCGGATCAAGCCCTGTATAAGCCAACTCGGCTATCTTTTCTTGTCCTAATATCTTCAATCTTTCCCTGATTTACGAGCTCATTAAAACTCACAACACAGAGCTTGAATTGTTGTTTGGAATCCAAGTCACCCCGTTCTAGATTTCTAGCCGAGAGATATGATTGAAATATCTTTGGAATTTGTCTTTTGTGAGTAATTTACGGATCGCTTTGGGTTTGTCTGAGCAGTAATTGGAAGTATTCCATGTTGCATTTTGTCTTGCTACGTTTGACTTGGAATGGCATTCCTAGTTAATTATATAAATGTATGCTTGGAAAAATAATAAGCATGAAACTTCTATTAACAAACGAATAGGTGTCTATTATTACGGTAACTTGAATATTGTCAATTACAAGTCAAGTCTTTTATATTTAAAGAATGAAGTGACCTCTTTTAAAAATTGTAAATTGCTATAGTGCGATTCACGTCAAGAAGTCAGCATTGCTTAGATGGGAGTTTGCTATCCTTGTTCAGCACAAGGCAGTTGCTGACGTCTGAATCCTATTCGCACTGTACATAGTTGCCGCACTGTGCATTGTTGTCGCACACAGTCCCAACAAACACGTTTTCTCTTTCTCTCTCAATGAAACTTGGCATCAATGCTCCTCATATAAACAATGCTGACTTCTTGACGTGAATCAGACTATAGTCAAGTTAAAAAGTGGAAATGTGAGCTTTTGACCTAAGCCCGACTCAACATTAGGACACTAAATTTCTAATAAAAACGAATTTTCTATTATGAACTTGAATATTGTCTATTACAACTCAATTATTTTATATTTTAAGAATGGAGTCACCTCTCTTACCGTCACCGTCTAATTATAAACTTAGTTCAAACCAATATGGTGCTTATATCGTTGGGACTATTACATAATGGACATAAAAGTTGTTCTTCGTAGATAAGTCATTCGTTTCGAAGAATGTAATTCAATACACTTTCAGTACTCAGGATAAAATTATATATTTGGAAACTTGAAATACTTTTCTTTTTTCTCCTGCATGTCGACAGTTCAATCTTCCTTAATTGAAACTTGGTCAACAAAAAGAAAAAAAGGCATTTTTCATTCAAGTTCCAAGACACCATTATAAGTTCAACCAAAACTCAAAATCACGCTACTAAAATTACAGAACAAACTCATAACTCATCAAGCTGTACAAGTTTCAACAAAATTTGCCCCACAATTAGAAAGTTTCGTGAAACAACTGAACTGTATACAACTCTCAAAACTATTGCACTTTGGAAAGGAGGAAAACATGTCCTTACTCATACTAAAACTTAGGATAGAACAACTACAACTAAAATCATAATTCTATGAAGTTTGAGTAATTTGTTACATGAAATTATTTCAAACTAGACTAGAAATTAGGATGAAATAATTTCATAATACCATGAAGTTTTAGTTATTTGTTCCATACTGGACAAATTTGCTGCAAACTAGACGTGAAATTAGGATCAAATGAGTAAAACTAATTTAATTTTTCTATGAAGTTTTGAGTTATTCATTCCATACAATTATTGCAAACTACACTTGAAATTAAGATAGAATAAGTACAGCTAATTTCATAATTATATTAAGTCAGATTATTTGTTTCGTGAGATAATTATTGAAAACTCGAATCTAATAAAAAGTTTCATCTTCATAGGCTTTCTGTTTTCGATGAAAATTTGTTGTAAAATAGGTTGTAGCTTATTTTGTAGAAATCTTGAAGAATATTTGTAGAATATTTTATACTTAATAGATAGACTACCAGAAAAGTTGAACTAAAAATTGAATGAACAGAAATGGAAAAACTACATCCAATATTATAAATGTACTGAGTTAAAATAAAGTTATTGTTCTAAAAACTGTCTAGCCAAAAACACAACAAAAAATAGCTAGAAAAAGTTTAAATACTTGGAAAATGAATGGTATATATTTCAATTAAAATTTGTAAATAGCTCACGTCAAGTCTAATCGATAGATGGCGAGAAAATTAAAACTCAAGACTAGATTAACTGTAATAGAACAACTACAAACATTAAAATGAATCTTTGAAGTTTTGAAATACAGTACAGTGATATCATAATTCCATAAAATTTCTAGCACGAAAACTTATAGATCCCCTTCAATTGAAGTATTATAAATCAGTGGTAATAAATTTATGATCAAGAAAAAACTTTATGATATCAAACTTGATACAGTATGAGTTTGAACACCACTCTAAATCAATAACAAGTATTCACAAAGAACTAACATAGTGTGTACCAACAAAGTATTCACATAAAATTTTACAAGCAATAGACCGCACAAGTACATGCTAAAAACTTTTTCGAAAAATTCTTGCCTTCCTTCCTTACTACACTAGTTTCGCTATCAATTTTCCTACTATTCTTCTTCTTCTTTTTCCAATTATTTTTCTTCTTCTTCCTCCTCTTCTCCTTCTTATTTTTATTATTCTTTTTTATTCTTCTCCTGCTTATTCTTTTACTTCTTCTTCTTCTTATTCTTCTTCTTCTTCTTCTTCTTTCTCTTCCACTTCTTCTTCTTATCATTTTCTTATTCTTTTTTATTCTTCTTCTCATCCTAATTCTTTTAGTTCTTCTACTTTTTTCTTCTCCTTCTTCTTCTCCTTCTTATTTTCCTTATTTTTATACTCTTCTCCTCCTTATTCTTTTTACATTTTCTTCTTTTTCTCCTCTTCTTCTTCTTCTCCTCCTCTTCTTCCTCTTCCACTTCTTCCTCTTCCACTTCTTCTTCTTATCATTTTCTCATTCTTTTTTTATTCTTCTTCTTCCTTATTTTACTTCTTCTTTCTTCTCCTCCTTCTTCTTCTTCTCCTTCCTCCTACTCCTCATCTTCTTCCACTTCTTCTTCACATTATTTTTCTTTTTTATTCTTCTTCTTTTACTTCTTCTACTTCTTCTTCTTCTTACTCTTCTTCTCCTCCTTTCTCCACTTCTTCTCATCTTCTTTTCTTATTTTTCTTATTCTTCTTCTTTCTCAGATTCCTCATGAAATACTACCAATTCTCCTTTCCCTTCTTCTTCTTCTGCATCATGCTCCTAATCCATTCTTTTCCCATACTTCCTTTCTCTTCTCCCCCTTCTCTTCCCTTTTCCTACCCCTTTCTCCTCCTCCTCCTCTCCACCCCTCCTCACCTCTCTGCTCCCGCAAGACAAACTTCTCAACATTATCTCCAGCAACAAGATGCTGGAGAATCACGCGACTAGTTGAAGCGACCGCGACCGTTTCAAAACTGTATTGAAAATCAATGAATAATACTCATTTCCCTAACCCCGTCTGGCCGCTTCACTTTTCCACTGAGATTAGATTTTATGAGACGCTTTCAAAAAGTTTATCTCTGTCTCATTCTACCCCTCCCCTACCTCACATTACCCTTTCTCTTCCCCTCATATTCCCCCTCTCCCTTCCCATCATATTCTTCCCCCTTCCCCTACCAACACAAAACTTCTTCTCTCGACAACTGTTTGTTATTCAAATTCAGAGAAGCGAAACTTTTGAAACGCTATCCGCAATTTCAAATCGCTTTATTCATAACTTATTTTTTCGATGCAAAAAACCTGAATATAGACGGGTCAAATCTCATCCTATGCAAATACATAATATACTACTACACAATATCCATACATATCTCAATAATATACTCATAATATCCATACATATAATCCACTGCGAGACTATATTTTGTGCCAAGATAAGATATGAGCATCGAGATTGAACTTTTCTAACACGAGCTTCGGAAAAGTCTTCGTTCCATACTTCCTGAAAAGATTGGAATATGTTAGAAGTAAGTTTTGAGTTTTGACGCCCAAAGGAGGTAGTATATATATATGTCATCGAATATATCTCTGTATCACATACATCATTGCATCTCTATTTCCTATTTTCTATCAAAGAAAATGTATTTTGGTGTGAAAATGTGATCAATATTTGAATATCATTTTTGAACAAGCAGTGTTGATGAGATAGTACACAGGGAGATGCAGTTTCTGAGGGTACACTCTGATGTTGTTAGAAGTGGGTGAGAATTTCAAATTCATAGTATATGTCTGACGTATTTTTAGAGTGATATATGTGAGGGGAATATGTGATATAAAAGTAATATGGGATGATTGAAGAGCGAATGAATTCCACACGTGTTCTATCGCTGATGTATATCAAACATGAAGCCAGAATTACATAAAAATTCGGAATATTTAATATAAAAATAATATGGGATGATTGAAAAGGGAATTCCACAAGAGTGTTCTACCGCTGATATCAAACAGGAAGCCAGAATTGAATAAAAATTGGAGGTGGTGAAAAATGTGGAGTAAATCAAAACTCACCCGAGAGGAAATTCTTGGAGAAAATACTTCAGGAAAATGATTTTCTTACCTGAAACAGAATAAAATATGATATTGAATGAAAATCAGTATGACTGTGCATGGGATTACATCGAGAAATTTGAAATTGGATCTCGAAGATGTTATAGCCACAAATTCATTAGAATATCAAGCTGCTTATAGGTTTCGACTTATTTGTAGAATTTCTGTTAATATTATGTAACTCAATGATAAAAGAAAACACTGCTTGATGTTGTACTGTTGAAAATGTGACGTAGTAAATTGAAAAGATGTGGTTCAGTGATGTAGTAAAAAAAGCGGAATTGACAACATCAACTAGTGTTTTATTTTTTATAATCATTAATTAAAAGAAATTCCTAATTAATAATGCTATAGAATACTCTGAAGACTTCAAATTGAGTATTATGATTTAAAAGGCAATTGAATAGTTGCAATATCCCATTTCCTTCCATTTTCTTTTTTAAGTTTCGGTTGTCACATCATTATCAATCTCTGGTACACTAGAATCCTATAAACCCGTTATTCAACTCCCAGAAGAAGACAGAGAGTATAGGCTACAATTTTTTATAAGTGAAGAAAGTAAAGTATCAATATTCCTTTTATTCTAAATTTTTACCTCAGCTGCGTACTCTACTGTTACTCAACTATAGCAGGATTCTTTTAACTTGTCAGAAAACAGCTGATTTAACGTTAGTAAACGAGCGTACATCAATCAGCTGTTTTCTGACAATTTAAAAGAATCCTGCTATAGCTACTAGTTACTTTACTGTATACCTATTTTTGAACACCTCTGTATACTGAACATATTATCGTATCACGCTTTTTAATTTCATGAATTCTATTAAAATGCCAGTGAAAAGCTGACTAACTCTTGTTGTAAACAATATTGATATAGCTGCGTTCCATATGGTCTGACCAACAAACAAATAAAATAACTCCCCTGTGAAATGCAGCATTACTGCAAATACCCATTCATCATAATATCAATGACAATATACATGTCCACACGCTATTATCGATTTTGCGTTACGCAGATAATAAATACACAGGCGAAAACATGTTCACTAATTGAAAAGTTCCTCGATCGGAAAATGTCGCCTGGGAAATCATTATTATTTTCCGGCCTTGAATTACCGCACGGAAAACTGCCCAGGGTACATTTTGCGAGCCGAGTGGAAAAACTGGGTGATGTGAAAATTTCAACAACGGATATTTCGGGGATCATGTTGAGTGCTGGAGAGGAAAAATAAACAAGAGAGAGGCGCTGCGATAACAGAAACATATATAAAGAGTAAGAGAAAAAGAGGTATTGAGAGAGGAAGACTCATGGTAAGAGAGAGAGTGAGAGAGAGAAGAGCATTGTGACCATGATGATAGCTGAGGGACAATCATGTTCGGATTTTTCGTCAACTCAGCATGTTGATAATTGTTTGTTCACAGACCATCACCCATCCGCTTTTTTCTCTCTGGAAATACCTGTTCGGGGAAACTAGGGAATCTCATTAGCTGCTACAAACATCAGTATCGCTGTGTGCACCTAGGTGGAGGGAATTTCAAAGTTGACCGAGGCAACCATAGCGGAATTTTTGTACAATAAAACTGGACATTATCATGAGATAGGATAGGGCTTATGCATCCAAAGTATTGTCGCATTCCTAATTGTATAAATATCGTTCATAATATTAATTGCGTCTTCTATTCCTTCCATATTTCCAAACATAATATTGATTCATCGAAGAAATTGGTTTTTAGTTTTGAATAAATCAAGAGTGTAAAATCTAGTTCAAAAGCATAAACACATATGGGAATGAACCCAGCTGCGAATGAACTCGTCTGCTCAATCAGCATGAAACATAACCTTCAATGGTGATTTTAGAAATTGAATTTGACAAGTTACTTTGATCCTGCTATACTTTTAAAAAATATGTTCCAAAAATGCAGAGAAATCAATTCAATTCAATTAAAATGGGGTTAAAATGAAATGAATAACAACAATGATTGAGAAGTAACAGCATAACGACAAATGTAAAAATTATACAGTAGTATGGGGCATGAACATTATTATATGATCCCAGAAAACTGATGTTTTAAAAATAGGCTGCACTTGTTAGCTCTACCACTGTAAGGCTAGGCGTACACCGGTCAGTCAGGACAAGACAATACGAGATTAGTCACGTTTAGTCACAGTACTTCACATAGTTGCTTTCGAAGCAACACACACCGATTAGTCATTGCAACGGTGTGTGCTGTTTTTTAAGCAACTATGTAAATCACTGTGACTAAACTTGACTAACCTCGTCTTGTCTTATCTTGACTAACCAGTGTACGCGTAACCTAAGTTGTCGCAATTGAAATACATCAGATTTTCACGGAATATACTGTACGATCTATAAATAATTCACGCTTATAACTTATCAATGATTTACAATGCTTTCCAATTATAATAAATCAATGATTAACTGATTAAGGCTAGGCATTCACTGACTGTAAGGCTAGGCGTACACCGGTTAGTCAAGACAAGACAAGACGAGATTAGTCACGTTTAGTCACAGTAATTCACAAAGTTGCTTATGAAGCAGCACACACTGATGCAATGACTAATCTGACTAATGTGTGTTGCTTCATAAGTAACTATGTAAATAATAATTCCGTGTAACCTGGCTGGCTCAGGTCTGGTGTCAGAGTTTTCAGGTCACTCCTGATCAGTTCAGGGTCTCTGACGTGACTTAACGACTGTTTCTGGGCAGCCGGGACCCAGGGCTTAGCCTGTCCTCCGAAACACGATGAGTGGCTCGAGCTAAAATCTCACGGTCTGACCTGGGTTTGAACCCGGGACCTCTAGGTTACAAAGCCAGAACTTAACCCACTCGGCTATGGCCACTCCCAGTAACTATGTGAATTACTGTGACTAAACGTGTCTAATCATGTCTTGTCTTGTCTTGACTAACCGGTGTACGCCTAGCCTTACAATACACAGATGATTTACACTAATAATAATACAGTATCGATGACACTGATATCTTTGATGACATTGATACTTTGATATCTCCAAGCACTTTTGATATCTATTTCCTGAAAAACACTGTGCAATTTGAGAGTAAGAATAACATTCCCTTTGATAGCTTACTGCACACCCCTTACCATTTCAAAATGAAACCTTGCAAGAAGCGAAACTTTCACTTGACTTTCGCACAATTTGAAACAACTAGAGAGTAAGTGGGGGGCGTGCCGTTGGATATGAATTTGGAAACGGAACGGAACGGGGAACACTTTCGTAACGGAACGCACACTTTCTCGAAGGACACACTTGAAGAAGGAACACCACACCAGCTCACTCTCTCACTCGCTCACTCTCTCTCTCTCTCTCCCCCGCACCATGTACAATGTTCAGTGATTAAAACTTGTAACACGGGGCGACAGCACAGCAGCTAAGCCAACCAGCCAAAAGTCAGATCCCGGCCAGATTTGCACCAAACCCACGCTAACAGATTTCAGCAGGATCGTCCCTTCCAATGTAGTTGTCTACTTGGTTTCTTCTTGACTGCTTTCTTGGAGAATTATTTGAGATAATTCTTCTCTAATAAATTAAGAGACAAGATGTTGTCAAACCACTGATTTATTAGAAAATCGAGATGCCGGTTTCGGTTGTTACACCATTATCAATCTCTGGTAAACTGAAAATTTAACGTACAGAGCAGCAGTATTTATACTAACGGTAAAGTACCGCTATTGGTAGACGCTCTAGCCAATGACAGTGAACGGCTGCCATTGGCCTAGACAAGCTCCTCCCCGATTAGCGGTTCATTTCAACATTACAAAATGGCGATTTAAACAGAAAACATAATTGAATAACAATAAATAGCTACAATAACCTAAGAAATAAATGAAACAGTATTACGGAAGAATAAGAAAAACAAAGGAATAAACTAATACCGTAATATCCGCCTAACAAATTATGATAAAATGAGATTTGTGGTGTAGTATTGATTGAAATGAATTTGGTCATTCAAACTCAACTGTTGATCATCTTTTGTTACCCTAGTTATTTCTAGAGCTTCCAGTATGTTGAGAATTCTGCCCTTGTTATTAAAATGCAGAAACTCAATATTCTCCTCGGCCTTGAACTTATGATTATTTGTTACCAAATGTTCAGCAAAGTTTGAATCTCCATTACACTTATTCCAATCTTTGACATGTTCTTGTCTCTTCATTTATTATGGATAACTGCCACAATATCACCTTCACAACTACTCAAAGAGGGAATTCTTCTCTACTTGTTAATACAAGGCAAATATGGAGTTATCCTGGATATTTGAAGTATTAATTTAGATTTTGATAGTTTTTTTTCTCTTTTTTTTCCAATGTAGATGTATATGCCTGCTTCCATTTAATATGACGCTTGGCATTAGATAGATGGATATTATTTTTTCACGTTGCCGCTGATGACCGTAGAGTACGATGGCAAAGTAATAATATCTCTCTATCTATCCATCTAATGCCAAGCGTCGAATTAAATGAATCTGATTTTACATTAGATTGTTCTTAGATGCTATCTTAGAACAATATTTGAGACAATTCTTCTTTTTTTTGTTAGTATTACTGTACTCATACAAAGCAGTGTATGTAGGCCAGTAGGCCTACTCCCAGAAATTAATCAATTTGTATCACATTTGTTCTGGATTTGTATAGTTCTTTTCAATGTAGATCTCTACTGTTTTTCATCTTAAATGTTTGCTTCCTTGTAGAAGTATTACAGATTACTCTCCTTTTCTTGTTAATACTATTAATACAAAGCCTCCTATATGATATATATACTATTTATGATAGTTTCAATAAATTCGAGATTTTACTCAATCCTAACATATGACATACAATTTTTTGGGATCTGGATCGCCTCTTGCAAAGTAGAATTCTTTCATTGTCACAGTCAGTGTTTTGCTCTATTTTGACTATTTATAATACTGTATATTACTATTTAAATTGTATACTATTGTACATTGGTGTATAATTGTATAATTTTATACTATTGGATTGTTAATAGAAAACAGTTGATCCAAAGATGAAACTACCCTTTGTATTAATATTAATTTAATTCATGAATTTTCAACACATTGTTTGATATCTATAGATAATGGTGTAACTACAGAAACCCGTAGCTCATTCTCTAATAAATTATTAGTTCTGATAATTTCTAGTCTTCTTATTCATTATTTTTCCCAAAAACCTCTCTCTTCATTCTGATGAGTAGTAAAACAATCCTTGAAAGTATTCTCAAAGTCCCAGTATGGATAATATTATATTTATTGGCGAATCTATGGTTTCAGGATACTCTACATTATTATCTCCTTTTCAATCATCAACTGAAATCTTGGACACTTTTCTTTCTCCATACTTTTTTCTCTCAATAAGCACACCCTTCAATGAATCCGTGCGCCTCTATATTTATGATTAGCGAGCACTTGATCCAATCACTTATCACCTAGCAGCAAAGGTGAATTGTGCCAACTCACAGCCACCTTTTGTCCACAACCCCACGTTAAGTTGTTGAAAGGAAAAGAGGCAGAGAATAACGAGAGGAGAGGGGAGAAGAGGAAAAGAGGGAAGGAGGAAGAGGAGGCAACACTTAACGAAAAGTAACAGACAGCCAGAGACCCACGCGGCTACACAATTCACTGCTTTCCTGTCTTATTGAAAGCCTCCCCTACTCACAAAAACCCTACCCCCCTCCCACGCACTGATCCAGCCGTTCTTTTTCCGTCAATTCCCACTCTTTACTTCCTGGAGTATCAGAGCAAGCAATGTGGGATGGTCTAATTCTTCTTTGGCCTTTTGTACTCATTCTTCTTCTTTTTCTTCTTCACCTGTTCCTTCTCTATTTCCTCTTGATTTTCGTAGCTTTCTTCCATCTCCTTTCTTCTTCTCCTGCTTCTTCTTCATTCCTTATTGATTTCCCTAATTTCTTTTTTCAATCTTTTTCTTACTTCTTTAACACTATTTTCTTCTCCTTCTTCTTCCTCTTTTCTTCTCCACGCTTTTACTCTCCTTCTTCTTCCAATTCTCTTTTCACCTGTTCTTTCCCATCTTCTTGCGTTTCAAGTTTTTCTCCTCGTTCTGTTTCTTTTCTCTGTTGCTTTTGTTTCTCTTGTCCATAATTCAATCATTTTCATTCTCTTCCTCAATTCCTCAGTTTCCTTCATAATCTTTCTCCAATTTTTCTCCTCTTTCATTTTACCTCTCCTCTCTTCAGCCATATTTCCCTTCTACTTTCATCAACTCTATTTCAACTACTCTTACTCCTCTTATTTTCCTCTTTATTATCTCCCCTCTTCCACCACCACTTTCGTCTTCATTATCTTCTTTTTATTCTGTCTCTTCATCCATCTCTCTCTTCTCCATCCCACCCAAACAGAAAACTCAGTCTGATAGCAGCGTTACCTTCTCTACTTCCTCTTCTCTTTTTCATATCTCCCTCTATCTTCTTTCTCCTTTTCTCCTTCCTTTTCTCCCACTTTCTTCATCATCTCCTTCTTATTTCCCCTCCTTTATCTTCTTCTACTTCTTCCTACCAAAACCGAAACCTCTGCTAGCAGCTTCACTTACACTACTCCATCTTCTTCTCCTTCTACTCTCCTTCCTATTTCTCCTCCTTCTTCATCATCTCCTTCTCATTTCCCCTCCTTTGTCTTCTTCCTACCAAAACTGAAACATCTGCTATTCTCCTTTTCTTCCTATTTCTCCTTCTTCTTCATCATCGTCTTCTCATTTCCCCTCCTTCATCTTCTTCTACTTTTTCCTACCAAAACCGAAAACTCTGCTTACAGCTTCACTTACTCTACTCCATCTTCTTCTCCTTCTCCTCTTCTTCCTATTTCTCCTTCTTCTTCATCATCTCCTTCTCATTTCCCCTCCTTTATCTTCTTCTACTTCTTCCCAACCAAAACCGAAAACTCTATCTGCTAGCAGCTCCACTTACTCTACTCCATTTTCTTCTTCTCCATCTTCTTCTCCTCTTCCTATTAATCCTCCTTCTTCATCATCTCCTTCTCATTTCCCCTCCTTTATCGTCTTCTACTTCTTCCCAACCAAAACCGCTTACTCTACTCGATCTTCTTCTTCTTCTTCTTCTTCTTCTTCTTCTTCTTCTTCTTCTTCTCATTTTCCTATTTCTCATCCTTCTTCATCATCTCCTATTTGCCTTTCCTCCTTTATAGTCTTCTACTCTTTCCGAACCTGAACAGAAAATTCTGAAGCTGCAGCTGGTGAGGTTGTAGCCACACAGGCTAAGTGGGCACTCATTCACCGTACAAGTACCGGCAGACTTATTGCAGCACAGAAACCGTTTCTAGCCCCTATATGTTGGGTGCCCTGCCATTTCCCAAAAACACACTCTCACTCTTTCTCTCTCTCACACACACTCTCTCTTTATCTCCTAAATTCTTCTCTCAATCACTTCCATCCTACTCTCATCCAAGTTACACTCTCTTACTCTGTCTCACTCTCTCTCGAAATCCGTAACTCTTCTAGATTCTTCTCTTCATCAGCTCTATTATTGTCAATAAGATCTCTTTAATAGTATACTCTCTTTATTACTCTCAATACTTGTAGCAATAATCAATTCGAATTACTATTTTCTATATTTATTTGAATTAATTAAAGCGTCAAAACTTAAAAATTGAAACTGAAAACTTAAAACTTGAAACTTTAAATTTAAAACTTGAAATTTTCAACTTAAAACGTTAAACTTCAATCTTATAACGTTTTAAACTTTATTTTAAAACTTAATTCATTCTTCGAAAATTTTGAATTGTACTCGAAATTTATGGTGGAGTATTGTCTCATCTAGTCTCATACATTATATACGTTGTTAATTTCGTGATCCATAAGGCTAGGCGTACACCGGTTAGTCAAGACAAGACAAGACGAGATCACAGTTATAGCAACACACACCGATTAGTCATTGCATCAGTGTGTGCTGCTTCATAAGCAACTATGTGAATTACTCTTACTAAACGTGACTAATTTAGTTTCGTCTTGTCTTGACTAACCGGTGTACGCCTAGCCTGAGTCATAACGAACATCGTGTGATAAATAAGTATTCACACTAAAATATTGACTGCATATCGTAAATTCTAGTGATGAATCAATAGTATTATTTACGTTCCATCCACCTAATATTTATTCGATTCACAAATTTATTCATCACATATCAGTTAAAATGACAACATTTTGTTTTATTTTCAGATATTGAAAAATGAATTTTGTTCTCAGCTATCTCCTTCATCCTTCTTTTATAAAGCGCTCTCACTCCCTCTCTTACTCTCTCTTCCTCTCTTTAGATCGTGAGCCTTCTCTGCTCCTCTCCAACATCCACAACCTTTTCCTAGTCATCCCGCTCTCACTCGCTCGCTCTCTCTCCCTCAGATACTCTCTTAGATCCAGCTTTCCAACAGGTCCATCCTTCTTCTTACTACACAATGTTGCTGGCCCCAATAATATTCACCGACATCGACCAACAACCCCCCCCGCACTCTTTTCAAGGGGTGGGGGACGGCAAGTTGCCCACTTCATCCCTGCTAAAGAAACCTTTTCACCCCCAACTCAAACAAACCGCCCCAGCTACCGGCAATATGGTAGTTCGACCACCATAACGCTTCGCTTCTTACTTCAACATTGCTTCATTCTACCACCGTCTTCCCTCATTCAGTGTTCCATGATTATTACCTTCTTGATAGAAAAAGACTAAATGTTGTCATAACCACAAATTTATTAAAATATCGCGTGAAAACGATTTCGGTTGTTAAACCATTGTCAGTCTCTGTTAAACAAAAGTAAAAAGCAGCGTGATTACTACCTTCTTGAATAGAAAAGATTCGAAGTTGTCACAATCACAAATTAATTGAAATATCAAGATACCGGTTTCGGTTGTTACACCGTTATCAATCATTGTTCAACTAAAACAAGAGAAAGATCAGCAGAAAATATACTATGAAGCGGGCGATACGATTGGTAGCTGAATGACCTATCAAGGTGAACGACTGTCATTGGCCTAGACAAGCCACTCCCACAGTGGGCGGTTCATACAAACGTCAACAGCAATGGCGGTTCAAACAACTAATATAGAAAATCAAAAAATATTTACTACACGAAAAATATTAGGCTAACCACTTCATTAGACTACTTCACAGAAAATTAGTGCATTCCATCCGGTTGATATGCAAGTGAAACTATCAATATATTTCTGGTCTATCCCTTCTTCTTACTCTTCAGAATTATTGTTAGATTATTATTGGATAATGATTTATTATTAGGTTATTGGTATTGTTGAATTATTATTGTTAGGAACTTCACAGGATTACTTTCAAACTTTCATATCATAACACTCTCATCTAGGTGTTGTGAGAAACACAACTTCTTGAAAATACGAGCGGCTAGCGAAGAAACTATACAAGAAACTAAAGAGAGTAGATGCAGAACAAGTGATAAAGACTTGAATGTTATGTGTTTAGTTTTGCATCCGACTTGGCCTGAAGACGTGACGTCTTAGAAGGGGTGCATATCTAGACAAGTCCTTGATACAAGGATACAGGAAGTTCCGTGGTCTCTCCCACAGCAGATGATATCTGACGATTTTGAAGCAACTTGGTGGAAACAGGCCGGGAGAAAGGAAGAGGGAGAAGAGAGGAGAGGAATAGATAGAAGGGAGGAGGGAGATAGAGAGGGGATAAGATGGAGAGGGATGAAAACACAGAAAGAGCCAGGAAGACACAGAGAGAAAGAGAGAGAAGATTGTTCAACCACTATTCTAGAGTGATAAAGAGGAGGGTTGAAGGAGGAGGAGTGGGGGTGGGGAGGAGGAGGAGGAGGACGAGGAGAAGGGAGGAAGAGGGGGAGAAGTAGGAAGAGAGACAGATAAAGGGAGGAAGGAAGACACAGAATGATAAAGATGAGAGAGAACTTTCAGCCCCTATCTTATCTTAGGTTGAGAAGCATCTCAAGCCAAACACTCCTTTATGCATGAGCTGTGAAGTTATATAGTAAGGGGGGGAATGAAGAAGGAGAAGAAGGAGAAGAAGAAGAAGGAGAAGAAGGAGAAGGAGAAGAAGGAGCAGAAGAAGAAGAAGAAGAAGAAGAAGAAGAGGAAGAAGAAGAAGAAGAAGAAGAAGAAGAAGAAGAAGAAGAAGAAGAAGAAGAAGAAGATGCAGAAGAAGACGATGAAGAAAAAGAAGAAGAAGACGAAGAAGAAATAGAAGAATAATTGATTGGAGGAGAAGAACAAGAAATAGAGAATGGAAAAATTTCAATGAATGCTGAGTGAAAACAATTATAGAAGTAGTAGTTGAACTTGAAAGAATCAGTTCGATTCTACAAGTCACAATGTAGGCTATTCATCATATCATTTCAACTACATTACAGAAACATATATTACACATCAAAAAACTTAAATTATTGATAAGTTCACTGGTTGGTAGTTTTCGCCGTTTGTAAAAAAATTTGTGGAAGTATAATGGATATAATAATAATAATAATAATAATAATAATAATTTTTATTTCCACTTCTTTGCAATACATGGACAATAAAACACAATTCAAAAACCATCATAATATAGGATAATACATCGAATAAATCACACAAACATATTACATAGAGGTTACAAAGTGTCATAAATAAGAAACATCATACAAGTAGTATTATTAGTTCACACAAGTAATAATAATAATGTAAAATAAAGTAATAGTAATATGATAGTATAATAATAAATTTTGACAATGTGGTTGATTGCCTCACACACAAAATTATTCACAATATATGGAATACGCTGCTTCTGAGGCTTTTGTAGCCTGAGTTGAAGCTTAACCATACGATTATGTACTTAGATGGAAGAAAAACAAAACAATAGGGTGGCGGGTACAGAAACAAAATGAATATTATTCAATTACAATCAATGATATTGCAGAAAAGATACAATAAAAATATTAATTTTTACCTAGATTTCAACAAAACAAAAGTGATTATTTAATTCAATTCTACAAAATCTATCAATGAAGCATGTTCTCTACACCATTAAAAGATTGAAGCCATTCTTTAACATTTTTAAGAAATTTAAAAAGTGTAGTGGAGTCATGACAAGAAGGTGGTAACAAGTTGAAAAGTTTTGGTGCTAAATAAGGAAAAGATCTACGAAAAGATTCTTTATAAGGTCTCATATTCTAGTCCGGTTTGTTGCTCTCAGAGATTGACTGTATATATTTGGTTCCCCAATTACATTACCACTCCTAATATAAAAATTCTAAGTACTCTAAAAATATATAGATGCCTTAAGGGTAATATCTTTAAAGATGTGAAAAGAGGTTGGGATGAAATCTCCTCCCTTATGAAGTATCACTCTAATGAGTTTTTTGTGAAGTTATTATAGGTTTTACTGTTGTCATGTAGGTACCTCCCAGCAAGACAACCCATATTGGAGTCTAGATTCAACTAGAAAAATAAAGCATTCTTAATACTCCAATTGGACATATATATCGTAAGAAATAGAATTTTCTTAAAATGGATACCATTTCACATCTTATTTTCTTGATATGATTTTTCCATGTCAAATTTCTATCAATTATCACACCAAGGTACTTAATTGAGTCACACTGTTCAACTTGCATGCACCTGCTACAGGACACATTGATGGCTGAATCAATACAATCATCACACTTATAAAATATATCAGTAAAGGCAGTAGCCTCTCCTCTCAGATTAAATGAAATAAATTTTGTTTTGCAGCTGATTATCATATCATTGGTTCCAAACCAAAATTTCAATCTATTTAAATCCTCTTGAAGGAGTTGGCTAATATCGATCTCTTTGGAAAACTGTATGTTAAGGCGGTATCATCTGCAAATGCAGTTACCTTTCCATGAAACATTCCATTGCACAAATCATTTACATAGACTAAAACAGGATAGAGCCCAAAACAGAACCCTGCGGAACACCACATGCTAGATTTAGAGGCTCACTTATACTACCTGCAACTCTAACCTGCTGACTTCTATTTGTTAGATAACTACTGAACCATTTATGTGTAACACCTCTCACTCCGGATAACCATAGCTTACTCAAAATTATTTCATGTGAGACACAGTCAAAGGCTTTACATATATCAATGAACAAGCCAGCAACACTGTTACTAATGTTAGTCCCTTCATGCAATGTATTACAAACTGCTAATAATGCATCCTCAGTGTTTCTTCCCTCTAAACCATATTGATTAGAACTAAAAAGTGTACTTATAAAAGATATCAACCGACTTTGAAAGCTTTTTCAATGAGTTTAGCAAAGATAGGTAACAAAGAAATTGGTCTATAATTACCCATTTGGGTAGCATCTCCTTTCTTGAATATTGGAACTACAACTGCTCTCTTTAGTTCATCAGGGAAAACACCTAACTCAAAACTAAGATTTATTATATGTGCCAAAACAGGAGCTACTAGTTCACTGACAAGTTTAATAGCACAGAAATTCCATCTATCCCAGACGCCTTACAATCATTGAAATTTTTAGTATTACAACAATTTCATATGCAGAAACAGGATTTAGAAAAAGAGTTAACATAAGTTCCTGCAGGAACCATTCTTTGTATTCATTTGGCACATTAATAAAATTGTGTGAATTTTCCTTAAATTACTTACTATATTCACAAAATATTCATTAAATTTAGTTGCAACTTCATTGGGCTCTGATGAAACAGCTTTGTTCTCATCTACTAGAACAATATCTTTATTTTCTCTCCTATTGCAGCCGGTTAATTCATTTATTAATTTCCATTGGGCGCTTGTGTCTTTTCCTTTACTTTCAAACAAAGAATAATAATACGAATTTTTCTCAGACTTTAAATCAGCAGCCAAACAAGATTTATAATTTTTATAATATGTCATCAGAATTACATTATTTGGATGTTTTATGGTTTTTTTATACAATTGATTTCTTTTAGTTATTCGTCGATACAAATTATAAGTCATCCATGGCTTCAATGGTTTATAATTCAACTTCTGGTGCACCTTGACTTTTGAACTATCTCTAGCCAGTTTCAGTTTGTCAATAAAAGTTCATAAGCAACATTCACATCGTTTGTGTCATATATAACAAGCCAATCAATACATCTTACTTGCTCGTAAAAATATCAGTATTTAATTTATGAGTAGAATATACTGAGTTGTTTGAATTTTGTGAGCTACAATTTATTATATCCAGGAGACAATAAATCAAATAATGATCTGTGAAATCAGTTTTTATAACTCCAGCAGAACATAAAATATTATCTCTAGATCTTAAGAAAACGTGATCTATCGAAGTAGAACTGATTCTCGTAACTCTTGTTGGAGCACTTATCAATTGGTCAAGACCAAAACTTGCCATGAGCGTGAGGTATTCGTAATTTTCAGGAGTTACATCTTTCACGCAAATATTCACATCTCCACAAAAAATTAAATTCCTACAGTTTATATTTTCCATAAATGTTTCCAACTCATTTGTGAAAGCAGTGACACATATATTGATTTGTGAAAGGATTACCACTGTTCAAAACAACTGTAGTTCACTATAGAAATATAATGCCCTTTGATGTCCTTCACATGTCCCTGCATTGTCAACGGATTCACTCTAAATTTCTAAACCATTCATTGGGCGACTTTGATGTGAGGCTAGATTACAAACCACTAATAGCTAAAGTCCACTCTGGAAATAGAAACAAACCCCTTTCAAACCACAAATGTCCACGAATACAATCTAAATTTTCACTGACGAATTCTCTCCTCTATTCAAACCAACCTCAATTCTATTAGAGCGGGGGGGGGGACAGGAGGGTAAATATTAAAACATTAATCCGCATTGACAAACTGAAAGCTGCCTAACAATTTTATGAGCTCAGCCATCAACATACAACCATTATTTAGCATAGACGTCAGAAGCATAATATGCTGCAACTATCATTTTCTACCCTGAACTTCCTCAGTATATTATAGTAGTAGTGAGTGGCATGCTATGCTAACAGGTCTCTCAAACGCACATGCACACACACACACACACACACACACACACACACACACACACACACACACACACACACACACACACACACACACAAATTATATTCCCCACCTTTTCAACGCACAAACACACATACAAAGACAACAAATACACACAAACGCGCACTTACACAAAAACATACCCCCCCACAACTTTTCAAAGCAGTTCAGAAGCCTACTATGGGGATCTCATATATGTGGGGCTTTACACTGGATATAAAGTTTGTTGCATGGAGCTGGGATGAATAATTATTGTTAACTGAGTAATTACCGGGGATACGCTTTGAAATTCCCCTAGGTTTGCAATCGGTATCAGAAACTCATGGATTGGAATTCGTGAGTTTGCGCATGCGTGTGTGATATGACACGAACACGTGTTCTGTCTCCACGTTATCCTTGGTATTTTTGCTTTTCACTTTATTCTCCTTATCTCCTCTCCTTAGCTTCTCTCCATCTTCTAAACATTTCTACAAATAAGTTCTAAACATTATGCACCAATCTTCTATGGTTAATCATGTCAAGTGTTGATGAAAAGGATATCATTGGACAACCTTTTCCAAGAATGGACATTTATGTGGACGATTTTTTCTCCCTTTTTCTCTCTAGTACGTTCCCTTTTTTCTTCTTCTTTAGTACTTTTCTTCTAATCCTCCTAACTCTCTTCCTCTAGTATCTCTCCTTTCATTCTTCTTTCTTTTCTTCTTCAGTACTTACCTTCTCCTCCTCCTCCTTCTTTCCCTACTTCTCATCCTCATTCTCCTCCTCCTTCTTACTTAATCTCTAGTTGATTCACTCTTTTTATTTTCTTCTTCCTCATCTTCATGAGAGCTTTCCTTCTCTCCTTCTTTTCATTCTAATTCTTTTTTCACCTTCTTACTTTTTCATCAAATACATTCCCTTTTCTCTTCCTTCTTCTTAATTTTCTTCTCAAGAGCTTCACTTCTACCTCCTCCTCCTTCTCCTTTTTTTTCAATGGTGAGAGAGAAACACCCTCTTTTCCCGTCTTGACCTTTTACACCTTCATCTACTACTTCTTCTTCTTCTTCTCCTCCTCCTTATTCTTCTACTTCTTCATCTCCTTTTTCTTCATGTTCTTTTTCTTCATGTTCTTTTTCTTCTTCTCCATTCGTACTTCTCCTTCTTCTTCATGTTCTTTTTCCTCTTCTCCTTATTCTTCTTTTCCATTGGTACTTCTTCTTCTTCTTCTTCTTCTTCTTCACGCTACCTAGCCAGCAACCAGCATCTTCCTGTGTTTACTGTATCTTCCGGTCGAGTTGACCTATAGAGCGCGGTCTGTGTTGGAAATTAGAAGCAAGTTGCCACCAGAGTAACCCTTCTTGACAAGACGTTGGAAACCCTCACTCAACCCCCCACCACTACCTGCCAAAAGATGGGTGGTGGGGGGGTCAACCACTTGCTTTAGTTGACCACTTCAAAGATGGTCCCTGCCTAATCAACTGCCAAAAATCGATGCTTCAAACTAATATTCTCGTCATAATTATTCTCTGTGTTGGCACTTCAAACTTGCTTCTGAGACTTTGCTTGCTGGCTTGCTTTCAAGGTCTACGAGGTAAGAGTTCACTTAGTCAGTTCTGAGACATTTTCAATGAAGTAAGAGCAGTCTACAAGGTAATAGCAATCTTCACTTTGGTGATTGTTTCTTAGCTTCTAAATTCAAGTTTAAATACGATTTAGTTCTCTCGTTTTTAAATAGTTTTCAAGTATTTTACTTGAAATTGGTTCCTCAACGGATATAAGATCTGTAGCCTCCTTTCACAGTGAATTCCAATTGCATTAAATCAAAATTGTATTAATATACTCGTATTACAATACAATCAATAATAGTGTAAGTAGTAGATTCTTGATCTATTCAATTGGGACAGTAATATGACTTTCCCCTGATAATAATCATTAATTTGAAATTTGTTATACTTTTATTCTATATGAAAGTATAACTGTATTTGGCATATACTTTTAAATGATTGGAATAGGCCTTTTTGAGACAAATGAATTCTCATTCACTTTTATACACTACACAATGCAATGATTGAATACACAAATTTATTGATCACTTCTGTAATCCCAGTTTACAAGGCTTTAATTTTCTTTTTCTTCAAATTTGTTCCACTTTTTCTTCAAAGGTCCTGGTTGGATTCCACTTGACTCCAAGATATTTTTCTCAAATCACTTGCGTGTTTCGGAGGACACGTAAAGCCGTAGGTCCCGGCTGCCCAAAAAGTAGTCGTAAAATCAATCTCACGTAATTATTCCTCTCATAACCCACGCACAAGCTCAGGGCTAATAAAGTCATCACCCTCAGAAAAAATGTCCTTTTCTCGATCTCTTCCCTTCCTAAACCTTCCCTTCTCCACTACTCTTCCACCCCCTTATCTTCCTTTTTGTTTTATGATACAAGTTATTCAATCGTTCTTTTATCATTCTCTTATTCCACTCTTTTCCTCTTCTACTTTGTTTCTCCACTTTCTTTAGCATCTCCTAACATTCATCAGTATCCCTCCTTATTCTGTAACAATTATCCATATTCTCATTCAACTCTTCTTCTTCTCCACCTTGCTTCTCCACGTTTTTCAGCATCTCTTCACATTCATCAGTGTCCCTCCTTATTCTGTAACAATTATTCATTCTCTCATTCCACTCTTCGTCTTCTTCCACCTTGCTTCTTCACTTTCTTTCGCCTCTCCACACATTCATCAGTGTCCCTCCTTATTCTCGAACAATTATTCATTCCCACATACATTCCGACTGGCAAGACATTTCAAAAGTTATATATGCTCAAGACAAGTACGATCTCCATCTTGGATGCATTATTCATATGGGGAAAAGCCAAATGTTCTTCTTGCCTTATAATACTCTGTGTGCTCCCACCATACGAGGCCGCTCTACAAGCCAACATTTCGTTTATATTTAATAGCTGTTTCCCCCAGGTTGAAGAGTGTGTGTGTTTTGTTGACGAGAAGACTTCATATTCCCCCTGATAGTTGCATACAACATTAAATTTCCAGTTGTATACAGCGAGTGAGAATTGGGGTTATTATTAAGCTTATGGCTTTTTTGGTGGGAAGACCCTCTCGGGTGTTCCGCCTCGCCGAATAATCCAATGTTCACTAATGGGAAATATGGGAAACATATAGGTTAATGTTAATGAATTTGGGGTGGGATGGTGGAAATATCGTAGTAAGAATAGTGTTAGAACGATGGAAGTAGGGTGGTAAACAATAAGGCATGCATTTCGAAGAAGTGACGAATTAGTCGTTTAGTCACAGTAATTCACATAGCAGCATACACCGATGCAATGACTAATCGATGTGTGTTGCTTCATAAGCAACTATGTGAAGTACTGTGACTAAACGTGACTAATCTCGTCTTATCTTGTCTTGTCTAACCGGTGTACGCCTAGCCTAACATGAAGAGTTGTATATTATAATAGCGTGTGAGAATCGGGAAGGCATGTATTTTGAAAAAGTGATATTGAAAGTCAAGAAGTGAATGTCATGAATGATAACTTAATTTTTAATTATTAACGTAATTTTTTTGGCTCGATAACTGAAAAATACCTGAATAACAGAGGAATCTTTACTGTATTGTAGTTAAACACTAATACCAGATAATTTCAATACTCCTAGAATAGAAATTCACACGGCAACTAAACACATGATAAAATTCCATTTGAAATATTCGATTTACTGGAGGGTTTTTCTACTGAATTGGAAGCCTCAAGGTGTAAGATCCACAGATTGGAATATCGAGAAACCAGTTTCAGTTGTTACACCATTATTGAAATTCTAATTCAGTACTATTTCATTACAGATTATGAAATTTTGGTAAACTGAAACAAAAGTACAGAGCAGCAGAATATATACGATGGAACGAGATATAAAATTGATCGTTGACTGACCTATCACGGTAAACGACTGCTATTGGCAGACTAGCCACTCCCACTTATGCACCGCCCACTGTGGGAGTGGCTTCTCTAGGCCAATAGCAGTCGTTCAACTTAATTGGTCAGTCAACTACCAATCGCATCACTCCATTGAAGAAATAAGTGAGGAAATTCACTTCATCAATCTCTCCAGTGTATAAAAATTCTGCTCTTTGTACATTTTTTAGATTACCAAAGATTGATAATGGTGTAACAACATAAACTGATGTTTCGATGGTTTAATGAATGATAGTTAAACACAAAATATCTATAAAGTTGAAACGAAATATTTGGATCTCTAAAATTGAAATAAACGAGTCAACAGAAAAAATTATCATTATATATTATTTAAATATTACAATTTAAAATAAACTGTATCATGAATTATATAACTATAATGTAATATAATATTTGATCAATTGAGAATTCTTACTTGTAGGTCAATGAAGGCCAATGTTATAAGAGAGTTATAAGTAGTTAAAGGTAGTAAAAAAGCTTGCTATTTGTAGCCGTTGAGCTGAGACCGCACAGCTGGATGGTTACCCAGTGGGTAGATAGAATATCTTTAGACCATAGAACATCCATAGTAATAGATCATATTATATTCAGAACGCCAGTTGTTCATTCATGAAGTTATGAATGAAGAAATCAGACTTCCCCCCTCCCACTTTGCGTCTCACACCAGAGATCTCGTCAACCTTGAATGTAGGCTACCTCTGAAATTGAAATTCACCAATCAACAAAACAAAACACAAGTCAACTAATCAAACCCCAATGTATTTCGGCCTCTAACTAAATCACTAACGATAGGCAAACCAATAGTTGAACCACACGAGCTAATAATATAATACATAATGAAACTTGGAACACACTCGTGCTAATACTGTAACATAGCGTTCCAGGAACGTGAACTTCACAACAAAATGCGTGTAACCCTACACACAACTGTAAATGAACATTGCCAACAAATACCTAGCTCAACTAATCGCAATAGAATTTGGTAATAACAACAGGAAACCTGCGACATTAATTACATCAGCCAATGAGCTGCTTTCATTAAAGTCGACCGAATTAAATTTCGATACAGTTCTATGTGTGAACCCGGCTTGATCCTGAATGTAGGAGAGAGAAAAGAGAGAGAGAAAGGGACAGAGCGATAGAGAAAGAAAGTGATAGATTGAAAAGAGAAAGAAAGCTTAGATGATTTACTTTATCCATTAAGATTATGAATATATATATATAGTCCAAAGAGAAAGAGGCAAAGAAGGAGATAAATATAGATGACAGAGAGAGAGAGAAAGAGAACAAAACAGATGAATAGAAAGACATGAATCATCCAAAACAGAACCAAATCCACAGAATCCTCAACCATGAATTAAGCCACTTGATATTCCCATAATAAATTCGAAATTAATTACATTGAGCATTACTATTGGCTTAGATTGACGGCAGTAATTGGCACAAAACAACCACATCAATAATGTATCGATAACGGTGATTAACTTTTAACCGCGGTCGGCAATTATCTCATAGTTATTTGCCAATAAGTTGATTACGATTAGTGATAATTTTGTGGTCATACTTTACTGGACCACAAGAGTTAATCAAATGTTTCACGAGGGTCCTCAAACTCTAAAACAGGATCACTCGATTCGAATTTCAATATTACCATCAATTCTACTTTTACTATAGTCAGGGTGGGAATGGAGATCTAAGATGACGGATGCTACAACACTACCAACATTCCACATAAACACTTGAGAAATTCATGACTAATCCAAAACTTGATTAGTTTGAAGTTGATTTACGAAGTTCATTTTTGTTATACTCATGTCAATATTACCAATACCACGATATGAAGGATTGATAAATCATTAAAAATTGATAAATAGTTGAGCTGTACACGTTGAAAAGTGAAAAGAATAAAGAACGCAACGAAAGTGTTGTACTGCGTCAAATACAAGCCTACATTTATTCTGGGTAAGTCCTACTTTCAACTCAGGAAAGGTAACAGAAACGAATTTTTTTTTTATGAATGCAATGAAGTGGAGAAATGACGGCAATAAAAGAAGGGACGCGGTACAGATGAAGATGCAGGAAAAGAAGAAGAAGAAGAGACAGCAGAAGGAGGAAAAGAAGGGAGAAGTAGAAGAAAGAAGGAGAAGGAGAAGAAGAACAAGAAGGAGTAGGAGGAGGAGAAGAAGCAAGAAGGAGGCAAGGAGTAGTAAAAGAGGAAGAATAAGAAGAGGAGGAAGAAGAAGAAAATGACAAAACGAGGATGGAAATTAGAAGAAGAAGAAGAAGAAGAAGAAGAAGAAGAAGAAAAAGAAACAGAGGTAGTAGACGAAGAAGCAGCAGCAGGAGACAGAAAGAGCAAGCAAGAATGATACATAAAATAAGAGGAAAAGGAACACGCAGAAGAAGTAGAACAAGAAGATTATGATGAAGAAGAAAGAGAAGAAGGGCAAGAAAAAGACGAATAAGAAGTATAGAAGAAGAAGGAATCGGCGAAGAAGAAGGAGGAGGAGAAAAAGAAGGAGCAGGAGGAGATGTAATGATTGGAGTTTGATGAATGATAGTTAAACACAAAATATCTATAGAGTTGAAACGAAATATTTGGATCTCTAAAATTGAAATAAACGAGTCAACAGAAAAAATTATCATTATATATTATTTAAATATTACAATTTAAAATAAACTGTATCATGAATTATATAATTAAAATGTAATATAATATTTGATCAATTGAGAATTCTTGTAGGTCAATGAAGGCCAAGTTTATAAGAGAGTTATAAGCAGCATAAAGTTATAAGTAGCATAAACGCTTGCTACTTGTATTAACAAGCCGTTAAGCTGAGGCCTCACTGCTGGATGGTTACCCAGTGGGTAGATAGAATATCTTTGGACCATAGAACATCCATAGTAATAGATCATATTATATTCAGAAAGAACACCAGCATGACTTTATGAATGAAGAAATCAGACTTCCCCCCTCCCAACTTTGCGACTCACACCAGCGAGCTCGTCAACCTTGAATGTAGGCTACCTCTGAAATTAAAATTCACCAATCAACAAAACAAAACGCAAGTCAACTAATCAAACCCCAAGTACTGTATTTCGACCTCTAACTAAATCACTAACGATAGGCAAACCAAATAGTTGAACCACACGAGCTAATAATAATACATAATGAAACTTGGAACACACTCGTGCTAATACTGTAACATAGCGTTCCAGGAACGTGAACTTCACAACAAAATGCGTGTAACCCTTAACGAGCACACATACACAACTGTAAATGAACATTGCCAACGAATACCTAGCTCAACTAATCGCAATAGAATTTGGTAATAACAACAGGAAACCTGCGACATTAATTACATCAGCCAATGAGCTGCTTTCATTAAAGTCGACCGAATTAAATTTCGATACAGTTCTATGTGTGAACCCGGCTTGATCCTCAATGTAGGATTGATTGATTGATTGATTGATTAATTGCCTTTATTAAGGGCGGAGTTAGGACTCCTGGTCCTCTCTACCACACAACCCTTTACAATATATACAAAATATACAATTCATTTTACAAAATACAAATGAATAGAATAATAAAAAAACAGGATATAGTTAATAGATTAGAAAAACTTCATAATAGTAAGTAAGTACATTATAGTAATATTTAGAACAGAATTCTACATTATTTTCAAAATTTAAATTACCATTCACTCACACATGCACACAAGCAAATTATTAATATCAAGCTACCACAAATTTCAATTTCCTATAGTAAATCGGACATCATCTTAATGGGAAAGAGAGAAGAAAAATGTATATAAAATCAGCTAAGGAGAGATGTCAGATAATTAAAATATCAATTAGTTAACCAAGCTCGGCCCACGCCTAAACCGCGCCACCCGCTTCCAGCCACTTCAATACCGCCACGCCAAACTGAGCTCGACTATTAAGGGTCTTTACAGGTGAGGGTAATCGATTCCAGATGCGACAAGCTGTAACATGAAACGATCTATTGTACATGGATGTTCTGTGATTGGGAATAACCAGTAATTGAGATCCATGCCTTGTACCTCTGCCACTTCGTTCTCTTATGAAGACAAACTTATTCGCTAAATATTCAGGACACTTGAAATTGATTAAGTCATAGAGCAGCATAAGTGTGTGATACGCCCTCACAGGTCTGAGCTTCAGTGCACCAAGCTGCTGAAAATATGGAGTGATATGGTCATCCCTTCGGAGGTTGTAAATAAAACGGACACAGTAGTTCTGTGCTCTTTGGAGACGTTCGGACAAGATAACGGACATGTCATTGACAACAATGTCGCAATAATTAAAATATGGGAAAATCAATGACTTCACCAACATCACCTTCACCCTGGAATCAAGTCACTAATCTTTTTAGGGGTGAATTCCGCAAATACTATATTGCATGTTATGTTGATTTAATAAGGTATTTGCGGGAATTCCTCCTAAAAAGATTAATGACAATTCCGTTAGAGAGAGAGAGAGAGAGAGAGAGAGTATGTGAGAGAGAGAGAGAGAGAGACAGAGCGATATATAAAGAAAGTGATAAATTGAAAAGAGAAAGAAAAATTATATGATTCACTTTATCCATTAAGATTATAAATATATATATATAGTCCAAGGAGAAAGAGGCGAAGAAGGAGATGAATATAAATGAGAGAGAGAACAAAACAGATGAATAGAAAGACATGAATCATCCAAAACAGAACCAAATCCACAGAATCCTCAACCATGAATTAAGCCACTTGATATTCCATCTATTCCCATAATAAATTCGAAATTAATTACATTGAGCATTACTATTGGCTTAGATTGACGGCAATAATTGGCACAAAACAACCACATCAATAATGTATCAATAACGGTGATTAACTTTTAACCGCAGTTGGCAATTATCTCATAGTTATTTGCCAATAAGTTGATTACGATTAGTGATAATTTTGTGGTCAAACTTTACTGGACCACAAGAGTTGATCAAATGTTTCACAAGGGTCCTCAAACTTTAAAACAGGATCACTCGATTCGAATATTACAATATTACCATCAATTCTCCTTTTACTATAGTCAGGGTGAGAATGGAGATCTAAGATGGCGGATGCCACAATACTACCAACATTCCACATAAACACTTGAGAAATTCATGACTAATCCAAAACTTAATAAAGTTGATTTATGAAGTTCATTCTTGTCATACTCATCTCAATATTACCAATACCCCTATATAAAAGATTGATAAATCATTAAAAATTGATAAATAGTTCAACCGTACACGAGGAAAAGTGAAAAGAATAGAGAACGCAACGAAAGTGTTGTACTGTGTCAAACACAAGCTTACATTTATTCTGGGTAAGTCCTACTTTCAACTCAGGAAAGGTAAAAGAAACGAATTTTTTTTATGAATGCAATGAAGTGGAGAAATGACGGCAATAAAAGAAGGGACCCGGTACAGATGAAGATGCAGGAAAAGAAGAAGAAGAGACAGCAGAAGGAGGAAAAGAAGAACAAGAAGGAGTAGGATGAGGAGAAGCAAGGAGGAGGCAAGGAGTCGTAAAAGAGGAAGAAGAATAAAAAGAGGAGGAGGAAGAAGAAGAAAATGACAAAACGAGGAAGAAAATTAGAAGAAGAAGAAAAAGAAGAATAAGAAGAAGAAGAAAAAGATACAGAGGTAGTAGACGAAGAAGCAGCAGCAGGAGACAGAAAGAGCAAGCAAGAATGATACATAAAATAAGAGGAAAAGGAACACGCAGAAGAAGTAGAACAAGAAGATTATGATGAAGAAGAAAGAGAAGAAGGACAAGAAAAAGACGAATAAGAAGTAGAGAAGCAGAAGTAGTAGGAGAAGAAGAAGGAGGAGAAAAAGAAGAAGCAAGAGAAGTTGGAATGAAGAAGCAAGAAGGAGGCATAAAAGAAGAAGAAGAGGAGGAAGAAGTAATAGAAAAAATGAGGAAGGAGAAGAAGAAGGAGAAGAGGAAGAAGAAGGAGAGTAGAAGAAGGGAAGAGGAAGAAGTAGAGAAAGCAGAAGTAGTAGGAGTAATAGGAGGAGGAGAAGAAGAAGAAGCACGAGGAGGAGACGGAGAGAAGAAGCAAGAAGGAGACATAGAAGATGATGAAGAAGAAGGAGATGTGGAGGTAGAAGGAGAAGATAAGGAAGAAGAAGAAGTAGCAGGGGGGAAGGAGGAGTAAGAAAAACGAGTAAAACTGAGTTGGCTTTTGCCATCAATTTATATGCCAATTTTTGGCAGGCTTGATTCGAAGTTTATTGCTGGCAGTCAACTGATGGATTAACTTTCTTTCTCGGGATCCTTTCGAGGCCCAATTTTTCCCCTAAGCCTCCCTATATTTATGACAGTGCAAAAGATGACATTTCAATGGCTGAAAGATCAACCAGGTTAGCCGATGCTGCTTTATTCACTTCTCAGCCATGGCAAGAATCGAAAGTAGGCTGAATAAAGGATTAAGTGTAGAATAATTGGAGAAAGAAGGAAGAAGAGGAGAAGAAAAATGAGGGAGAGGAGGGATGAGAAGGAGAGAAGGAGATGAAGATAAGAATCGAAAGAATTGGTGAGATAAGGCACCTAATAGCTATTGTGGAAATCAATCAATAGACAAGAAAAGTCTTCAACAAGTTGTGGAAGGTTGAATAATTGCAAAAAGTTATTGAGATTCTACAGTACTAATAACATTGAAGTACAGTAATGAATATAAAACAATGAAATACAGTACGTAATTTTCCAAGGTTATTTAAGCGTCCAGTTATTCGTCGTACCTTTCACAGTATATGAACGAATACGAAATAATAGGTATATTCTTTTAATTTGGCGGATGGCGAATAACTTTCATTTTACGTTTCTTTGGTAAACAGCTGATGTTGTGTTGATTTTTTCCACATATATACTGTATATTACATGTAAAAAAACATGTTTAAAAAAAATCAACAGAACATCACTTGTTACCATAGAAATGTTAAATGAAAGTATTTTAAGCTTTTAACCAAGCTAGAAAGACAATTTTCAATTTTAGAAAAGTTATTTTTGATGTTATTTCTCTCGAAATAAGTTTGAAAAATTGGTGGATGGGTTAATGTTCGCCTGTAATCCCATATCAAATTCAAATATTTGACAAAAGTATGGCGATGACGGGAATAAAAAGTATTCCAATACAATGTTATGGACCCATTCACACCAATAACGACTCTGTTATTACACAGTCTCTGTAAACAGAACATTTTCCAATGTTTATTCCTCAAAATATTATCGAATTCGAGCAGATGGTGCTTAATTGACATGAAATCCACCACAACTCCACAAAACACAGTTTATTTGACCCAAATCGGTCACCAAACTACTTCAAAATATCCAGTTTCAATCTGTTAAAATCCTCTCAACTCCCAGTTGCTCGAAAACACACCGCTTGCCTGACACTCGCTGAATAGCGATGAGCGCCAGAAAATTCTCTGTGACCCCTTACCCCCCATTTGAAACCCCTCTTACCCCATTGGGAATCCCCTTACCCCCCCAAAGGACCCTTCTCATCGCCCACCAAGTCACACACAAGGAAAGCATGGGGGAATTCCCAGGGGAACGATCACGCAAAAGATACGTGAACGGTTAGTACGTGATGTCATGTCGTGACGTCATCGTGTTTTATGCACGTGTCACGTGACATGACATCAATATTGACAAGTGATGCGCATTCGTGAGTGAATGTTGTTGTGTTGATAAAGATACTTGGTCTAGTCACTTGAAGAGCAGTGTCACAAGACTAAAACATTTTGTAGTATCAACAGATAAATACAGAAAAAGTTGCTTTGTTTATGATATATATATTTGAAGTTTATGCACTCGGATACAGTTTACCGTTTACCTTCAAATTTGCTATTTATATGTGAAATTATAAAATAATAGAATAATTTATAATATGTTTCGATTTTCATCACAGGATAATCATTCTATATTCTATTAGTTTCGATTATTATTAATATTATTATTATTAGTTGTTATTAGATATCATATATTATGTTCATCATCTTTTTCTAATTCGAGTCTATTTTGATTAGTTGTATTTCTAATAAATGAACAAGGAATTATAAAATTTTAGATTTTATAAAATTATAAAATTTTAGATTTTCAAAATTATGAAATTAGAGACCGAAGATGAGATGGAAAGACAGAATAGCAGCGGACATGCAGGAGAATGGTTGGAGGAGAGAGGAAGCATTGGACAGGGTGCTGTGGAGAAGCAGACTACGAAGAAGGAATGCCGACACCATTTAAATGAAATAAAGGCAAAGCCAAAGAAGAAGAAGAATTATAAAATTTTAGGCATTTTACCCAAAAATAAAGGCAGGCATTTTATCCCATTCTCTTTCTCGCTCTATCTATCTCAATTTCCCTACCTACCTTTCGCCTTGTAAAAAACATGCACTAAACTAAACTAAAACTAAAACATGCACTCAGCTAATATAAGTATAGTATTTAGCGATGCGCTGTGATAAGACGTTGGGAGCTTGCAATGCACCAGAGACGTAAGCACTGTTGTGAATGTCCTGATAACACTCCCATGTGGCTCTAATTGAATTCAACTCGGTTTGTTTTCTCTCTCACTCACCCCCTCTCTCTCTCTATCTATCTAGTCCTCCGTTCACTCCTATGCAGTATGAGATCATTTAGACAGTAGATCTACAGCGTAGATTGTAGCTGGCGGTCTCATCTAGAGCTTTGTTTCATGTGACTGGTGTGTTGCCTACTCTCAACAGTCCCTGAGCTGTGATTGGACGACCAATTAGGCTATCGCAAAGTGAATCAGGCAACTGGGGAATACCTGCTTGATTTATTTTGTTCTGTTTTGGAAATTTGGAGAGTTTTCTATGGTGTAAGAAATACTTCGGGCCTGTTTTTGTGGATATGATGAGATTTTGAATGAGACTCGTTCAAATCCACCTTTTAATATGGCAGTAAGAAAAATGAAGACAGATAAGGGGTTCAAATACTTATGGATACGTAATGGAAGGATTCTAGTTAGAAAAACAGAAGGTCAACCTGTCATTGTGCTTGAACATCTAACAGACATAAGTAAGCTCGAGAATTTCAATTCTAAATCTAATCAGGAATCTGTTTCAGAATGATGATTATTGTGTTTTTGCATATTTACTTGTCAAGTCTGTTATTTTATTTAAGTTATGTCTGATATTTTTTTATTCAATAAACAAAAAATTAATTCATGGTAGATGGTGAGGTAAAAACATTTAATTTAGTATTGCAAAATATTAGGAGTATGAGAGAAAACTTCATGTTATTTGTTCAGGAATTGGAATCCTTAGATAGATTGCCTGAGATAATAGTCTTAACTGAAGTCTGGATTTATGAGGAAGAATTGTTTAATTTTATGATTGATGATTATAATGTCTATGCCAACTGTAATGCAAATTATAGAGCAGGTGGAGTTATTATATATGTTAAGAAATGTATTGAATGTTTGAGCTATAGTAATATAAGTTTTGAGTCTGCAGACGGGTTGAAAGTTGTTGTCAATGTAAAAAACTCAAAACTTAATATTCTTGGTTTTTATAGATTTAATTTTATTGATAAGATGAAGTACTTATCAGAGCTAGATGATTACTTACAAGTTGAAGATGTTAACACCATTTATGCAGGTGACATTAATATTGATATTATAAATGATGACATTATATCTGATAAGTATTTACTTCTGTTACAAAGTCATGGTTTCAATATTCTCACAAATCAACCCACGAGAGTGATTTCTGGAACGTGTATTGATCACGTTGCAATCAAGATGAAAAAGAAACCTATTAATATAGATGATTATGAATTAGAGATTCATGATATAGGAATTACAGATCATTCTTTACTAAATTTAAAACTCACTGAACTTTTCTCACATCGAAATACTGAAAATCTATTGAATACAAGATTGAATTTCAAAAGATTAGAGAGTGACCTTTCTATGATAGCATGGTATGATATTTATGGGATGCAAGATACTAATGTTGCACTCAGTGCATTCCTGGAAAGATTTTTAGATTGTATTGATGCAGCTAAAGAAACAATAACAATCAAACGTAAAAATTATCCTATAAGGCCTTGGATTAGTGAGGGTTTAGTTTGTAGAATTAAGAAACGTAGGCAGCTTTATAAGAAAACAAGACAGCAACCATATAATAAGAAACTTGAGCTCTATTATGAAAGGTATAAGAAAACACTAAAGAATGACTTGAGGAATGCTAAGAATAACCACTTGCGAGAACTCTGTAATAATTGTAAAAATAATAAAGAGCAATGGCTTTTTATTAATAGATTAATTGGAGTAGGAAAGACAAAAAAGAAAGTCATTGAGTCGATAAAGCTAGATGATGATGTGAATATTGATGATAAATATCTTATTGCAGAGAATTTTAATAATTATTTTCTTGACATAGCACAGCAATTAAAAAATGAGCTTGAAATTGTAGATGATAATATTGACACTAAATATAACAATTATTTTCATAACCGTTATGAGCATGAAAACTCATTTTACATGTTTCCAACTTGTGAAGTTGAGGTCAGTAATTTAATAGATAGAATGGAAAACAAAAATTCAACAGGTTTTGATGGGTTGAGCATTGATATTTTAAAAAGAATGAAGAGTTATATATTAAAAGTGTTGGTACACATTTTAATTTAAGCATGGCCAATGGCATTTTTCCTTGTATTCTGAAAAAGTCTATTGTCATACCCCTTTTTAAGGGAGGTGATTCACAGAATATGGGCAATTACCGACCCATTTCACTTCTATCAGTTTTATCAAAACTATTAGAGAGATTAGTAAAGACTAGATTAGTTAATTTTCTTGAAATGAGTGATTTTTTCAGTGAGAATCAGTTTGGCTTCCGTAAAGGGAAAAATACTCAGGATGCATTATTGAAATTTACCTCAGAGCTATTTGAAGGAAGAATAAAGGAAATCAAGTTGCAGGATTGTTTCTTGATTTGAAAAAAGCGTTTGACATGGTGGACCATGATATATTACTTGAAAAGATGAATAAGGCTGGAATAAGAGGAATTTGCAATAGTTGGTTTGAATCGTACTTGAAGGGGAGATCTCAGCAGGTGAAGTTGCTTGATATGTTGAGTGAGGAAGGGCAGGTAAAATACGGAGTTCCACAGGGCTCTGTGCTGGGAGCTGTATTGTTTATTATTTACATAAATGATCTGTGCAAAGGGAACTTCAAAGGTAGAGTGACAACTTTTGCCGATGATACGGCCTTGAGCTATGATAAAAAACTGTTTCCGGGATTAAGGATGAAATAGAAGAAGACCTTTAGCAGAATAAGAATATGGTTAACAAAAATAGATTGGCATTGAATGTTCTAAAACTAATTTTTATAATTTTCCAACTAAAAAGCCCAACTGTTGTTATAGATAGTATCAAGTACCATGACTCGAACTGTGTTGCTCATGAAAATTGTGCATGTACGTGCATTCCACAAAACCAAATCAATAAAGTATCTGGGAGTTATCTTAGATGAAAACCTGTCGTGGAAAAATCATATAATGAAATTGAAAAAGAATTAGGTCTAAGTATTTATAAATTCTACTACTTAAGAGATTTTTGCTCATCTAGTGTTTTAAAAATGTTGTATTACTCTCTAGTTGAATCAAGACTGATGTATGGCATTATTTGTTGGGGTGGAGCTTATTTTACAAATTTTAGGATTCTATTGACAGCTCAGAAGCACATAATTAGGCTTATCACTAATCAGAGCAGAAGAGTAAATTCATTTCCATTATTCACAAGAAACTTTACATTTTGCCTTTTAAGATATTTGTACATTTTTAGAGTAACTCAATTATCTTATAAAAGATGTAGTGAGTATAATAGGTTTTTCAATGTTAGTTATAGAAGAGAATTGCAGCTAATTTTGCCTCTTCCTAGATTGGAAGCTTACAGGAGATTCTACAATTTTATTGCACCTAAATCTTTCAATGTCTTGCCAGCGAGTGTAAAAGAGTCTGAAACGTTTTACAAATTTAAAAAATTATTATTTGCTTGGCTTTTTGAAGTTGAGAATATGGAAAAGCTACTTTTTGACTAATTCAAGCTCATTCAATAGATATGTTGGTAATTCTTGCTTGGAAAGTTGCTGATTACAGAAAATTTGAAAAAAAAAATTTATTGTGTTTTTATCAATGTGGTTTTGGAGTACAAACAGCACAACTATCGTTTTTATTTTCTTATTGTGATGGTAACCCTCAAAACGGACCATAGTGTCTACGGAGGGTACCTATATTCTTCTAACTTTTTGTAAATTATTTTTGTAAATTCATGGATAATAATTATGTTATTTAATTATTTTTATTTATTTATTATTCCTAGTTCTATTGAAATATCATTAGTCTTAGTTCTACATATTTTTTGCGTATTTCATTTTCTGTATTAACATACTGTTATTTTTATTTTCATTTTGTATTGTCCGAAATTGTCCGAAATATGAAAGAAGAATAAATTTATTTATTTATTATTTATCTATTTATTTATTTATTTATTAATACACTGTTACGACAGTTTGAGTGAGATTCATTGGAAACATACATTTGAATAGACTGTTATGACGATTTGAGTGTGATTGAATGCAAAATACTTTTATTTCAAGTGTTTTTTGGTAACAGTAAGAGCAGTTTGAATTAGATTGTTCTGAAAATGTTATTAGTAACGTTTCGGAAGTCCTTCGATGTAATCAGATTCTATCTCGACTAATCCAAATCCGTGGCAAAGCGTGGTACCCGGCGATGACCGGTTAAGTATACCACGCTTCGCCACGGATCTGAATATTAACTTAATGTTTTTGACTGGTCACTTCATGAGTTCTTCTGAACTTGAATGACTTCTTGATTTCAATTCATAACTTGAATAATTTCTTGCCATTCCAGTGAAGCACTTATCAAATCCAAGAACGCAGAATGATTAAGTTCTATCATAGAGAAGAGATAGTAGATTCTAATCTGTTATCTATGGTTTCTGTTATCTATGGTTCTATTCAATCTGTAATAATTCTGAGTAATTCTGATAATAAGCTTACTCTTATTTATTCAGAAAGAATTTTTAAGCTTCTTATCCTCTTGAATCCATCAAAACCTCATGAACCCAATCTCCTTTACATGCTGTACATGTGATTTCATGCCAGTAATATTCCTTTCACAGGTATTATCCTCGATATGTCTCGAGAAATACTATATAAGATGCAGGCAAGTACATTTGGCTATCTGCATTCACAAGCCTCAGATGTTGAATAAGGATTTCGGATCATAAGGATTTTCCAGCTATGTCAAAGCTTTATTACCCTGATAGATCCAATAATTCACGCTAGCGGACATTCTTCTTTCCTCTGCCATCCCTATCCTCCTCCTCCACCTCCTCCTTCCTTTCCGCAAAGAATTTTCGTCCATCTCCAAAACTCCACCTGCTCCTCTTCTTTCTTCTTCTTCTACTTATTTTTCTCATCTTCCAGACTTCCTCCTCCTTCTTTTTCTAATTTTTCCTTGTTCTCCTACGTCCCCTTCTTCTTCATCACCTCATCCTCCTCCCTCTTCTTCTTTTTCTTCTCCTATTACTTCTTCTTCTTCTTTTTCTTTTCCTACTTCTAATCTTATTTTTCTCTTTCTTTTCTTCCTCCTCTCTTCTTATACCTCCTCCTCTTCCTCCTCCTCCTCCTGCTTCTTCTTATTTTTCCATGTTTTGCTCCGTCCCCTTCTTCTTCTTCTTCTTCTCCTCCTTCATCTGTTCTTATCTCCTACCTCTCCTACTTCTTCTATTTTCTTCTCCTTTCAATTTTATGCCTATCTCTCTTCACCCTCATCTTCTTCTTCTTCTTCATCTTCTTCTTCTTCTACTTCTTCTTCTTCTCTTCCTCCTTCTTCATCTCTTCCTTCTTCTTCTTCTTTCTCGTATCTTCCTCCTCCTCCGTTCTTCTCCTCATCTTCTTCTCCTCCTTCTTCCTTCTCCCCTTCTTCACCTCCTTTTGCTATTCTTCATTTTCTTCCCTTCTCCTTCTCCTCCCCCCTCTCCCGCGCCTCCGCCTCCACCTACTTCCTTCCTTTCTTTCCCCATCCGCTAAGGCTTTTCGTCGACCGGAAAATCTTTTCCACGCTTTTCACGAACAGTTTCCATTTCTAGCGTTGGATTTATATTTGAATAGAGGAGCCGAATCCATTCAGGTCGATGTGCAATGAGCGTAACGCTGAAGTCGTATAAAAGTGGAAGCTGCTCCAGATGAATGATTATATACGAATCACACTTGCCAATTTTCGGGTGAGATCCAATTTGATCAGTTTATATTATTCATTTATGTAAAAATTGAGAAGAAAAGAATGAAATGAATATTATTTCCTTTAAACAAAACATATTAAAACTGGTAAATAATACAAATAAGAAAATACACACATATCAAGACATTAAATCCATAATATACGAAACATAACACACTGATTGAAGTTTACGTCTAGGCCATAAAATATAGATCTAGTATGATTCATTAACAAAATCGTCATCGTAAATACCATAAACATATTCCTATCATCGAGTATAATTCATTATCTAGTAATTTGGTATCAAGTAAATTATTATTTGATATATTTAATACTGTATCTAGTAATTCAGTTAAAATATTGAAATTAAAAAGAAACTTTGTTCCTTTCTCAAACAAAGCACACATCAAATTCATTTGAATTACAGGAATAAATTCATACATAATATCATCATGTGGGAACTCAAGTGAATTCATGAGCACTAGGCTACTCAAGAGATAAAGGAGTGTTCTTAAGTGAATTTTCAAATTATTCTTTTAAGAAATTTTGATCAACCAGGAAATATCGATGAAACTATCATTTTGACTGTATTATTCTCAGACTCTCAATAAATGAACTCATTACATTCATTGTATTATTTATAATATCTGTTCACAGTCATAGTAATTAAATGTAATCGTACCTTAAAATAAACAAAAGTAGACTATCAATCCGATAGCAAATACAATCACCCTGAGGAAACATCGTCATCCGAATGAACTAGCTATGACTAGTCTATGTTACTAGTTTCAAAACTAATTAAAAAATTTCCCTCTTTATAGCTTTTTTCTCTTCAGTTTGCAATAATGACGTTCACTTCTGAATTAGAATCCATCAGTCAAGTAACATAGAAAAACTCCTGATAAAAACTTCTTTTCAACACTTTTTTCAAAATAGTCTACGATACGATCATTGGCCGTTATGCAACTTGAGAAAATTGGATTCACTTGGTTCAAGTAATTAATTTACTCAGCTGCAATCTATTCACAAGAATCAACCTTCTTTGATCAGATTGGATTTACTCGAGTCGCACTTATTTACTTAGTCTGAATGTGAACCTTCCCAATGTACTTTAAAAGATCAATAACATTTCATTCGATACCTTGACTTGACGTCTATCGATACTTTCAATCCAATACACCGAGTCGATAAAAGGTAGAAATGATTACAGTGGGGTCGAACGAGCAAAGCAATTCGTAAGATGAAACTCAGCACTCTGGTTGGAAAGTTCCTTTGGGAAGGTTTACCAGTAAGTGAATAAAGAGGAGAGAAGGGGGAAGAAGTAAAGAAGGAGGGAAGAGGAGGAAGATTAGAAAGAAGAGATCATGAGAGAAAGAGAAGAGAAGATCATGAGAGAAAGAAAGGAGCAGCAATTGGGAAGAGGAGAGTAACCAGAGATAGATAGGAAGATAATACTTTGGTAAAAAATTATCAACTTTAAAAACAATAATTTATACCCAAAATATAAAAATTAGTATTCAATGCAGAAAAACATTGAGTGTGTAGAAATTCCTATGATAACAAAACATAGTGCTTTATGTACTATATAGTGTACTATTTTTTTAGTACCTATATAGTACAGCGTGTGCTCTGTTGATAGACTAACAATAGATATAGAATAGAATAATTTACTTCTCGAGAGTCAGCTAAAATGTTGCTAGCAATTCGTTGAACTTCATTGAAATAATACATAATCAGCATAATTCACAACAGTTCATAGCCTATTCATAGAATTAAATTGACTGAATCAGTCATACAGCCATGAACCACATGTACATTGTTTCTATACGGTTGATCGACTATTCACTTTTATCGATTGTTGATCGACTATTTCCCAGTACAAACAAAACATTCAACAACAGCAATAAATTCTTCTTTTCTCATCAGTTCCTCTCTTACAACATTCTTTGCTGATTATTGTTTGTTTTTTATACATTCACAATAGAGAATAAAAAGAATTGAAGTTGTCAAAACCACAATCATATTGAATAAAACAACGAGATACCCGTTTCGGTTGTTTCACCACATCAATCTCTGGTAAACTATCTCTTGATAACGATGAAACAACCGAAACCGGAATCTCGTTGTTTTATTCAATATGTGGTTTTGACAACTTCAAGTCTGTTTATTCAGTATGGATAAATACCACAACATCACCTCTACTTCTACACAGCACATTCACAAAACTTACTAATTTCAGAGTTTCTAAACCACTGTAGATAGAATAAAACAGAGTTTATTAAAATCTTTTTTTTTTTTTAAATAAACTTATGGTTACGACAACTTCGACTGCCAGTTGCACGAAAAACCATTGTACTCTAACCGCCGTAAAATGATGTCATCTAACGGAAGCAATGCAACGACAACCAATGAACAAATCTGACGACAATGCAATGACGTCATTTTACGGTGCTTAAAGTCTATTGTGCAACTAACCTTTAATTTTTATTCAATATTCAACACAATATCACCTTCACGAATACCATTGACTATTAATCTACAACAAGATTAATGGTCAATGCTAAGGCTAGGCGTACACCGGTTAGTCAAGACAAGACAAGACGAGATTAGTCACGTTTAGTCACAGTACTTCACATAGTTTCTTATGAAGCAACACACACCGATTGGTCATTGCATCAGTGTGTGCTGCTTCATAAGCAACTATGTGAATTACTGTGACTAAACGTGACTAATATCGTCTTGTCTTGACTAACCGGTGTACGCCCAGCCTAATACCCAAAAAGTTGAAAGACTTCATTCTTACAATTTTTGAATGAACTCGCTCCCTTTCAATAAACATTTTGCTGCCAAAACAAAAACGTAGAAAAGTTCATTCTAGAAATTTTTTTAATTTCTTACATTTAAATGAACCCTTTTAATTTCGTTTAATAAATTTATTAATGAAGCCTTTAAATCTCATTCTTTAAATTTTTTACTGAACCATTTAAATTTCGTTCTCCAAACTTCTTAATGAACCCTTTAGATTTCATTCTTTAAATTATTTAATGAACCCTTCAAATTTCATTCTTTAAATTTTGTAAATGACCCCTTAAACTACACATTTTCCTGCCTTGGTTAACATTCAACCTGTTTTGGCTTCACAGCGCTAACTTCATCGCACACAACTCAGTTACCATTTATCACACCCAGTGAAGGAGACCGGTGACTTCTCTTGTGCTAGTTTCAACTAGGATGCAAGCCAACTAGTCCGACCAACTCTATTGACCAATAGAACCGAACCGGTGAGCGAGCCATGGTCTCTCACTCAATCTTCTACTGACCTCTTAACTCACTCAAACCCTCCTCACTCCTCACTGCCTCGCCTCACTCGGTGCCAAGAGCTCCGAGTGAGTTAATTAATTGAGCGTCGCTCGACTGTGTCACAGTCGATGTAATTTCAGACTTCAGATGGAGTGTGCGATTTCGTGACGATACGCTTGAAATTGAGGAGAAAACGGAATATACTGTAGTTGAAGTTATTTTGTAGTGGTGGGATCGTGATTTCTGAATTTAGATAGTGTGTGAATTCATGAAAAAACAGTTGAAATGAGGGGGAAAGAATTCAGTTGATGTTATTTCGCAGTAGAGAAATATTTGTTTTGTAATTTTTGTATTCAGATAGAATGTGCGATTTCAAGAAATAGAGACAGTTAAGATTGATAGAATTGTTGAAGTGGAATATATTTTGGTTTTAACTCTCTGTATTCAGATGGAGTATTCGCTGTGAGCATCTACGGTGTTGCGCTCTGGCGGATAATCATATGCATCTTTCCGGGTAATTTAACATGTAAAGGATAGACTTGAGTACGTAAAAATTAGTTTATAATTGAAATAGATTTCTATCATGGAATTACTATTGTGAACGGTATTTATAAAATTAGGAATACGACAATACTTTAAATGCATTGTAAATGCTTATTTCCTATCCTTTCTCATGTTAAATATCCCGTTTTCCTTCACAAAATTCCTCGTGAGTGCTGGGGTCGATTTTATTATACCTACTTGCACACAGCGAATAGATTAAAAATAAAAACAGAGTTGAAATTGAGGGAAGTGCTAACATTGAATCAAATGGCTAGCTGTACGGACATCGGACGCTTTCTGACAAAAACGGTTCCATTGGACGACTAGGCTAAACTTCTGAGAATTGCTGTTCATAATTATTTCAATTTACCTTTACATTCAAAGTTGACCGATCAATTGGAAAGAGGATTGAAGAAGAAGATATTCGAAAGGAAAAGGTTAGAAAGTGAAGGCGGATAAATAGCTAATAGAGGAGGGTTGAGACGTGAGATGAAAATGAAAATGAAAATAATAAGAACAGAGCTAGAAAGAAGTGGTAGCCAGGAACGGGGTGGGGTGGGGGAAGATCACTTTCATTCCAACAGTAATCAGAATTCTGTTTGTAAGAGAGGCAGGCGATCTGTAGACGGTAAGTAATAAGAGGAAGAAAGGAAGAGAGAAAGAGTGAGAGGGAGAAAGAGAGTTAAGTAGACAGAGAGAGGTAAAAGCCGGTCCATAAATCATCGGGCAACACGGTGTGCAACTAAAATATGTAGGATAATCAAAGAAATGAAAAAGACGAAGCAAGCGCAGCGGATAAGGATAAGAAAGTGGAGAGACTCCGAGAAGAACTACAGCAGAGAGAGAGGGAGAAAATTGAGAGAGCAGGGGATGAAGGAGAATAGGGAAACAGGGTGGTAGAATAAGAGAAAGAGAGAAGAAAGAAGAGGAAAGAGCGAATAAGGAGGTGGCGGAGAAAAAGTAGAAGAATAAAAAGAAGAAGAGGAGAAGGAGAAGAAGAGGGAGGAGTAAGAAGAAGAAAGAGAAAAAGAGGGAGGAGGAGAAGAAGAAGAATGAGGAGAAAAAGAAGAGGGAGGAGGAGGAGAAAAAGAAGGGGAAGAGAAAAGGAGGAGAAGGAGGACAAGAAGAAGAAGAGAAGAGAGGAGAAGAAGACGAGAGGGAGAGAAGAAGAAGAGGAGAAATGAGAGAAGTAGAGGGAGAAGAGGTATAAGGAGGAGAGATGGAGAAGAAGGAATAGAAGGAGATGGAATAAGAAGAGAGAGGAGGAGGAGAATAAGAACAATAAGGAGAGATGAAGAAGAGGAAAAAGAGACAGAAGAAGGAGACGGATGAGAAGGAGAAGATGGAAAATAATGAATTATTTTTCGGTGGAAAAGCAGGAACAAACAAAAATAAATAGAGGAGAAGGTAATGAAAGAGTAGAAGGTCGAAAAAGAAAAATGGAAGAGAAAGAAGAAGAAAAAGAAGCAGTAGAAGGAGGAGGAGGAGAAGAAGAAGTGGGTAAAGGAGTAGGAGTAAGAAAAAGAGAATAATAAAAAATGGGTGAAGAACAAGGAAGAATCATAGCGTAGGCGAAGAACGTTACACGAAAAAACAGGACGCAAAAGTAATCCAAAGAAATAGAGGCTTATAAGTAATAGCAGGAATCTTAACAGTAGTGAGAAGCCATCAAGCTGAAAAGCCTTCATGCCTTTTCCAGCTCTGATTCTGGCTGCGAAAAGCTAAACACTGCTCTTACAATGCAGTAATCAATCAAAGACAAAATTCAACCACTTCTTACGCCTTTCTACCCATTTTCCGACAGAGGAGAAAGAGAGAGAGAGTAAAAGAGAGAGAGAGATGCAGTAATGGCAGAGAACAGATGGTAGCTCTCGGCAAATTACATCCATTACTCAAGCGCCTTTTTTCTTTTTTTTTTTGAGCAGCAACTACAAAATTGAAAAATATATTATAAATAAGAATGAAGAGAGCACTGCTGCTGCTCTGTAAGAATTATTACATTTGTCAGACGTCCTGAATGCGCTAAGAAATAAACTCGGTGCAGCGTTTCTTCAAAGTTTGTCAGTCGAAACAGTCACTTGATTAAAAAGTAGTGAGCTGTATGACAAAAGAAACAAACAGAAAAAGGAGTAAGCTAATAGCATTTCAGTGAAGAGGAGGGGGTAGAGAAGGAGGATGAGGAGGAGGAGGTGTAGGGAGAGGAGAAGGATGAGGAGGAGACGGAGGAGCAAGAGGAGAAGGAGGAGAAAGGGAGGAGAAGGATGGAGAGGAGAAAATGAGCAGAAAGAGGAGAAAAGGAAGAGGAGGAGGAATAGTAGGCGAAGGAGAAGGAGGGGGAGGAGGAAATGAAGGAGGATAAGGAGGGGGAGGAGAAAGTGGTGGAGGAGAAGGATGAGGAAAAGGAGGAAGAATGAGAACTGGAGGAGGAGGAGGAGGATTGAGGATAAGGAAGAGGAGGAGGAGGAAGAGGAGGAGAATTATGGATGAGATGGATGAGATGAGGATGAGGAGGAGAACAAAGTTCACAAAAACAACTGGATTTCTCAAGACACTTGATTAAAAAGTAGGAAGAAACGTGAAAAAGAAAACAAGTGAAAAATGAGTTCAAGGTCTTAACATTCAAAAAATAGAAGGAGAAGAAGGTGTTGGTAAATAGGAAGGAGGTGGAGGAGGAGGAGGAGGAGGAGGAGGAGGAGGAGGAGGAGGTGGAGGAGGAGGAGGAGGAAAGAAGATGAAGTAGTAAGTGGGTTATGATGATGAGGAAGAAGAAGAGGAGTAGGAAAGGAGGTTCAGGAAGAGGAAGAAACTGTAAAGGAGGAGGAGTGAGATAATTATTGTAGAAGGAAGCAAGTCCTCCAAGAACTATCCTAATTAAAATAGGAAATAATATGAGAAACTATTTTTGAAATGTCTTTATCCATTTTCCAAATCTAATAACTGAAGACTGCAGTTGCTCAACAAGAGCATTCACAGTAATACCAACAAAAGAAATTCAAGAAGAAATGAGGTTACCAACTCTATAAAAGCTAGCAAATTCCAGAAAACGTTCTAGTTTCATTTCGTGAATAATGAAATGAGAATTGAATAAAATGAAGGAGTTGAATTTTTTCTCTCTTTGTCAGTTATTTTTCAGTTTGTTATGAGAATAAGAAATGAGATTGAAGTCGCTGCAATAAGAGTATTTATCTCATCATTTTGTGCATTGATAGGCCTCTACTTAGTAGGATAAAACATTCTAATATACGGAACCCTTGACAAAATTAAATAAATTGTAATTACTAAATAAAAATACTTGAAGCTGTCAAAACCACATATTTAATAATACAACGAGATACTGCAGTATCGATTGTTACATCATTATCAATCTCTGGTTAACTAAAACTAAAATCAGAGCAGCAAAATTCATACTCGTGACCGAGCGCTGTGATTGGGAGTTGAACGGCCTATCAAGGTGAACGCCTGCCATTGGCCTGGATATAAGCTCCTCCCACAATGGGCGGTTTCTACAACCATTGCTATGACGGTTGTAGAAACCGCCATCTCATTGGTAGGCTCCTCCCATTTATCGCAGTGAGCTAGACAACCAATCAGAGGCTCCTATTTATTGACGTTGAGTGATTGAAAATGGCGGACGTGCTCAACTAGTCTAGCACTTCCATATTTGATCAGCGATTATAAAAGAGTAAATAATTTGTAACTACTCATATCACAAACAGTGAAAGTAGGCTATCAAGGTGCAATATCTATCTATCAACTATCTTTATCTATATCTATCAACAACTACTATAATCAGATTCATTTAATTAATTCAGATAACTTTGCCATCTTACTCTACGGTCATCAGCAACGTCAAGAAATAATATCTCTCTATCCATCATATCTATCTAATGCCAAGCGTCGAATTGAATGAATCTGATTCTGATTATAACTTTTAACTGATGATTTACAGTTACTTATTTCAATTCATATTCTTATTATAAATACATGTTATTCTGAATACTCATTTCAAAGGTTTTATAATTTATTTCAATTATTGTATTAAATACTGTACCTATTGCTATTGTATATATTTGTAAAATTGAAATAAACGAATATGAATTTGAATTGAATATACGTCTAATTTTCTAATTTGGGTGATTCAAAAATCAACAGATAGTACTTCAAATAACATAAAGATCATGATGGTTCTCCAACCTATCAAGCGGAACATTAACAATACAAGCTTTGAAAACTAGAACTAAACTATCAGACAAACTACAGAACGCAAAAAGCTCCACTTAAACCCATTAACACACAATCTATCCAAGCTAAAATAGCTTGTTAAGTTCTTAATACCGTAGAAACATCTCAAACGAAAACGCTTTCAATGAATAGAGACTATCTAAGCCTCTAGTAGATAAACTACACCACTCATAAAACACACATCTGGAGACTGTAAGCACACTATTTCTCAAAAATCGTTTTATTTTAAAACAATCTCAGCACACAATCCATCAAAAATCTTTCTATTTTCAACCGTTCTCAGCACATTATCAAGAATCAGTTCTATTTTCAGCAAGACATGAATGGAAACCGAGTACTGTATTTATTTCTAGCCAAACTCAACACGTCATTATTATCAATGCATCAATTTTATTTCCAGTCATTCTTATCAACAAAAATAATTTGTATAATAATATAAATAACAATTCTCATCAACGACATTATTTATCATGAATCAAATTCATTACCAGACATTCTTATCAAGGCTCGTCGAGGCACTTATAGAAGTAGTAGCCACTTCTCATTCACAAAATACAAAAGCGTAGCAAAATGAATTACACGAAAACACTAATTAAAAGTTCTCTAAACGATTGCCAAGTTCTCCATTCTCATTCTTGTTTATATATTGTTTGAAGAAAATTGGGAGATGATGAAGTAGACGACAAGATAAAATAATATAACAAATGATTTATTTTTAGTCCGCGCCACTGAGCGTGAAATGTAAAAGTGATTCATCTTAATTTTCCACTCGTAAACAAACAGAGCGCGGTAGTAACAGGCATTGTGTTCTTTTTCACTCCCATTCATAATAATTATTCATTCATGTTCGCTTCATTCATCTTCACAATATGGTGGAACAACTGGATAAATCAGTAATATTTTGCGAATAATTCTTCTTGAATGAACAGCTAACAGACGTTCTACATGTGACCCAAACTGAGATACATCTTTTTGCATCCTATTCCAGTTTACTTTTGGAGTGTATTTTTGATAATCCTACATTTCGAACTCTTGATTTTGTTCTAAAATCATGAGAGAAAAGGGAAAATTCTAGTAAAGTTTAATTTGAGTCCGTCTACATAATCTGTATAAAAAATATCTGTATCTGAATAAAATATTAGGTAGGTTACTTTCTGATTCATTTTAGAAACAAAAGAGTATTTCAAATTTCAAAATTTTCAGATTCATGAAAGAGATTTGTAGAATAAATACCTTTCAACACTGCTACTATGCCAAATCAGTTCAGTCAAATGAATGTATAATGGCTGGTCTCTTACCTGGAACAAATAATGAAACACTATTATTAGAAAAATAATATGCAAAACACTGTTCGAGAAGAGTAGTAGAAATAAAAGGGGTGAACTAACGAGAAATGGAACAAAAAGGAGAGGAAAAATGAGAAGTAGGAAGAGGGTAAGAGAAAGACATAATCTAGAATACTTTATTTCATTAATCAACACATTATTTCCAAAAATACGAATAATACAAAACAAAGATATTTTGCACAATGAGAAAAAATGGTTGGGTAACCTCATTAAAAATCGCATTGAGGCACCATTTTAGAAAAGATATGGGAGGAGTTGGGAGGTAAAAAAGAGAAAGATAGAAGAAGGAGGAGAAAGAGAGAAGGAAGAGGACGAAAATAGGGCGATAAAAGGAATTTAGATGAATAGAGAGCAACAAACGAAGGTAGCCTATAAAACAGTTCGGTGGGTAAAGAATACGATCCGGAAATTTTCTGGGTGAAAAAAGAAGAACAGTATTGTTTCCCGAAAGTTCCCATCTTTGTCGCATACCAACCTACCCCCTCCATTGAAGGGTACCCTTTCCCCAAAAAACCTCAACCCCCCCACTCCATTTTAAGGTACCCAGCCCCCCAAGGAGGGACTTCCACCCCCACCCACGAAATTCCTACTTTAATTAAACGCCTCTGTGTCCGATACAGCGGCTACCACTTCTTTTACGAGAGAAACTACGTTGAGTTAATTTTCAGCAGGAACTTCTTCTCGACACCCCCAAAAAAGGGTAAAGGGGGTGGACAAGACACCTAAAAGAGGAGACCAAACCCCTAGTGGGAGGGGGATCAGGGGGTACCTCCATCTCAAGATTGGTGTGTTATGTGACCCGCTTCTTCGTCTTCGTCTTCAACTTCTTCTTATTCTTCTTACACTCCTTCTCCTCCTTCATCTTCTTTATCTCCTCATCCTTCTTCTTGTTCTACTTCTTCTACACCTCCTCCATCTCCTTCTTCTTCCTTCTTTCTCTTCTTTTTATCTTTCTTCTTCTTCTTCTCTCATTCTTTCTTCTTTCTAGCTTCTTCTTCCTCATCTTCTTAGTTCTTCTTCTTCTTCTTCTTCTTCTTCTTCTTTCTTCTTCTCTTCTTCTTCTTCTTCTTCTTTCCCACTTCTTCTTCTTCTTCTTTCTTTTTCTTCTTTCTTCTCTTCTTCTTCTTTCTTCCACTTCTTTCTTCTCTTTCTTCTTCTTCTTCTTCTTCTACTACTTTATTCTTCTTCTTCTACTTTTTCTTCTTCTTCTTTGTTCTTTCTTCTCCATCTTCTTCTTCTTCTTCTTTTTCTTTCTCCTCCCATCATCTTCTTCTTTCCTCCATCTTCCTCCATCTTCTTCTCCTTCTAAACCTCCTCCATCTTCTTCGCCTCTTTCATTTTCTTCTTCTTCTTCTTCTTCTAGCTGACAACTGGCGAAAATAATTAGCTCAGTCCAGTTCAGTGAACCTGACAATAATTTTCGTCCTGTTAACGCTGTAACAACAGCATTCTGCAGAAGATTTGTTCTGTTTCCTTCCTTCATAATTTACAGCGGAAACTTTCTTTTCAAGGACTTATTTCTTGCAATTGTCTGGCTGGGTTTTGCCACCGACAATGCCGCTAACACAGAAGTATAGCACGATTCTTTCAACTTGTCAGAAAGCAGCTGATTTAACGTTAGTAAACGAGCGTACATCAATCAGCTATTTTCTGACAATTTAAAAGTTGACTTTTACGGTATAAAGTAAAAATTTTCTGCTATACACGTTTTCACGGAGGCCATTCCCCTATTTGTGCACTTGGTCGATTTTGTGTGCGACACAAGCATGCTGCGTATGCTTTAGCATTGACGGCATGCTGTGCAGCATACAAAATCGAACAAGTGTGGACACAGCGGTATAGGATCAACCGTCATGAAATTTGGTTTTACTACTTGGTTTTAACTAATATCATAGGTAAACGAAAGTCTATGATTTCAATCAATAAATCTAGTCTTATGAATAGTCTTATTCTAAGACACTGAATAATAATAGTCTATAATAGACTAACCCAAAAGAATAATATAAGTCTATAGACTACTATTAACCATAGACTTATTGGAGACTATAGACTGAATAATCTTCTTCTTCTTCTTTTCCTTTAGCTTTTCCCTATTCGGGGTCGCTATTCCGTATCTTCCTCCTCCACACCATTCTCTCTATAGACTATAGACTGAATAATATTAGTCTAGAATAGACTGATCCAAAAGAATGGATTATCTCTGCTAATATTCATAAAAACAGATTGCTATGTAGTTGAAAATAGTGGTCTAAGGCTAGGCGTACACCGGTTAGTCAAGACTCGACAAGACGAGATTAGTCACGTTTAGTCACAGTAATCCACATAGTTGCTTATGAAGCAGCACATACTGATGCAATGACTAATCGGTGTGTGTTGATTCATAAGCAACTATGTGAAGTACTGTGGCTAAACGTGACCAATCTCGTATTGTCTTGTCTTGACTCACCGGTGTACGCCTAGCCTTATTCTAGTCTATAATAGACTGATCCAGAAGAATGCATTATCTCTGCTAATATTCATAGAAACAGATTGCTATTTAGTTGAAAATAGTGGTCTAGGTTAGGCACCGGTTAGTCAAGACAAAGACGACGAGATTTCATAGTAATTACATAGCTTGTGAAAGCAAGCAGCACACACTGATGCAATGACTAATCGGTGTGTGTTGCTTCTTAAGCAACTATGTGAAGTACTGTGACTAAACGTGACCAATCTCGTCTTGTCTTGTCTTGACTAACCGGTGTACGCATAGCCTTAGTGAACATCATTCTCATGAACACTGAACAGCAGTCAGTAGTAATCAAGAAGATTAGGATTAGAACTGAATGTGGTGACAAGCAACAACAAAAAGACAACAACAACAACAACAACAACAACAACAACAACAACAAAAGTCAACAATAAACAAGTTTTGTAGTACAAAACAACTTGTACAAAAACAACTTGTACTATTCATTCAGCGCATAATAATCGACCCAAATTCAGTGTTAACCAGTTAATAATCGGCAAATTCTCAACTGAATCCACAAGACTATAACGTGGCCTCCTAACACGTGGACCCGAATTACTTACCTCGACCTCAAACAATAATCCAGGCGCTAATTGGCCACAAGTGCTGCTGCCACCGGCCACGAAAAGCCACGATTAATTGCATTAATTAGTTCATTTGAGCGCCACACAATCTAGGGTCGGCGAAACACATGACAGCTCTATGCTAGCAGGTTAACTCACACAGTAAAGTTATACAGTGTATTACAGGGTATGTTATAGGCCCTACAAATGATACAATTTTTAATACAATGATACAATGGTTGTTACAAAATTCATATTTGAAGTGTTTGTTTCGAGATTCGTTCCTACTTAAATCGCAGATTTAACGTCGGACTACCTAAAGTTCATCAAATTTCTTCCGATTGGACTTCCTAAAATTCATCTAATTTCTTCCGATCGGACTTCCTAAAATAGATTGAATTTCTGTCTACATCTGACCAATGTATAAAAGCACATTGAGATGAAATTATTTTCACATTATTACAATTTACCTGTTATTTCCGGTAGGAGTATGGTGAGGTAAAGTTGTGCATGGAATAAAAATACTAATGTAGTTAAAATCAATTAGAGGAGGAAGAAGAAAAAAAGAAGAGGGGGAAAAGAATGAGAAAAGAGGAGAACAGAAGGAGAAGAAGAAAAGAAAAAGAAGGAAAGAGAGAAGCAGGAAAAAGAGAAAGAAGAAGAGAAGAAGAGGAAAGAGAAGAAAGAAGAAGAAGAGGAAGAAGAATACAAAAGAGAAAAGTAAGAAGAAGAGAGAAAGGAGACGAAGAAGAAGTAGAGGGTAAAGTAGTGTAAATGATTCGAAGCAGGAAAATGGTAGAAGGGTAAAAGTGTAGCTGCTGCTCGCACTAATGGTTTGTTACAGCCAGTTGACTTCAAACGCGCCCCCCCAAGAAACTTGCAATCCAGACCCCCCACCTCAGTCTGTGTATATCAACACATCACACATATACACTTGTTTGTGCTAATGTATGCATGCGTGTAAGTAGGCAAAGAGAAGTATAAGCAGCCAAAGCCAGCCTAGGCAAACTTTCACTGCTACGGCGACGGATGAACGATCCCCCGAAGAACAGGATGATGAAGAAGAAGATGAAGAGGAAGCATTTGAAAGAAGATGAAGGAGAAAAAGGAAGAAAAAGAATAAAAAGAGAAGACGAAAGAAGGAAGAGAAGAAGAAGAGAAGAGAAGAAGAGAAAGGAGGAAAAGGGAGGAGAGGAGAGGTAGGAGAAAAGGGAGAAGAAGAGGAGGTAGGATAATGAAAAGGGAGGAGAAGAAGGAGGAGAATTGAAGGAAGGAAGGAGGAGAAAGAAGAAGGAGGAAGAGGAGGAGAGAAGAGAGAAAGAAGTGGAAGAGGAGAAAAAGGAGAATAAAAAGGATGAGATAAAGGAGGAACAGGAGGAGAAGAAGGATGGGAGAAGTAGAAAAGAAGACAAAGAAGAAAGAGGAGGAAAAGGAGAATAAGAAGTTGGAGGAGATGGAGAGGAAGGGAAGAAGGAAGGAGGAGGAGAGGGAAAAGATGTTGAAGTAGAGAAATAGAAGAAAGAAGGAGGAAGAAGAATGAGGGAAAAGGAGAATAAGAAGTTGGAGGAGATGGAGAGAAAGGAGGAACAGAGGGAGATGTTGAAGTAGAGGAAGAGAAGAAGAAAAGAGGAAGTAGAATGAGAAGGAGGAAGAAGGAGAAGAAGGAGGAGGAAAAGGAGATGATGAGGAAGAAAAAGAGGAAAGCTTCTCATTGCGTGTGATGCCTGCGGCGTGTTTTAGCATGCTTTGCTCGGCTAGTGAAGCGCTTGCAAGTGTTTGCCTTGTTGAATTTCATCGGTGCAGAAGGCACACACTGATTGACGAGCATTCGCCCCGCCATTGATTAATGAAATTCGTGTAGTTTGTTCTGATTGTTTTCCCCCAATGTATCTTTGAGTCAAGCAATGCTCGTGTCTCAAACAGGATGAATTCGATGTTCACGTGAGAGGAGTTGAAATTGAGATATGTGATTCATTTCTTTATACAAACAAATACAGTGCTTAGCTAAGACACGTGGACTGATAATAAACTACCTCATTAAGAATTTGATGTTGATGTGACTTTGAAAGATACATGTGTTAAAATTGAAAAAGACATGTTTTGAAATTCAAAGAGATACGTGTTGAAATCGAAAGAGATATGTGTTGAAATTGAAAGAGAAATGTGTTGAAATTGAAATATTAGAATCATTTCGTCGTGATTTAGTGCGTTACTAAGGTTCTTAGATTGACAATAAATCAACTCATTACAGCTTTTTTACAATGCTGAAAGTAAAAAGGAATTCATCCACTACTATTCAGCCTTATTGATATTGCATAGAAGATAAAATTTCAAACATTTTGAACATGCTAAAAAGCAGAAATGCACACTCTATGTAGTTTTGAAAGTAATATTGGAGTCCAACACACTGTTGACTCACACTATGGACTCTTGCACGCCAATCACCACACTGTGATTATACAGTCTGCAGTTCAACAAGTAATAATTGAATCTAACACACTGTTATACACCCTTAAAAACCAACGGCCACACAATGATCACACAGTCTCTGTAGTTTTAATACTGTAGTAATGATCGAATTGTTAGGGACCCTATCACACCAATGGCCACACTGTGATTGTACAGTCTCAGTAGTTTAATCAAAGTATAGAGTTGCCAACCTATAAAATTTTACCAAATGAGAGAGGCTTGAATTCAATTTGGACGCAAATAAAGCTTTATTACTATTATAATCGAAGTATGGATTCCAGAGTATTCAAATAAAGTAGTTCACCACCAGCTATCTTAATTTTGTGGCGCCTAAAGAGATGGCAATGACTTTCTATGGAATACTTAACTGGGAAACACACAGAGTAGTAGGCCTATAGTGTCGCGAGAGGCCTATTGTGCTCTAAGCTGATTCAGTCCGTTATCATTGCGACACGCTGGTGGGGGGGGGGGGGCTTTGAATACCCCCGAATTCCACCCCCAGCTATATTTGATATTCCACGTCTTTCTCTTGCTAGCAAAACCAGGCCTCACATCTCGATAAGAAGAGAAAAAGAATTAGGAGGATATGGAGGAATAAGAAGTAAAGGAGGAGGAGAAGGAGGAGGAGTGGGGAAGGTGAAGAAGCAGAGGAAGAATAGAAATAAGAGGGAGTAGAAGGAGGAGAAAAGGGAGAAGAAGAAGAAGAAGAAGAACGAAAATAAGGAGGAGGAGGTTGAGAATAGTAAAAAGAGGAAAAAAGGAAAAGAAGGAGAAGGGGGAGGCCTTGAGGAGAAGAGGAGGAGAAAAATAAGAGAAACAAGAATAAAAAAGAGGAAAGAAGAAGAAGGGAAAGAAGAACGATGGATGAGGTGGAGAATTAGATAAAGGAGGAGGAGAAGAAGATGGAGAAGAAGGAAGAGAAAAAAGGAGAAGAGAAGGAGAAGGCAAGAAAGGGGAAGGAGCAGAAGGGGAAGCATAAAAGGAGAAGAAGAGGGAGAAGAAAAAAATTCGAAGAAGAGGGAGGAGAAGAAGAAAAGTTAGAAGATGAGGGACGAGAAGAAGAAAAATTAGAAGAAGAAGAAGAAGATGGAGAGGGAGGAAGAGGAAAATGAGAAGAAGTAGAGGGAGGAGGAGGAGGAGGAGGAGAAGGAGATATAAACGGGCCTCACATCTCAATGCATGGAGTAATC